>JAWWMP010000093.1:60710556-60721165 GCA_035047865.1 Dendrocincla tyrannina
GCTGTGTTTTTATCCTTGTAGCATTACTCAGCGATCTGCAATTTGTTCATCTCTTTCTTCATACTGCATCTCAGACCATGCAGTCATACAAGGAAAACGTCTGATAATCTTACAGAATTAGCTTTATTATTTTCTATTAATATTCCAGCTTCATGAGTTATCACAGCACGTGTCTGTTACACCTATTAAATGATGTTTTAAAACATCTTGCTTATCCTGTTTGCTCACTCTTGCATCAGCAAGTGTCTAAGCTGTTCAGTCCATTGAACTGCTATCCTTCCTTCTTTCTGTCCAATGACCCTATAAAGAGCACAGCATCCCTAATTTTCAAGTAATTTTTCAGATCACCAATTCTTGGTCTCTGTCTGTGAGCTGCTTTCATCAAGCTCTTTAATTACTAATGTAGAGCTATGTTAGAAGGCAAATGTGCTTTTCCTCTTCTTCAGGCACATCCAGCTGTGTCGGTCATTTTTGAATCAGCTCCTATCTGCCCCAACTGGGTTACTCAGACCAACCACAGAGGCTTCATTTGAGACCCTCAAAGTGCTTAATCCTTCACTGCTTTCCTTGGAAACATTTTTCTCATCCTTCACAATAGGGAGAACAAGAGATCAGTGACTTATCTGGTGCCCCAGAGGAAAACAGAAGCGGAGCTCAAGAGGTCCAGACTTGCTGGGCTTCAACTATTGTGTTATGTGCTCCTTCAGGAATTTTCCTGAGAGAAACTAGTATTATCAAAGCTGATGAAAGATAAAGCTCTTTGTTAAAAACAGAACTTCCCAACACTCGAGTGTTTCCTGCCACACAGTAAGTGCTACTCTTATCCCTTCCCCAGGGGCTCCCAGCCTAGTCCTGGAAGAAATGTCACAGAAAAGATAAATGGCATTAATGTAAATAGGAACAGATGAAAAAGCCTGAGAGTCTGTTGGGCTTCACAGCAGAGCCCCAGTGTCACACGGAGGCTTCTAAGGGTCTCTGAAGTCCTCAGTGACTTTCTGCTTTGCGTGCAGAAACAGAAACCCAAGTTTTGCAGGCAACAGCAGGACATGCCCTGAGCACCTTTGCTCTTCCCAGGGCTTGCTGGGGGAGTGAGGAGCCACCCCCTTCCTCATGTTACCCTAGGGTCTTTTCAGCCAGGGGAAAGGCACTTAACATTTGAATATGAATTCAAGAGTCTCAGACGCTCCTAGAAAGAAGCTGACATATACATATACTCTAGGAGGAAAGGAACCTGGCTTCTTAGCACAGTGAGAGATGCAATCTCCAAATGGCTTTTATGTTAGACACAGAAATGGCTGCAAATGGCTCAGGGATGGCACAGAAACATGAAGCAGTGGGACATCAAACAGAACAGAAACTAAAATCAAGGCACTGCACTCCCATGCCTGATCATATGGTACCTAAGGGCAAGATTTTTAAGACAACCCATTTCTGAAGCCCCCAGATAACTCTGGACCTGTTTCAAAACTGCATGGAGCCTCTGGCTGCTGTAGCCATTCCTCCCTCTCAGAGACAGTGTCCTTAAAGGCCAAAATATGAAGCTAATTTCTAGTGATGAGAATTTAATTCTTCCTACTGGGTAACAGCCAATACCTTTGGCTAAATCAAGAAAAACCACAATAAATTACACAGGGAGTCTCATCCAACAGCATCAGCAAAGAGAACTTTCTGTCCTCTGGCTACACCAAAGGAGAACCACTCTGACCAGACACACAGGGCAACACTGCCTCAGTGGGCTCATTTTTACTAGCTGGGGACTGTGAGGTCCCACTGCTGTGCCTCCTAAGCCAGGCAGTTCTCAACTATCATAGACCGTACGACTCCTATTTGTTTCTAAAACAGTTTGGATAGAAATTAAGCCGCTTGGACGATCATAATAAACAAAAATTTAGGGAAAGTCAAGCATTACAGCAGCTTTGTCTGGTAACCATAACTCAGGGTTTTTTGGCCGTAGATCCAAGCACGCATGTCTTGTCATGCCCAGTTGATTCTGAAAGCAATGAGGAAAAAGGGAGAGGGAAAGCTGTAGGGATATCAGATGAGAAGTTTTCCATTTCTTGAAACTTTTTTATATCTCTAAGCAACTCAAATCTTCTGCTTTTCCAAACTGCACTCACTGGAAGAAAGGAATGGTATTTGTACTCCAAGTTATCATTTCCCTGCCACTGAAAACTATTTTAAATTATTCATCAGTGGAAACTCGGCGTACATAAATATGGCTTAGTGCCCAGTTCTTGGTCTAACCACTGAGACCAAGTCATTGGGAAAGTGCTTGTTTTCTCAGGCAGACAGTTTTAGGAGCTAAACCACAGAATAACATCTGTATTTAATAAAATTAAACACATGTCAAAAATCAGCTATAAATGTAACTGGCCAGCCCACCAGCCTTCTTCATTTAGGACTGCCGCATGGAAAAGTCCTGCAAAAGGTTAGACTCAAGATCTCATCAGACAGCCTGGAAATTTGTTTCTGGTTTATGCTAAGGAGGACATGCCAAGAGCAATGCTTTCAACAGGGTATTGGAAAAGTTTTGTAGATATTGGGGCTTGTGGCTTCAAGAAATGGGAGGTTAAGATCTGCCTGGTTTTGCCAAGTCCTATACAAACTAGGCACTGATACCTCATGCACAAAATGAACACTGCCCAGTTAAGGGAGTGTCTGCGTAACCAACCCTGACAACAGAACAGAGACAACATAAACTCTGTAAAAACAGTAATCTCTACTCCACCCTTTAAACAAGTGACCTCAAGAGCAAAAACTCTGCCCTGGGCTAGCTACAAAGAGTGACATCCAGGAGCTGGACTCATCTCCCCAGGATCCCATACAGCATGGTTCTTAGCAAAGTTATTACCCTTACCAAGTTGTGAAAGCTGTAACACAGTCACTCTGATCCCAAGGGCACATAACTGACCCTTCTGAGACTGTAGTTCAGATCAGGCCTGCAACAGGCTATAAGCAGTCCCAGAAGACCTCCACCAGTCACACACCTCATGATGTGCCTCCTGCCACCTCCTCCTGTCCCATCTCCCTTCTGCTTTTGTTGACCCTCCTTTTGGGCACCTCATCATTGCTGTGTGACCCAGCTTTTGGAATTACTTCTCAGCAATGGCACAAGTGCCACCTCACACCCAAGACCCAGGAGATCACACATCTCTTTGCAGACAGAGAAATCCCAGCCCTGTCTTTTGGTCTTTGCTGGACTGGTCCTTCACATGCACAAGTGACTGAAACGTGCCATGGTGAGTGGTGCCTCTATCTTCCTCTCAAAAATCAGAGACTTACACTCTCTATTGAAAGGCAACTCCACAGGAGAGGGCAAGTCATCATATACTGTGTTAGACAACTAAAATCTTTTCTCCTAGGGAGGTTATTATACCAATAATAACCAAAATTATACCAATAATAGCCAAAATTTCCTTGCTCCTTAAAGCAATAACTGCCATTTTTGCAATTCTGAGAGATGAAGGAATCACCAACAAGCCCCTTGATTTGCAGGTGCTGTACCTGGGTAGAGTCCCCGCGATTGTGTTAAAGAGAATGGGATGTTTTCTTATAGCACTGATACCACAGGATTTCACATTCATAACACAGCAGTGCCTTTCTGGGATCAGAACTGAAATGAGCGAACTCTAACCAAAGCCAGGGATCTTTACCCAAGAAGCTTGGCATTTGATATGGATCAGAGGATACATCAATAAAGGTAAGAGCCATATGACAGGTCTGAGGGTTGTGATGCTTAAATATCTGTATTTCACAGCCAGCCTGGGACACAGACATTTGTTGAACCCTCATTACCTTAGTGTCAACCCAACGCTGTAACCCGACCGGTGCCGGCGTGCCTGCTGCTCTGCAGCACAAAACCAAAGCCCATCCCTGCCCTGAACTGCAGCCAGAGCCTGGCAGGGTTCAGTGAGCATGGCTGGGGCAGGAGGAGCCGTGAGAACCTGGTGGGATGGAAATGGGGAGAGGAAGGACAGAGCCAAGCCTGGCTCGGAGCAGGAACATGCCCAGCTGCCTGGCAAACAAGCATGTCTTTTATTATTGACTCAAAGGAAGGTCTCTCCAGGGCTCCATGTTACAAACCCACACATTTTTAATGTGTAGATGCCCCCTCTTCTGTGGAGAGTCTCTGGCTGCTGTAGCTGAAGAGGATTTATGCTAGCAATCACATGCATTTTCATCTCTGAAATGGAGTAGATTGTGCTGAGTGTGAGGGATTTAATTTAAAAAAATCTGCAGGAAGACCTTACAGACATCATCATCAATGGGTTTAGCCTTATTCCCTTCTGCCTCTTCCTCCATTATTAAATAAATATATTTACTATGTCCATTTGCCTCAAAAACCCCAAGAATCCTCCTTCCTCCTGAGGAAATGAAATGCAAGAAATATGCTTTTGTGGTCATGGACTGTGTCTTTGGTATTTGGTACTGAGCTCAGCCTCCTGCTAAGCATCAAACAAATACCACATGTAATGGAATTTCTCACATAGGTAGAACATTTCATATGTCCCTGGTATTAAAGCAAAATTGTTTTTTTACTAGCATCACTAACAAAGGGCCCACTTAGAAGATGTATTGACACACCCCCATTTTCATAGAGCAGATGAAAGGTCTGAAATAAAAAACCCTGAGGGTGAACTGGAAATATTTTCACCTCAGGTCTAGTAAATTTTTAATATGAACATTAAGTTCAGTGTTAGATCCTGCCCTTTTCTAAAAGCAGCATTTTATATAACCACCATAAGGAGAGAGAAAACAAGAAAAGAGAGCTCCAAAAGGAAGCCTCAGATTTGCTCAGCATGTACAACACCCGTGGTCAAACAGCACTCTTGAGACACAGGTCTGGAAGAACTGCTAGATAACCTTAGAGCAGAAAATATTCCCATTTAGGTTTTTCTAGGAAGGGACAGAGACTACCTCACCCCTCCCTTTCCCTATCTCCCACAATAACACCAATTCTCGTTCTCCTTCCCTTCCCACTCCTGGTGATGTCTCTCCCACCTGCCCTGGCTCTGGGCAGAGGTGGGGACTCACCACATCTCAGAAATGCCTGGCAATAGATTATTTCTCAAAAAGCATCTACATCTGTTCATGTTTCTTTCAGTCCACTTCAGAATGAAAGTATGCATTTTTTCAAATATATCAGCAGCAGAAATTGTCTCTTCTTCATTTTGAAAAACTTTTAATTTTTTTTCTTCCAAATTTGGTTTAGAATTTTACATCACTTTGTATCATGGTTTTATTTGTAAGCGTAGTTCACAATATTTTGGCTAATTTCAGCATGCCAAAAAAAGAAGCAGCTGAGATAGTCTTTTGTTTTTATTTTAAAAACTAGTCTGACAGTGACTGGCTGGCATGTATCATTTCCTTTACTAGAAAACAGTGTCTCCTAGACATGCTGGTAATGCCACAGCTTGACACAATGGCACATGTTGTTAATAACAGCAATACACAGTGAGAGGAAGTGATGCTAAAAATCATAAAAATAAATACAGCTCTGAAATGAACTTTAAGAACTTTTTCAATTCACAGCTATTTCCCTCATGGGAAATTTTGTAAAAATAAATATATTTTTCATACTCAATGTCTATTGTGGTGAGACATTTCCTATCAGATCAGAATGGGAATCCCAGAAGTCAGCTGAGCTTGATCTGTAAAGCCACTTGTGGGCTGCCTTCTGCATGAGTTGCCAAGCTTTCTGCCCAGAGCGCAGCTGCCCTGGAGAGCAGGCTGTCCCTAGCAGCAAGAAGAAAAAAACAGTGCAGCTTTCCAAATGCCCAGCTCAATTTATAATCTTCCTCTCACAGTGCCCCTAGGCTGCGCTTATGGAGATGCAGCTGCAGCAATGACTGCTCTTCCATCTTCTCAACCACATGCCTTGGCATAATGCTATTCCTGTGGGTAAGTTCTCCCTGGTCCTTATTTCCATTTGTTTCATAGACAGTACCAGACTATCCCCCTCCAGTGATGAGTTGAACTGTGATGGTATGAAGCCAGTGAGCAGAGATATTCCACATTTATCAGCCATCTCCCACTTTCCACACACCTGATGAACCAGAAGTGTCCCACTTATTCTCTGTTGCACCCAGGCTCATTGCAGGTTAAACCTCGGTATAAAAGATCTCAGGTATCTTTTCCACAGAAACCTCACTGCTATTTATCTAAGAGGTGTACATCCCTGCTTCTGCCTGGAAGAGCTTCACCAAGGTCATCCAGGACCTAGTTTTCTCCAGGTGTCTTTGTGTGTCTGACATGAGCTGAGTTTTAGTTACACCCCTGATTACTTCTATGAAGAATATAAAACTATAAAAACCTGACTCTTATCTCCAAGAAATTTGAACCATGCAATCTGTCTTCTTAAATGTACCTGTTCAATTTTCCCTCCATCTCAGCTCTGGTGGGAACTACACCTTGCTGGGGAGAAACACTGGTTCTCATGGGAGCAATCCTGATCCCAGGTTCAGCAGCTGATGCCTAAGGTAATCCATTCCCTCCCATGAAAGCCATACCATGAGCACAACTCTTTGGTAAGGTTAAACATCATCCAGCTTCAGTTTTGGAACAGAAATTTGGTCTTAGAGCGGTACAGTCTGACTGAAATGAGCATATGGGATGTCCCCTGGAGAAGAGCCTTGCCTGCTCTCAGGCAGCAGAGTCTTCTGACTTCTGCAAACACAAAGGCTTACAAACCCTTGGATTAAAATAGCACTTCAATGCTGGCATTTACTGCAGTGAAATGTTTGAAAGGGGCAATCATAGCCCTTTCAGCTTTTGGAAAGCAAGGCAAAATAATTAAAAATAAAAGGGGAGGTGAAAAAAACTCTTCTAGCTTCCTGTTATGGAAGCTACACACTCCCTGATCATCCCAGTTTTCCTTATCCTTCTCTGAACTTCCTCCAGTTTGCATTCACTGCTTTTGAACTGGTGATCAAATATGAAAACAAATTACTTTTCCCTATAAAATGTGGGGTTTATATCTAGGAAGATCTGAGTTTCTTGAACACTTGGTTGAGGGGGGCGGGCTGAACATTTCTCTGCTAAAACATACATAGCACAAAACTTTCCTAATATAGTAACAAAATATTTTTGACAGTCAGAACTGCTACTGCTTTATAAGTGGAGATGCCCTCAGTGGACAGTGGCTCACAGACAAATCTGTGCTCCCTCATCTGCAAAGCCAAGTTGGGGGAAAGAGACCTGGGGCAGGCAGAGACCCTTCCCTAGAAGCAATCACAACCTCCTCTCCTGGGACTATCAGTGCAGCAAACGGATGCCCCTGTCTTAACACCAGGGCTCAGAGTCTGCCCTGTACCAGGAAGGGGAAATAGCAGCACAGTTGCAAAAATAAACCCCTGGGAAAAAACTATTCAGTCCTCTGAACTCAGAGAGGTTGGAAAATAATTTCATGTCAAAACATGAGTAGGGCAATAATCTCTGCATTCATCAAATACAGGGAGGAACACCCTGAAAGGAAAGGCTTGAGACTTTCCCTCTTCATCATGTCTGCAGACCTGGATCCCTGACCAGAGACTGGACATTGGGCCTGGGGGTGAAGTGATCAGTCACAAGATTTGATTCAATGGCTCCTGCTGCAAAGACTGATGGAAGATGTACCCTAAGAGGCTGTACAGAGATATGTTAGTAGCCCTCCTACAGGACTTCTTCCAAAAATTGGTTTCTTCAGGGATTTCTGCTGCAAAATCCAGTGAGAATCCTGATGCAGAGGATGGTTGCTGGCTACCTTCACACCCACTTATTTGGATGCCACGTGGAGCTCACATGAAGGAATTACAAAGGTTTCTCCTCCAGAGTTAGTGCTGCCCTCAGCAGCTTTTCAGGTGATCTCAGAGTGCATCTCTGCAATTTGCCTTTCTTTCTGCATCTCACTGAAGGGAATATCTGGGCCACTGCCATAATAAAACAGAATTACACAATTCTTTGGGTTGGAAAAGACCTCCAAGATCAGCAAATCCAACCGTTAACTCAGCACTTCCAACCCCACTATTAAATCTACACCTTTTATTACCTCCAGGGAGGGTGACTCCACCACTGCCATGGGTAGCCTGTTCCAATGCTTGACAACCTTTCTGTGAAGAAATTTTCCTGAATATTCAATCTAAACTTCTCCTGGTGCATCTTGAGGCCATTTCATCTCATCCTGTCACTTGTTATCTGGGAGAAGAGACTGACCCTCACCTCACTACAACTTCCTCTCCAGGTTGTTGTAGAGGGCAATAAGGTTCCCTCTGAGCCTCCTTTTCTCCAGCCTAAACACCCCCAGCTTCATCAGCTGCTCCTTGTAAGACTTGTATTTCAGACCCTTCACCAGCTTTTGTTGCCCTTCTTTGGTCACGTTCCAGCACCTCAATGTCTTTCTTGCTGTGAGGGCCTCAAAACTGAAGACAGAATTTGAGGTGAATCAGTATATTTCATCATCAAAAAACTGCATTGGGCCATTGCACTGTGCATTGCTCATTCCCCCAATCCCACAAAGGATTCGTGTAAGAAACCATTGGAACTCAACTTCCCCAAGGCAACCACGTGCCATGACGGCTGCACAAACTTTGCAGCCTGTCCTGTTGCAGAAGTGCCCCCGTTCACTGGCACACAATCCACAGCACTCCTTCCTCCAATGCAGTACAAAATGAAGGAAAAAGGAAGAAAGTGTCTTCCCCTATCTGCTCCACAGGAGCAGTACATGCTCCCAAACATGATCTCAAAGACTCACATGTGTGCTGTATTTTCATTTCTCACCTTGTCACCCATGACAATGGCATTACCAGACCACACTCACCTTTCAGTTTCTTCTTTCCAAATTTTAATCCAAATAGAGACATCCCAAAACTTTATTTTAGTCCAACTCCATGGAATTTCTGCAAAAGAAAAGAGAAGGGAAACTCACTACACATACTGCAGCACAAACATGTAATTCTGTGTCCATAAAATGGCAGAAACAAACTCCTAAACAACACAGCTGACAGCTACAATTTATCATCTAGGATGTTTTAAAATGCAAAACAATTGTAGTTTACAGGTTGCACAACATTGGTGTGGGCTACCTTACCTTGGACATGCTGATCAATTCACCTTCTTACATGGCACAAAGGAGAGGTTGGTGGAGGAGAGACTGAGAAGGACATTCCCACTACATTGGTGCTATATGAAACGGAGAAAAAGCACTGTGCTTGTACTCTAAGGTACAGAGGAACTGTGTGACTATCCAGAGCAAGACCAGCCTCCCTGAAGAGGAGGAAACAACGGGAAGCACTGGTTTCCTGTACATCTGCCTGTGCTCAACATGTGCTGGCTCACACTGTTGTCCATTGCTAGTCACCCACCGTGTTGGGATGGACTAGAAAAAAATTTCTCCTCCACTGGCTGTAAATTACCTGGCCCAGAAGCCTAAATCCAGGCACTAGAAATGCATTTAAGGCATTGAATATATTCTGATAGACAGAGGAATTGAGCATTTAAAAAAAAAATCACATCAAAACCTGCTAGTAATGAAACTTTCAGTGTTCCAATCATCGGACAAGTTTATTTAATGGACTTGAATGTGATATTGGTGCTGACAGCCTAGAGGAACTGTGAACATGAGAAAAGTCAGCATTGCCTGGCATGCCTGGATGACCAGGAACTTGAATCAACAGGAACACCATGCCAGTTGCTCAAGTGGTCAGTGAGCCAAGCTGAGGCATTTGAGGGAGTCACACTCCATCCAGAACAAGTTTTCTAGGTGGCAGAATGTAGTTTTTCCACTTCATTCTATGCTATCTGTGCAGACCAAGAGCTCCTAAGGTACAGCAAATATTTTTGAAATATTTTATTTTTATAATATTATATTATAATATTTCTATTTTGGGAACATACACATGTGAGTACAACCTATGCCACTGCTCAAATGCAAGCCTGATACAACATCACTAGTGCAAGACTGGACTTCACATCTTTTTAGAAAATAAAGGTAAACTTAAAGGAAGATTCTACAAATCTTGCATAGGTCAAACATCTGTGCAGAGCTCTACTTCAGAATCTAAAAGAAAAGCTATATTTAGTAGCTGCAAGTCAGTGAGACTGAGATAAGACAAACAGCAGCAGGTAAGCTTCATCCAGCCAGCTAAGTGGATGCAGCTAAGTGCTGCATACCCTGGCACGGTACTGCCTGACACTCACTGAGGGTTCAGGAGCCCTTCTGTGCTCACTCTGCTTGGAAGAGACCCTTTTTCTATTTACTCGTCCCATTGTTTCTGCTCACCATGACAAATGCTTTGACAACACCTCTCCAAAAAATGTTTCTGTCCATGAAGCTAAACCCCTTAAAGTTGCAATACACAATGTCACAACCTAAAGCCTTCTCAACCCTTCTGAACAAACTTACTTTCCATCCCTGACCTCAGTCTATCATTAACAAGATATTTCTTTCATGTTTTAGAATTACTATTATGTCTTACAAAACTAGGACAGAGAGCTCCCCATAAGATGGTGGGAGGAATGAGACACACCACCCACACACGCAGAGGTAAAGACCTCAGAATTCCTAAAGCACCAGGAGCCACAGATCTGAAAATCACTGTTCCCTGGAAGCACAAGGATGAAAAAGGTTGACAGA
>JAWWMP010000093.1:60753647-60764848 GCA_035047865.1 Dendrocincla tyrannina
TTATTTTTAAGCAGGACTATTAAATTGGAGCACATAATTCCTAAACCATGACATATACCGACCAAATACATAAGAAAAGGGAAACCATGATCTACCCCATAAACCATGGAGGAGTGTGAAAGATTAGCCTCTGATGCTTCATGGGAAAGGTGGGAGAAGGAAACTTATATTTAGTTTTAGTTTGTTTCCAACCAGCTGTTCAGTGGGATGGAGGGGGATGGGATACTGCTTTATCTTTTCAAGAGACTTTTGAAATACCCAAGTACATGACAATTTTGGTCACTGCAATATAAGAAAGATATTAAGCTATTAGAGAGTGTCTGAATGAGGGCAAAAACTATGGCGAAGCCTTTGAGGGGAAGCCCTATGAGGAGTGGCTGAGATCACTTGGTGTGTTCAGCCTGAAAAAGAGGAGAGTAAGGGGAGACCTCATTGCAGTTACAACTTCTGTGTGAGGGGAAGAGGAGGGGCAGGCAGGCACTGATCTCTTCTCTGAGGTGACCAGTGAGAGGACACGAGGGAATGGCCTGAAATTGTGTCAGGGGAGGGTTAGGTTGGATATTAGAAAAAGATTCTTCACTCAGAGGGTGGTTGAGCACTGGAACAGGCTTTCCAGGATGCACCAAGCCTGACAGAGTTCAAGAAGCATTCGGATGATACTCTCAGGCACATGGTGTGACTGCTGCGGATGGTCCTGTGCAGGGTCAGGAATTGGACTCGATGATCTGTGTGGGTCCCTTCCAGCTCAGCATATTCTGTGATCCTGTGACCTAGCAATGGTTTGTTACCTGGCATTTCTTTTCCCTTTGTTCTGGACTGTTTTGTTCCATGTGAGTTCATTTCAGCAACTAATGCTATTCTGGTAAACCTGCAGCTAGACCGTCCCAGTTAAACCTCTAAACCAAGCCAGTCAAACCTCTCACCTTCTCTTGTTCTGAACACCTGACCAGCTGTCTCAAATGGGTAGTAAAGTAAGGACCAGTGTTTGGAAGTCTCAAACCAAGTAAATGAAAGTTAGAAAACTAAACACTTCTAAACCATTAACTAACAGAGCAAAACACCAACAAGTGGATCTCCATTACTTAGAATTTTAGCAGCAAGATAAAGAATATTTTTCTGGGAAAGTTGTTATGTGCACCAAAAGCCACTGAGCTCAATGCAGAGTTCACCAGGTGATGCACTATGGCCCAGGAAATGCAGTAGATTGGGTGAAATGATCTGCTGGTCCTTCCCTCGCTCTAATCCTGTAGATGTTACACAGAGAAGCATCGAATCACAGAATTGTTTGGATTGGAAGCGACCTTAAAAAATCATCTTGTTCTAAATCCCCTGCCATGGACAGGATGCCACACACTAGACCAGGTTACCAAAAACCCCATCCAGCCAGGCCTTGAGCACCTCAAAGGATGGGACATGCTGCAGTCATTGTTGTTGTGGTGGAGTGTAAGAAAAGACCACAACAGCCTGCAGTGAATTGGGCAGATGGTGGAGTGGTAAACTAAGAGAGAACTGGTGGGCTCTTCTCTCACAGCAGTTGATGGCTTTTATTAAAACTCATGCTAGCAGTGTTTTCTGCCAAGTCTCACGTCTCTGTGAATCTCTAAAACCACATTACATGACTCACATGAAACCCATGGCATGGACAAAATTGGGTGCAGCATTATCAGCTGTTGGTTTACTGATGCTCATTATATAGTAAGGACCGTGCTCTGCAGAACAGATGTGAGAAATTACCAAGGGTGAGCAATTGCTGTTTCAGGGATGGCACCAGACAGAAACTGGAGACTGAAATGTATCAATGTCAAGCGGCAAAACACATTATTTTGTTTCCCATCTCATCATCCCACATCATACAGAGAAAATTAAAGGTGGATATCCTCAAGCCATGTTCCCTTCTTGCCCCCTCCCATATTTTCCTTTTGGTTCAAGCCTCATTAGCTAACAATTTTCAAAATTCAGCAAAACATCTGATTACTACAGTTAGTCGAGATGGCACAGAAAAATTCTGCAGATTTTTGCAATGTCAGAATCAAAAGACTGAACACAGGCACAACTCACCTTGGCTATCTGGACCAAAAAAAAAGTTATGACATACAAGCCAATAAATAACTTGCCAAGGGCAGAGAGGAAAAAGACTTCCCATCTAAAATATATCAGTCTCCATATTGTTTGTTGCTATTTTTAGTGGAGAAGAGTGTTTTTTGGTGCCACTACAACTATGAAACTTAAGGGTTGCTTATTGCTTACAGAGGCATCCCTAAATGGACCAAATCAGACTAGGGCAGGGGTGATCACCAAGTGTCACCATGCCAATTATCAGATGACTGCTGGAAAGAGTGGCTTGTACCTGCTGGCTTACAGCCCTGGGAATTTTTGCTTCTGCTGGCACAGAAAGATAGAAAACATTTGAACATATGAGATTGTGAGTTGACTCAGTGGGAGAAATGTGGTTTGCCACCCTGGGGTTGTCACTCTCATGTTTCTCTCTTTTCAAGAGTGCTCCCAAACAAAACAAAAATGTCAGTGGTCTACAAATCTGTGAAGCAAAACTTCCTCTCACAAAGATTTTGCTTTCATTTCCTTCAAAACTTGTCACTTTTGGAGAATGGATTTGATAGCGTGCAGCACTCACAAGGTGACTGAAGCCTTGACAAACTTCTTCATTTTGGGAGTAATGGCAGAAGTTTAGTTAGTCTGGGCTCCAGCTGAAAGAACAAAATGTTCTTCAGCTGTTTTTTTCTGGTTTCAGTGTCTAGACTGGAGTACAAGCTCCCTCCCTGCAGAACAATATGCAGGGGTTGCTCATGCAGTGTTATCAGGTGTTGTCAGGAGAGGGTGGCTTGAAGAAATCAGCTGTAAGACAGTAGATTAATATCCAGCACTTGTCTTCAACTTCTGCTGATGGCTGTTTTGCTACTTTCAGTGGGGGGAAGAGGGGACAAGGAGGAAAATACCCCATCTGTAATATGTTTGGGGTGGGAGGTGGGGAGGAGGGGAAGGGGCAGTGGTAATGATATCTGTATTTGTTGGAAAATGTTTCAGAAATTAACAAGAAACTTCCCTGAAATACCGAATGTATTTATGTCTTCAAACTCACACACACACACACACACACACACACACAAGGAAATAAGCTATTGCTGCTGCGAAGCTTTGAGAGAAAACCTTGGTTGCTATTGTGTGGGTTTATCGCATCTGTGATGGTCATCCTCAGACACTTCCTCCTTTGATGAAACAGATGACTTGGCCTAGGCTTTATTCCAGGTGCATGAAAGTAAGGCCAAATAAGGATCTGCAGCCTGACAAACTGCTGTGCTATAGAGAAGGATAAACTGATTATGTTTACCAGCAACTTAAATTAAAGGAGGCTTTTTCACTTCATCACTTCTTTCATCTGCCAAAGCAATACACCTCTCTGCACCTCTAACTGTGATTAGGAATGAGGTAAATCACAGTAAATTGTGTTTTCTGCTTCTGGAGATGCTAACAGACAAGGCTTATGTTCCTCAGTTTGCCAAACACCAGCGGGTAATGAGGGAGTCTTGGGAAGGAGCATCTCAGGGGAGGGGGCAGGAGAGAAAAGGGAAAAAAAGATGCCCGGCAGGCACTGAGAGCACTTCTTTCTTTGCAGAATTCAGTTAATTAAAATGTAGTTCCCCACAGGTTTGTTCACAGGGTTGGTATTCTCACATTATCTGAATTATGGCAAATAGATGAAAATCCTTTTGGCCGACAGTTGTCATTACAGGAAAACAGCATCTCAGTAATTGGTGAATAGCTTCTATTAATAATGGTACTACCAGATGTGGCAGCTGACAGGTTGTGTCAGCACACAGTCCCAGAGATGATAAAAGGAGGTGTTATTTTGGGTTTAGTTCCAATGAGCAGCAAAAATACTAGAAAGAGCAACTTATAAAAGCACTATTGTCCAGTAAATAGTTATTCATAGTTTATATGTAAGAATAAGTGAAGGGTCTTTGATTTCTGAAACAACAAAAGACTTCACAGAGCAAAATCAATTGAAGATAAATAAGAGCTGGGTAAAGTTCATCTGAGTTAATCTTGCCAAGGAAACACAGAAAAACCTAAAAGTTCTTTCAGGAACATAGATTGAGAGCACTGAGTGAATATACTTTGTCATAGCAGAACTTGAAGCTATTTCTTTGGTCTCAAAGTGAAACCATTACTGGGCTGGAGGAAGCCTTTGACACAGTTTGTGATGAGCATTGCAGGCCTGTAGTCATCCTGAGTGCTCGAAGGTCCAAATTTTATCTGGGAGTCATTGAAATTTCAATATGTTTACATTATTTGTCACATAGTGTATTTTACTAAGCTCTCTACCAACCTGCGCCTCAAGAAGTTTTCCATCATCCCCACATCACCATAGGTTTCAGAGCTTAAGTCAGTCCAGCAGTTCAGCTATCTGGGAAGCATCATTTCCTCAGATGGTAAGACTGACAAAGAGATAGACAACAGGTTAGCAAAGGCATACAGAGCTTTTGGAAAACTCCATAAAAGAGTCTGGCACAATAAACACCTGAAGAAAAGTACAAAGATTAGTGTCTACAGAGCCATTGCACTGTCTACAATTCTATATGGGTCTGAATCATGGGTCATCTACCGCCACCACCTGCGACTCCTTGAGCGCTTCCATCAGCGCTGCCTCCGTACAATCCTAAACATCCACAGGTCTGATTACGTGACTAATGTGTCTGTCCTTGAACAGGCAGAGATCACCAGTATCGAGGCCATGCTGCTGAAAACGCAGCTGTGCTGGGCAGGGCACATCTCCAGGATGGAGGATCACTGCCTCCCTAGGATTGTGCTCTATGGGGAACTCGCCACCGGCTGCCGCAAGAGAGGAGGCCCAAAGAGGAGATACAAGGACTCCCTGAAAAAATACCTCAGCCTGGGCCATATTGACAACCATCAATGGTTGTCTTAGTTCAAGGGGAGAAATAAGATATCTATGTTGGCCAAGAAATAATCCCTCTCCTTTAAATTTAGAAAACAGAATTTTAATTAGGAAAAAAATATATATATAAAAGGATTACAGTTCTTAACCAGAATACATGTATATATATCTATCTAGAAAAGAACCAAACAACAACAGTTTGTAATAAACCCCTCCCCCCCAAATGACAAAACAAGCAGTTAAAGGGTTTTTTGGCTGACCCCCCCCCAAAAACCAAAGTGGGGGAATGCAATTATATCTACAGACAGCAGGTGGCGATGTTGCGCCTCAGTCACTGGCTTCTCTCTCAGGGGTTGCAGTTATATTTACTGACAACAGGTGGAGATGTCACCTGAGGCTGGGCTCTCCCTCAGGGTGATGGCAGGTAGTTCCCAGGTCAGCCCCCGTGAGAAAATCGGAACGAAAGCAACAGCAATTCCCTCTCTTCAGGGGGCAGGAAACGGGCTTCTCTCTTTCCACTTTTCCTCATGGCCATCTTTGTGGTGTTCACAATCACTCACGGATGAAGACGGTCAAGTTGGAGAAGGGAAAACAAGGAACACAGTCTCGCTATCCAGTGATGCCGAGACCCAAGTGTGTGTCCCTCATCCTCTCTCACTCCGCCAAGCACTGAACTCCTGACCTGCGCAGAAAAGCGCAGAAAAGGCTGACCCCTTCCGCCACCCAAGCCAGTCTTCCCTCCCCCCTCTGTCCTGGGGAGAGATCAGAACAAAGGCTCTGGCTAGCTGTTAACATCAGGATATGCATATTCATGGTATCCTTTGTTAACCATCTTTACCGACACTAAGGTGTTGGCTCCAAGCTTTTTGGAAGGAATTCCAACTGAGGTTTGAACTAGAACAATGGTCCACTGTGGCCTCCAATCGGGAGAAGTGGAGACACACCATCCATAACGCTGCTGCTTCCTTTGAGAACACATGCAGAATCAGTCTGGAGGTAAAAAGGCAATGCAGGAAGATCCGTGCCTCGCCAGTAGTGCCGATGGAGACTTTTCGCTGTGCCTTTTGCAATGTGACTTGCCTCTCTCACATTCGCCTTTTTAGCCATCAGTGTGCTTGTAGCAAGCGTGGGTAGAGCCCTTGCAAATCTTTGTTCACGAAGCCTAGCCATGACAACCACATACAATTTTTCCCGTACTTCAAATACCCATCTTTGGTTTCTTGATTCCAATATACTCTGAAAAGTCAAATAACTAAGAGCCTGTGTTTCTGAGTACTTTCAGCTTCCCACTATAGATTAGGGAACAATAGAATTTTCCAGGATTATATTTTTCACTACAGCAAACTGGCACCACAACTCTTACTCTAGACAGGAAACATTACCCATCCCTTCCCAAGGTGAGGCTGACCTTGGAAATATGGACTTTAAAAATCCCTACACAGAAAGAGTCTGTGAAGCTAAAAGTCAGGTAAATCTCCTGGGGTCTGTAACACAAAACAAACCCCAAGCCTCGAGGCTGTTGTGACAGAGGGGGAGCCGTAGGAGATGAGAAACAAGACATTTGTGACAGCAGTGTCTGACAGGCACTGCTGAAGGCAGCTGCACAAACACTTCACATGCTCATAGTGCATCTATTTAGGAGCTGAATTAAAACCACGAAATCTCTGTGAGAGAGAGAGAGACATTCATTTTGGTCTAACTATGGACTATGATAATAAAAAATCCTCAATGGCTCCCACTCTCTTCATCCTTTGTAAAGCAAGGTAAGCTGAGTTTTCAGCACTCAGTGAACAGTGGAATCCAACAAGTCCCACACTTGTCCCACTGTCTGCTGTTCAGCTGCACAGGCTGCTCCAGCCAAGGGCTGCATCTCCCTCAGTCATGTTCAGCTCTGCAGTGGCACAATGTGGAGCACCCACTGCAGCTAACAGTGGGGGTTTGGAATTCAACAGTGTGCCAGTGAATCGAGCAGCAATCTCCCAAAGAAGTTGTGTTGCAAGCTCCCAGCAACCCTGAGCCCTTCCAGCTGTGAGGAGCAGAGGACACTGCTGAATAGGATTCCAACATCTCTCCCCCTTCCCAGACGAGCACTGTTCATTTTGCACAACTCAATGCTGTCAGATCTGAGATTTAATGCTAAAAAATTATAGTATAACAGACATGAAGCAACTATGATGCAAACATTCTCTTTTGACATATAGTCATGCTTAGCAATAGTTGCAATAATTGCATAATTGAAGGATTCACATTCATGGAATTAATTCCCGCAGTGCCTATCGGTGTGAGAACAGGGTTTTTTCTCTTTTGCACACAAAAACAAAGTCTGTTCCAAGAGACTTTCAGTAGGTTCAGAGATTTCAGTAGGTCTTTTCTCCAGGAGCTGTGCCTTACAAAGACTGCCTTACACTCCCTTGGTGACACAGCACCAAGTCCAGGATGCTCAGGAGATGAACCCAGCCCTGTGTCCCTTCGTGGGCTACACCCACCCTGTCAGTCCCCAGTGGGAAGTGGCTGGATTATGCTGTAGGTCACTTCTCTGCTAAGAGATCCTTGGGCAACCACAAGACTGGAGTTCATGGCAAGGGTTCATCTGGATGGCAGTCCAGGAGAAGGGAATGGGAGCGCTTTTCCCACAGACATGCTGCCACTTGGCACAGCCCACAGGAGCAGGCGTGTGCAAGCCCTCCTTACGTAACACCCAAATCTTCAGCAACTTACTGGGAAATGTTTTCACAAGTGAATTTATGACTCTGGGCAAGGATGATCATCCTGGTGAGTAAAGAAAACATGAACAAAAAACAGCATTCAGAGTAAGGATATGTTCATGATTATTCTACAATAAGGCCCACTGGGACAAAAATTCAGGCTGCATTGAAAACCTCTCGGAGCTGGAGATCAAGGGCATCCATACTGCAAGTTAAATTCCTTAGAGAAGAAAGGCTGCTACACTCAGTCTAGTTTGCTACTGCATCAACACAAATTGGTCTGTAGTTATGGCAATGATTGCTTTGAGGAGACTCTCCAATCAAAATCCCAAAGAGTGGCACACTGCCAGCTTCTTCTAAAATCCTTTTTTCATTCGTGAACGAGGAAAAAAACCAGAACAAACAAAATGAGCACGTAATCCCTGAGCTTCTGGCAGCACAAAAAAAAGAAAATTCACCAGGACTTGCAGACATGTCTGTTAATTTTTTTAAGCAAGTCAGCAAATATTTCTGACTACTATTGAAGTTGGTATTTTCTATATTTTCTCCTTTTTTGCTTTAGAGGTTCATTCTTATCCCCAGAAGTTTTTATAACTTTATTTTCTGAAACATCATCTATTTTCTATAGCAATCAGCAGAAAACCTGATGACCATTATGTTCATTAACTTCATTTTAAGCTCCTGTAGTCTGTTTCTCCATTCTCATGAATTGCTTGCTACATTCCATTGTCCAGTAGGTCATTTTAAAAATAAAAAAAAAAAAATTTGCACCATTGAGTTTCAGACAGAATCAGAAGTACTGTTTTTGTGAGGTTTGGGCTTGGTTGGTTGGTTTTGTTGTTTTAAGATTTCTTATTAGGAAGTTATCATTTTTTGGTGCTGTAGTCATAACATGTACTAAGAGTATGTAGCAAATAAGGACAGATTCCTTCATCAAGATTTATGGGCAACCAAACCAATCTTAGTAAGTTTTAATGAAGTATTGCATGATTTGGAGAATTTCTTCTAAATTCTGCCAATTCAACCAGGATTACTTAAGACAAAAAATCCTACATCTCTTTCCATTTCTTTGTACCTTCAGCCATTTCAAGACTTCACCGGGATGCTTCCTCTCACCCCTTTTTCAGAAGAGGAAAGCAAAAAAAACCCCAATTATTCATTTCTACAATGTCTCATTTATGTAATAATGAATCCCTGAAGTGAATCAGAGCTTCTGCACAAACTGCCACCTCTTCAGGGCAGACCAGAGCAAGTTCTCACCTACATCCAGTCCAGCACTGCCATCTGCTGGGAGCTGCAACTCTGGAAAATGGGAAAAAATATTCTAGTCTGGAGTTCTTACCAACTTGCCAATCAAAAAATAATTATTAAAAAGTAATGTGGTTTCATTCTAAACTGGAATATTAATCACTGTAAATAAACTTGGAGTAAAGAAAGGTAATTTGAGCAGTAATTTCCATCTATTTTCTATTGCTACACATTGAGCTCTAATTCTGCTTCTGCAAAATTTTGGAGGGAAAAGACACAGCTGAAGTGTACCTTAGATTACAATAAAGCAATGAATTTATTACAACCCAAGCTACCATGCAGCTCTCAGAAGCCACACTGACACAGTGCTGGCGGTGGCCATCACCACCTTTTACCTTCATTTGAGAGACTGAAAAAAATTAAAAACAAATTTAAAAAACATTAATGCATGATTATTTACTAAAATTATAACAGCTATATTAGATTCCCTTAAGTTTTGTTTCTCCCAGCACAAGTAAATCTCACTTATTAAGTTATGCCATGTGTGGAAGAAGGGGATCTGGTGGGATGCACCTCTAGGGGGGAGAGCCTGTTGTGGTGTCCTGTTATGGAAAGTAACGCCCCTGTGGCTCCTCTGGCTAGTACATGGCTCTTGGAACAAGCTCACCACAGGCAGAGTTAGAGGGAAAGCAAAGTGGAATCTTGTCCTCAGAAATGAACAAAACACAGATGTCAAAAATTGCAAGACAAAGAAAATTCAGACCTTCTCAGTACCAGTTTATGACCGTTATTTTGCATCATTCATCTCAAAGAAAGAACAGGACAGATAGTCACTTTTAGTCCAGTTTATCATTAGCTATCTATATAAACAATAAAGAATAAAGTGAAACTTTTTGTAATTTTTAAGATATTAAATCTTAATTTCCAATCAAAGCAAGGACTGGCCTTGTTACTGAGTGCCCACATCAGTGATAGACAGGACATCTGGGCACAGTGACACCACTGGTGGCTAAACCTGTGTTCCTCTCCACCTTCCCTAGCTGACTTCTCCTCCAACACTCCTTGTGGCTGGACAGTGTGGCTAAAAGCAACTCAGAACACCCCATTTTCAGTATATGTGCTCAGAAAGGAACAAATGAAGGTGAGCAGCTCTCTGCAAAGCAGTGTTGTTTCCTTGGTGGGCCTGACAGAAATCAGAAGATCGTTATTATTGCACCTTCAGACATAATGCCCTGTTAGAAAAATACCTTGAAACCACTTCCACGACCTTGACACAAATTGGGTGGGTTTTGCCCTTTGCTACTTAGGAAGATGATAATGGGTATGGTTTGATATTACCCTTACTCTCAGAGATATTACAGAGCCTATAACGCCACCTGCCCTGTGCCCCAGCACACCCAGCAGTGTGGAGCAGAGTCAGTCCCTTAGGCTGGGGCACGATGAGCTCATCTTCTGCCTGTCTCAGAGCACATTTCACAGACAGAACCTCTGCTTGCTATAATGCTGCCAAAAGCTGCCATTTCAATAACTAGAGTAGGAACAGAAGTATTGCAGAGAAAGCCCTGCTATGCAGCCATTCCAAAGAGTCCCAAAATCCTGAAGGAATGTGAATTACTGTGTCACTCTCAGCAGCACAAATAAACAACAGATCAACACCATCCAAGGCAGCACAGCGGGACGGAGAACACTGCACCTGACCTCTGCATCCAAACTGCGGAGCTGGGAGTGGAAGACAAGTGGGGAGTGATTCACAGCCAAGGAAGGGAAGAATTTATGAAATAACAGAAAGAGCAAATGTGACTCTTTCTAAATTATCGCTGTTTAAAAACATATCTCCAAAGGAAGTGGGTCAAGCCTTAAAGATTTTCATCCTTTCTGGGTTTGTGTGAATCACCATATTTTGATCATCTTCTCTGAATTGATGGCTTGAAGAAAGCAATTCTTTTAAGGGCTTAACGCAAACCCACAATATTATGATACTTTGATTAATTCTTAGTTCTAATATGAGACAATACCAAATGCATCACTTGATTTTAGAGTTTACTGAGGGTTTTTTTTTAGTACTAACCCCCTATAAAAGGTATTATAATTTTTTGTCTCATCCTAGATCCTCTTTTTCCCTTCTCCCCACCCACGCATCCACCAATATTCCTCCATGTATTTAAGATTTGAGAGCTTGAACATTTCTCAATCACAATGTTTATCAAAAATTTATATTTCATTATCACACCTATCTTTTTTCTCATTCTGTAGGCAGGGTGCAGTTCTCATTTTTCTGTAAAATTATCTGAGATTCTTTATCCTATTTGCCTACGATGAAGTAGTCATGGCAA
>JAWWMP010000093.1:60806373-60819714 GCA_035047865.1 Dendrocincla tyrannina
GGCAGAAAGCAGAGAAGAGGTCTAGGCTACAGGAAGCACCCAACAGTCTCAAGAAACACCTTTTTCCTCCACTTATTTAATACAGTGCCAGGGAATATTTTCAATTTGAAATATAGGAAAAGCTTACTTGATGGCTACCACTATGGAAAACAGTAGCAAATTGCTTCCTTAAGGGAAATTAAATGCACAAGCATTGAAATTTTATAAGCCATTTCACAAACATTTCATCACAAGTTTGTTGGGTTTTTTTTTCCCAAAAACGTGCATTTAGCTACTGCTGCTATTAGAGCTGGGACCATACAATGCTAATTCTTGACGTAGGGCTCAGAAATTAGCACTGTTGAGGTGACATGTGAAAGAATGACAGCAGTTTTCCTTGCCTCATGGGGCAAATCTATTTCTTGAGATTTTTGCCACTTCATAGAATTCTGCCACTGAGCACAAGAAAAATTTGGAAAAGCAATACAGGCTAAAACTAAGCTGTCCATCAGCAAAGCTGACTTTTCTCTTGGCATACAGGTCATAGCACAGGCTCTATCACAACACAACCAAAGAAAATGCACTTGAAAATAAATTTTTCCTAACATCAGAATCAGCAGGCTTTTCTTCACCTTCCTGAATCTTGAAAAGCAATGGAAAAAGAAGAGAAAAAAAAGATACATAGATTATATCAGAAACAGCGATGTGGGGAAATAAAACATTATTTCTGTAAAAAAACCCACCTTGTAAAAAATAGGAATGTCTGAGTATCCTTCAAAAAATTAACACAGAACTCTTATTTGCATATCTGTAACTTATCAGATATTAGACATTTCATGCTAAAGGTACTGTCTCACATTTATATGCCATACAAAAGGATTCAGTGTCAACAGTTCTCGGACTTCTCTGTCTTCAGAGCTGTGAAACCACTAACCATGCCCTCATCCAGCCAATGTGAGCATGATAGGCAAACTTTTCTATCCTTCTCCATGCTATTCTGTGCTTAAAAACATTGCTCCTGCATTTTATGACAGACACAGTTCGAAAGTCTTCAGTCATGGCTCTCTCCTCACTCTTACAGTGCCAGGTGTCACAAGGCTCTCCTCATGACTACAGTCCTCAAGAGCCATTACGATGTGAATAACCCAGTAACAACAATGTAAAAGCAACAAGTGATACTCAGTCTCTGAGCTCTCTTACCTCTTTACCACCCATGGCTTCAAACATCTTCTCTAGCTGCACCCGCAGCTGTTGGACGTTATTCATCAGGATGCAGGGCTGGAGGGACAAAAGCAGGTGCCTGTTAGTGCTCAGGTTGCGAACACATTGTCACCAGTGGGAGAACGTGTGCCTCAACACCATTCCCCACTAACACCAGATGTGAGGGTCAAACAGCAGGCAGGGAATGCACAGATTTCAGCACTCAAACATGAAAAAAAAAACCACAAGTCCTTTTTTCTTCAGCTTGAAATGAGATGGTCAGTTCCTGAACACTCAGATCAGGAGACATCTGTGAAGTACCAGATGTACAGAGCAACCTGTGCCCAATTTTATTTTTTTAGATGACCTCTGTAACACACATCTCAGGTAGCATGGAAGTTAATTTCAAGGCGATCTGACAGCCTCCAAACCCTGCGGATCATCTTTAGGACCTACTTTTCTTTTAGGGCCAAGCCAGAATTCAATCTGCAAAAGCCTAGGAATGACGACAAAAACAATACCGAAAATATCTACACCATCACCCGAGCCAGGTGCAATGTGAAATTGGTTTCATCAAGACAATTAGGTGAATCTTCAGAGCAAAAGAGAAGCTTAGCACAACTCACCAGCTTCTCCTTGGAACAGTAGGACTCGAAGCTCTTGGAGAGTATGTCAGCATACTGCATCAACACTTTCCCAATAGTCTGTGAAGACAAGATGTGAGCACAGTTACCTGTCCTCTATCACTGCAGAAGGACTCCAGGAAATAAAACAAAGAAAACATTATATTGTTTTACATCCCACTAAGGAAAGATAAACATCTGGGTGTTGAGGTCATACCTTAGCAAACCTTCTATTATAATGAGCAACAATGACAGGGTCTGGGCACTCCAGCTTCTTAATTATCTCAAAGCTCTGATTGAGCTGGGTGAAGACATCCACCACTGAGCAAGAGAACAGAGCATGCTCCGATGTTTGCTGGAACTGAAACAGAAGTACAAAGAGTCATTGTCAAGGGGAAAGATCTGAAATACACCCATTTGATGGGTGTTTCCATCATCTGTCACACTGAAGGCAGGACAAATTTATCAAAACCTACATCCTCCTCAGAATTAGTCAAAACCCCTCCAAAAGGCCTAGAAATCCTAAATAACCAATTCAGTTGGGTTATAACTTTACTGTCCTTTACCAATGATGACATGACAAGCACCAGGGAACTGTTAACATGATGCTAGACCTTTAATGAAATACATGGTTTGTCTGTCAGTTAATGAGGAAAGAAGGAGAGGCTAAAGAGCTCTTTTTAATTTTTTTTTTAAATTTAGATATTAAACAGAATGTTTCTATTAGTATCACTGACTACAGTGCCAACAGTCACTGAATAAAAGGGAAAGCTCTTCTCTCCACTGGGAACACTCAGCAAATTAAGAATAAGATTGGTCTGTCAGTGGATTAAGGTCACATTCTCACTGCATGACTAAGTACAGGCAAAGTGCCTCAATTTTCAATTTCAATTACCTCTCCCATACAGAGAGAGCACCAAGCCACTGGCTGACAGATTAACAGCAGCAGAACAGACATAAATGAATGATATGCACCTTGCTATTAAAAAGCTCTCTGTGACCTGTAAAGTCCTGAAATATATGAGTTTCCCAGTTGTTTAGCAAGCAAAAAGGGCCACATCCTTCATTTGTATGACAGATGAATTTACAGTGTTTTTATTTGGGTCTGTGCACTGAAAAATGTAGCATCAAGTGCTGCACTCAGCATGACCTACATACCCCATCTTTTTTATCTCTCTCCAGAGCACCATGCAGGAATTCTAAGGAAACATCTTCATTTTCATCCAGCCACTGCATCACAAACTGCTCAAACCACCTGCAGGAGGGGCAAGAAAGATGGCAAGTTACAGCAGAAAATGGAGCACTCCAACCAGACTCTGACAGGGCTGCTGCTGCAGCAAACCCTGTGAATTGGCTTGCCAAGGTTAGATATACTAGTCTGACTGCTGATGTTCATGTGTGCAAAGTTCACAAATTTATTTGCACCTGTAGTCATGCTACTGGTGAGCAGGATCTGAATCATTCCTTGGGCTGGACCTGCAGGACACAGCCCAGCTCAGCCTCTGCAGACTGTTGGCCCTGGGTTGTTTTTGTCCTTCTCCTTGTCTTTTCTCTCCTTCGTACCTTCCCCTGTTTCCCTCTTTGAAAACTACCTTTAACTCTGCATCATCTCAAAGTACTTCATTGTTTCTTCTTCCACCCAAGCACCAGTCAGCACCAGGGAGACACCCACACCCACTATCTCTGCACCTGTCCTGCTGCCCACTTGGGGGTATCAGATTTCATGTGGGAGCTGCAAACAAATATACAGGGAGAAAAGAAGTGCCTGCTTCCCAGGACCCTTCATTCACTTTATCTGGAGATACAGACATCTTTCTAGAGTGCCAGAAAGAAGAATCAAGGATGGAAGTTTTCTCCACTTTAATCCTGCTCTCCCTGTCCTCAAGGCTTCCTTGGAACATCTTCCCATTTCTATGGGCTGCTGATCTCACTGTGATACAACAGCACATCTTGCTAGGCCTTCCCAGACTGGCAGTAGCTTTTCATTGTTTCCTTTGGAAGAACCAAAAAACTTAGTTCACATTAAGTACTGGATCAACAGTGTTGGTGCATGGTCAAGAACCCCAAAACTGGGAGGTTCAAGAAGCAGTACAGCAAAGTTTTTCTCTGTTGCTCCCCTTCACTTTGGAGGATAAGTTAAATGGTAGAGTAGAATTTAACGAGCTGCTGAAACAGCCCCTGCTGAATTTGACAGAGGTGTCTCACAGGAGTTGGTGTCTGAAGGTACCTCCTGCACTGAAAAAAAGGCTTCTACATGATCCCATCCTGGCCAAATAGGCAAGGTGAGAAGCAGCTTCAGTGATGGGATCTTACAGCTGGTCCCTCTGTTCTCTGCTCTGTGGGACACATTCACAGAGTACAAAAGGGGGAGTGTGTGTTTTTGTGGTCTGTGTATAAGCAATAACATAGCACTTACAGCCTTATTTAAATGTCTGTCTAGAATGTGTTGTATGTAAGTGCCAACACAGCACAGCTGAAGCAAATCTTAATTTCAAATATTACAAAACAGCATTTACAAATAAGAGAAAAAAGCGCCCATGTGTGATTTAGTCCATACAAAAGATTATTATATGAGCTTCACAGAGTACAGGCTCCTCTAAACAGGCAGCTGTGTTCATAGAGATTGTGCTAATTATGGGCTGAGTTTGCACAGAACATGAAAGCATGTGCCAGACATGAGAGGGAGATCAAGAGCAAATTCACAGGCACACTAGATAGCCTTAAATACTCTCTACACTTTGAAATATAAAGCACATCAATGCTAATATTGGAAATTGTAACTGACACAGTGTTAAAATGCCAACAGCAACCTGTCTATGCGGCCCTATTTATTATAGACAGAAACAGTGGAACACTGTCACAGACATATGGACTTCCTGTATTCTGGAAAAATTCCTTTTGAATGGCACTTTAGGCTCCTAAAAGTCAGCATATGTTGAAGTCTGCCTCAAGTTTCTCAAGCTTTCAACATTTTCTTTTAAACTGCAATAGTGTATTTTAAACAGCTCAAGCCTTAGAAGGAAACTCAAGCATTTTACAAGGAAGCAACTATACATCTTCCACCTGTTTCACAGTTCCTAGGCTGTGAGTTGCTGACTGCTTCACATGCCATAGGTCACTGTGCAGAGAGGATTACTTGTTTGTGCCAGAAGCCAGTTTTCACTCTGAGAAGCAGAACAACTTCCTGATTATCATTCATCCTTAGTTACTGCACCACATTCACATGAAAGAGCCTTTTGCTGTTGAGAACAGTCACTGCCCATTTTTATGGCTACCATATGTTGATATACAAAATCAAGTGCATAGGTACTTTACCATCTTGCCAAATTGTCTAAACAAAAGTGGCAACAAAAAAGGTACTGCTGGGTGGGTGGGAATGGTATATTTGCTTCCCTTCTCATTAGGAAAAAGCACTGCCTTCAGGAAGAGGTTTACTATGAATAATAAGTGAATCCCTTAGGTCAGGTCAGAAAATTCTGTAGGTACATTTGCAAAGCCAGCCTCAACTGTCCTTTATTGGCTGGCAGGGAAAACCAGAAGATGTAAATAATTCATAAATCTTTCCAGTCTGTGTGCATATTCAGGACCAAAATATGCTTTGAGCTGTAACACAAACCTAGAGGTATCTTAGGCCAAGTACCCCTTACAGTGCTCCACTATCAGGCCTTGGGTTGCTGAGCAAGCAAAAGGAGACTCCAAGGACTATGAAGGCAACATACTCGGAATGATATTCAAGATTATGTAGCACAGAAATGAATAAAAATAATCTGATTTCATGCAGAAATAGCTTCAAAATGTTATATGGCAAATATCTTCTCCCTCGTCTGCTTCAATTATTGATCTAGATGCAAATGCTGCAATGACTCACGCACCAGCACACAAGGCAGCGGCTCACAGTACTGCTTCAAGAGACATTCTGTGCTCACTGGGGTCAGCACTGACTCCACACAGCACAGCCAACCTCTCCAAACAAGGTCTGCACGGAACACATTTCAGTCCTGCCTGTTGGGAAAGGGAGTGGCACTTTGGGACTCAACAGAAGTTTACCTCTGTTGGATGCACAACAGAGAGGAAACACAAAAGGCTATCATTTCAGCTTGGCCAATGGCATGGCTCCTGCAGTGCCACAATTTACAGGCCAATTAATCGTGTTCATTTGCTGTGGGTACCTTGTGAACAACCTCTGAGCCTTGGCAACTGCCGAGGCAAGAAGGCAGGCAGGGTTCCAAAGAGTAGAAAAATAAATACTGTGTTTGATGAAGAGAGCCAGGATAAGTCAACAGGATCTCAAAGAAGGAATAACTTCCCCCACTAGAGAGGAGCCAGTCTCCAGTACAGCTACAACACTAGCTATCTACATGCTAACATCAGTATTAAAACAAAATATACAACACTTATTTACACATCTAAAAAGCTAGGTTAGCTGGCAGCTAAAACATGAAGGGAGGAAATTTGGAAGATTCACTCCCAGACATATAGCTATTTCCGTTTCAGAAACTGCTGCTGAATTTCAGAAAATAAAGGGAGTATAAAAACTTCAATACTTTGGAACCTTCACTTTATTCAGCCGTATCTTAAGGCTATCAGAAACATAGTTTCTCACAGTTTCAACATGAAAAGTGAGTTTGTGGATAACCTCTTATCTGACAAGTAGACAGACCACCCGACTGTTGTCTGGACAGCAGCAATTTAGTTTCACCTAAGGAGTTTACTGATGTGCAAACTTGATGAGTGGACTCCTTTGTTTAAGGAAGTTTCAGGACTAAAAACACTTGTGAGGAAGCAAATCAAAGGACAAGGGCACACAGCTGCAATTGTTATCAAGGGGATATTTTGTGACAGGTGCAGGTTATGGTTCAAATAAACATCACCTATGTGTGACAATGTGGCTATTGTACTAAAATGAAAGAGTGAAGTAACAAGCCAGCGGCTGCAAATGCACATGAGCACTGAAGCTCTACCACAAAGGCCAGCAGAGCAGAACAGACTGCAAAAGTCTGCAGAACAAAACTGAGCATCATTATCCTGATTACACAGGAGAAAAAGCGAGATTAAGAATGTCTGATGGCTTGCCTGAGACTGCCCCGACTCCGAGGCACAGCAAAGCTTCTGAGACTGCCACTCCAGCACCCTGTTCACTGAGTTCATGCCTCTCAGTGACCTGATTTGTTAATCAAGGCCCACAGCCCATGCCAGGCAATTATGCCAACTGCCTAACATCTTATTAGCATGCAGCTGGCACTGGACTTGAGGGACTGCACGCACGACAGGATGGGAAGAGAATTCAAAGTGCCAAACTGGAAACACAGTCCAGGCAAGATGTGTTTTTCAAGGGAGACATGTGCAAAGTGCTGCATTTAGACAGAAGTGAACAGTCATGTACAGGATGGGAACAGCAGTGTGGTAGGACACAATGCTGAGAGTGGTGTGGGCTGGCCTGTGGCTCACAGAAAGCACCACTAGTCAACAATACCTCTGAATAAAAGAAAAAAAAAGGTTGCTGTGAACCCAGAGAGCAGCAACACTT
This sequence comes from Dendrocincla tyrannina, assembly GCA_035047865.1. Taxonomy (NCBI): domain Eukaryota; kingdom Metazoa; phylum Chordata; class Aves; order Passeriformes; family Dendrocolaptidae; genus Dendrocincla; species Dendrocincla tyrannina. Next base: position 60,813,703 of record JAWWMP010000093.1, read on the forward strand.
TTTGTAAAGTAATGCAAGACAAAGTCTAGATGAAACACCAATATTTAAGGCTAAGTATTGTGTGTTCAGATCCAGACCACCTGGAAAGAGGTGAGTAAACCTCGCTTACAAGGAAAGGCGGGAACAAACAAGAACCAGCAGGAGACTGGGAACAGACATAAGCAGAGCATTTTACTCTTGTAAAGCAGGAACAATTTATTCTCCATGCCCAGCCTATAACAAGCTCAAATCAAAGTAAGATTTGGAGGGGGAAAAAGGAAAGTGTGTTAAACCCCCAAAACCCAAGGGAGTGGTAATAGTGAAGCACAGGAGAAAAGGAGATGTGGTGCAATCATCACTGAAAGCTTCTGAAAACCAGTTAAAACACAGGGCAGACCCAGGACACCTACTCTTGCCTTAGGCAAGTGTAGAACGTTAGCTACAGCATTATCTCCAGGTTAATCCCTTTTGGGATCATACACCTTCTCCAGGTCTGAAATCTATTGCTACGCTTTTAAATAAAAGTTAAATAAAAGTTACAAACAACTGCTTAGAGCTCAAGAACATCAGCTCATCTGATGTTTCCAACTAAACCACTCAGTCTTACTAAGAGTGAAAACATTATACTTACAAACCCTGGTGTGTTTGTACATATGACATCCATACACACAGACATACAAGTTTATAGACATAACCCTTTACCTATAAACACAAGAATGTAAGCATACATCTGCTGTTCAAGAATCGACCAAATCCCACACTACAGAGTGGCTTAAAAACTGTACATACCATTGCTAAAGCCATTTAAATGTTGGGGGATATTGTACAATAAGGGACTGAGTTGGCTCAGGGGTAGTGGCACAGAACACCACAGGAGATAAAAACACACATCAACACAGAAAATCAAACACAAAAATTCAGGAGTAGAGAAATGCTGTATCATGAAGGCAGCCACAGGAGAAGGAAATGGTCCCCCTAGCCTCAAGGAGACAGAGTGGGGACTTACTACAGGAGACAAAATACACTCACGCTGGATATTCAGGCACTTTTCCCTTGAAGGCAGGCAGATCACGAACATATTCATTGTACAGCCACTTCACTTTGAAGTGTAAATTCATGTAGTCTGCACTTTTACACAGTCTATGTTTCTCATGCTCTGTAAGGAAGGAAAAATAAGCAGTTAGGTCTGAATCTACCACTATCACTGCATCAGGCACACGAAGGTTTTATAAAGCATATCTGCACTATGCAATGTTTTGAGGATGAAGCACCTACAGAGCCATAAAATCTTCACAACACAGGATTTTGGCAGCAGGCAGGGATTCTTGGAGGTTGACCACTGGGTCAACTGGATTTTATTTCTGTAGCTCTAATTAGTTCTTCCATTTATTGAAGATTTTTTGGTTGTCAAAGCAATAAAAACAGAGCAATCCCTTATGGCCTTTTAATTTAACATATCACAGTCAAGATTGCATCTTTGCAGGGGAAAAGATCAAGGCGAGCGAATCAGTTCATTCTGGGGTACAAAGGCAATACCAACATGTTACACTACATCCCCTAGGACACAAGAGTTTGACAGTGAGTCACAAGCAAGTTCAAAGGAGCTACACAGGAGACTGAGCATTCCCTGATCCTCAGTTTGGAGAAATTAATGATACTTTTCCAGAAGGCAGTGTCTGCTGCTGAGCCTCTTCCTCCTGCCAAATTTCTTTATGTTTTTGTACCTGGACAACGTTGGGACAATGCAGCTCCTCCCTGTATAATGCACATACCTCCATAACACGGCCCTTCCCACACACCTATGCTGCTAAAGAACTGGCCATACTCAGACCTACGTTTCAACTCCCTGTATCACAGCTTCCCTGCCTTAACATGAGAAATGTACGCTCCATGTCTTCACTCCCAAGGCCCTTCACAGCCTACGTCCACACTACCATCTTTCAGCAACTGATTCCCACCCCTGATCAGCCCACAAACCCTGTTTTTAAACTACTTGTTAAGTTCTACCAAACACTTTCTCCCAAGCCACCCGTCATGTGCTTACACAGGCAGCTCCTTCTACTGCACTGCTTTTCTTCAAAATCCTCCTTGGAAAAATTAAAATTAATTCATTTTTCATGATGCTATGAGGACTCAGCAACTGGCTTTTGTCTTCACTGTGACCCCAAGTTTTCAGGTGATTAATCCTGCGCCGCTGATCCCCAGTGCTGCCTGTCTGTATCCATCTCTTTCTTCTGCCAAACTTCACAGCTGGAATACACAGCTTTGTGCCAAGCTTCTTTGTTCACTCCAGCACCACAGCAAGCTGCTAGTCCATGACTACAGTGTGAGATATTATACTAAAACATACATGATTTTGGCTCAGACTCAGATTTTTATCTTCAGAATTTGACTTTAGACACTTCTTCCTAACTTACATATGGATGCCTCATTACTGATGTAACTTTGCAAGGGCATCACTGCTGATGTGCAGACGGGATTCACCTGTGTTATAAAGAATAATTTTAACTTCGAATGGTTTTAACCTAGAACTTCAGTACAGGTATGCAGTAACTGGGTAGATCTGTGCACAAGTGAGCAATACATGTTACTGATATTCATTAGCCAAAGATACATCTTAATGATGCAAAATGGCCACAGCTTTCTAATCAGTTATCTTACAGACATGCCTATCTTACAACATCATCTGTTTTCATGTAAATGTGAATTCTTGCAACTAATTCAAAACATTGATAAACTGCCACATCTCTTTTGAAGCTTCACAACATATATAAGAAGATCCACATCAAGTATGAATTACCCAACTGCAAACACAAAATCCCAAGAAATTTTCAATCAGAATTTTTTCCATAAGCCTTGGCAACTGCCAAGTAGTGGAATGCCCAGTATCTGAGAGACAGAGTCCCCAGGTCAGATGGTTCAATGGACAAATTAACAAATTACATGTACTGTGGTTCACTTCTCTCCACAGTGAATTTCCTTGTATTGGAGCTGTGTAAAGTCCATTCCTGTTTTACGTCAATAACCTTGTATCTTTCTCGAGCACTGAGGAGTATACTCAGTGTCTGAACTGCTAACATCCCTCAAGGAACTGTGGAAGAAAATACCAACCCTCTCCACAGATCTAAGACTGGAAACAAACAGAGCAATAACTGTGCCGACTTCTTTCCCCATGAGTGAGGAAACCAAAGGACAATTATAACTTCATTAACCTGGACGTCCACTGCCACCAGCTGCTGTTCCTGCACAGGGAAAGTGCTGTTCCTGCAGAGGGAAGGTCTGACTTGGACACAAAAAGGACTTAAATCAGACTTAGTTCCTCAAAACCAAGCAATGCACTAAAAGCAAGCAATTCAAGCCTTTTCCTGGTTTTTAGGACAAGTTGCAGAAGACTTCTAAGTTGCAAAGCAGCCACAGAAGCTAAGGCCAAGGACTGCCAGTAGGACTACCTGGATATCTAAGCATTAAAGCAGACGCTTGACACTAAGGGGATAAACTACAGGAAAGTAAAAGAAAGAAGGAGAGGTCTTACCACCATAAAAGAGAACCTTGCGTATGCGAAAGAATGGTGGGGCTTGAGCCAGAGAAAACACAAAAGTGAACTATAACAGCTCAAACATTCTAGAGGACAAAGAAAGCCAACAAAGACCCAAAACCCCCTCATCCCCAACAGCTCACACCATCTGCCTTCCCCCACTCAGTGGACCCCATACAGTCTTTATCAGCTGCTTCCTTTGTAAAGGGAAATGTTTAGGACCACCTGAAGGTGACATGGAAACACATCAGTCAGAGGCAGACACTGAAAATCCATTTTAGAAAAAGTAAAGATCCTGGCGGCCATCAGTCATAGCATATTTCTATTCTGCTTTATAACCTGCTGGCTTTTAAAGGGCTTAGCGGCAGCAGCAGAACAGCACACGGATATTGTGCAGCAACTGCTGTGTTTTATCCTGAAAGGACCACAGAGTTCTGTAAGTCTCACACACTTCCTCAGCAGATTTCATCTGCAAACAGCCTCCTATGGAGAAAAGCTTTTAGGGTCACCAAGGCCATATTATTAAGGCATCAATAGGGAACTGCTCCCTAGCAGCATGCTTTCTAGTGTCACATACAGTTCTACTTTTTCAGGCACAGAGCAGGACTTCCACCACATCCTTTAATCCACAGATTATTTTTCTTGATTCTTAGCCTACTTTGCATGGGTTAATTTCTAGCAAATAATGCCAGATTTCTGCAAGAAAACTCTAATAGGTACCAAGGCTGTTGAAGCATCTACACTTTAGACGGATGGCATCTGTGTGTGCCTCTGATCCCCTTCCCCTTATTAGAAGTGAGAAAGTGGCAGAATGATTTATTTCAATCCCACTTGCCAAGTATACTCAGTCTCTCTTCCTACCAGAGATGCTTCCAATCTGCAACTCTCCTAATGCTGAAGTGTCCAACTAAGATAAAACGGTGCTGTCAAGAATGACACTGATTTTCTATTACTGTCTTTTAAGTCCTTCTCAGTAAAGAAAGAGCAGAAGCTTCTTTGCTTGAGGTGTTTGTGCTTTCTGGATCACAGAGGTTTCAGAGAGGACAGTGGGAAAGCTATTAACTCCAATTACCAGTATCATCACAGAGAGGTGATCCTGCTGAGCACCAGCCAGTGTCCCAGAGGTGGAGCCCACTGTATGACTTGGAAAATCATCCTCTACATTACAGTGACTCCAGGGGAGCATGACCCTGCCAGCCAAGTCTGGGACACAGGTGTATCTGATGTGTTTTACTGCTGGGTTGATGGGAAACATGGCATGCTTCTCAAAGACTTGTCCTGTACTGCCTTCACCAGCAAACAGGGAAGTGCCATGCTGTGCATGGTGGCTTGAGTTGTCACTGCTTTGGGGGAGAAAGAAAACAAGTGGGGTAGATCCTGAAGCTTCTGCTGTGTCTCAGATGCTGAGTCTCCTTAGGAGAGCCAGACGCATAAGGTCTGTCTGCAGTGCACTTGCCTTCCAGGAGTCAAACACACTGCTGCCATGACTACTGCTACCTGCTCCTGAACACCTTTTAAACAGAGAGTGGGTATTTAACTTTTATGACTCAAACATTCGTCACATTGGCAATCTAACTCTTCAGAAGGTACCCAGAGGACAGGGGCTGGCATGAATTCTGGATCTGAAGCCCTTAGGCACTGTATTCTAGGTATAAATTAGGATTTATCCATTGCCCTGCACATACTGCATGGTGGCCCGTGGGAATAAGGTCTAGCTGGGAGAGACACAATGGGGAAAAAGGAAAACAACTCACAGAGCTAGGCACTACTCTCCAGCTCACAGAAGCCATCTCCCACTTGAGCCTACCAACTCTCTTCCACACTGCATCCTGGAGAGCAATGTGGACACATGAGGCTGGAGGGAGGCAGGGGGCTGTTTCACACAGTCAGGCCTGCACTCCAAAGCCATCAGACGGCCATTGTGCAAGACGAAAATTTAATGTCACTGCAGAGTGGAAGGGCGAGAAAACCTCAAGCATCACCTGGGCCAGGAGGGAAGGAACAGAGCCACACATGAATCTCAGCTCTGACCTCAGCTGTTATTCAAAAGACATTATCTACATCTTAATGCCTGGGACCCAGCAAGGGGTCCAGAACTGCTCAGTGCATCAGGTACTGTCAAAAAACTGCAGTGACTGGTCAGAACAGGAGTCTCCCTATAGCACATACTCTCCATTTCTACAGCAGCAGTATGGTCTTTCAAGTATTCTTTGCAGATCTGCTTATTGCTGGCATAAAACTACAGAACACTAAAGCTGGTGTGAGAAACTACATCCAAAGTGCTAAAACTCTGGGTAACAGATTAAACTCTTTGTCTACACACAACTATAAGCTCCACTAAGGAGCATGAACTTACCACTTGGTGAAGTGAATGAGCTCATGTGATCCAGAACTTAGGAACAGAACATAAGGGAAAATACCATGAAGAAAGTTAGAAGCAAGTGTTATACTCTGGGTTCACATGCACATATCTCCACAAAATAGGTTAACTTTTGTTG
>JAWWMP010000093.1:60837384-60847567 GCA_035047865.1 Dendrocincla tyrannina
AGACAAGAATTCATAAGCAGGGAATGCTTGGCCTTGCTGCTCCTTGTAGCTCTCATATTTATCTGAGTATATTGTCATATTTACCAGCAACACAGCATAAGCATGTAAAAGAGATTCTCTGTTCCTGACATGGTGTGGAAATGTACAGTCTGTCAGCATTGTAGAGGTTCAGTGTTCAGAAATGCATGGATGCCTAAAAGCATAGACTGGCACACACTGCCATTTACAAAGCACCAGTAAGTTAAGCCCTGACTTCTTTAGACCTCACCTTCTGGTGTGACAGGTGTCAGGACTGCTTTGATCTTGTGTCTTCACCACCAATGGTCTTTCCTTAGGGAAAACATTCACTTTTCAGGCCTAAATCTAACTCAGGCAGTCCCACATGCATCATCCCACGCTCCTGAGGTGGCTGGCTATCATCCTTCACTCGACTACAGCAGAATAACTCAGTGCTAAGTGCTACAGGAAACTTTCCAGTAGCAATTACTGAGCTACTGAAGCTTCTATTTTACCACACCTTTCTCTGCTGTTTTTAAGAGACTGCTCAGTTTGTTTTCTTTATACTGGTCCCTTGCCAGAGAGTGAGCTTTATCACTTGTTCACAGCAGCTGAAAGCCTTGAGCTTGTGGCACACCATAAAGCATCCAGGTCTGTAAGAACCACAGTCCTCGCTTTTGGTGAAGTAAGACATTGTCTCAAATCCAGCTCACCTTCCAGAGAGCACCCCAAAACAGAACCATGAATACTGGGAGACTTGGGGTTGCTGATTGGTAAAAGGTTTTCTAACTAATGATATTGCTTCCAATTTGTCACAGTGTCATGCCTGTGTAAGACTGTGGCTAACAAGCTCTGCTGCAAGAAGCTTTCCCCTTCATTAACACAGGAGCTGGCACATTTCTCAAAATGCCTGCCCCACTTCTTGCTATGTTTTTATGAAGCTTGATTTCACTGTGTGCACACATATGTCTGTCCATCCTCCCACAGCCGAGCTCCCACAGCTTTCCCAGGAGGATGCAGAGAAAAAGAAACACTCTGTGACCCCACTGTAAAGAAAATTACCAAACACTTTTGGGTCTATTTCAGAATGCAAGGGACTGGAAACCATGTTTGCTATATACATGGCTCACAAACTACTTCTTTTTTATCCATATTGTCCTGATGTTTACAGTGGTGCCACTTCTATACTTCAAGCTATCAAATAAAGTAATATTTTCCAGAAACAGCACATCAAACTTATAAGAAAAATTAAAATCAAATAAATCATGATTTTTATTTCTTTTCCATTAAGTCGTTCTGCCTGAAGCCAGTGGTTGCTGCACGGGAACCAGCTGAGCCTGGTTCTGCTGGCTTGCTCTTTATCCCACTCTCTACCTCCAGCTCTTCTGCCACTTTGGCCTTATCCAGCAGCAAAGCCCCAGTACCCACACACACATCCCCTGCACTGTCAATATTTGGGTCTCTTCCCATGCCCAGTTAGCAACTGGGCTGGGGGGGAAGCACGCGAGCACACGAAGCTGTAGTTAATTCTGTTCTGAACACACAGTGACATGCCCACACACACAGTAATTAGTATATTGGTGGCTAAACAGAACAAGCAACTGTTGAATTTACAGTATAGTTCCTCCCACGATGAAGTTAGTAATTTGCATCCTTCTAATCTACCTCCAACTTCTGAGAAAAAAACCCAAAACAAACAAACAAAAAAAACATTGTAGAAAGTGATTCTTGGTTCTGAGGCTCCTGCTCACCTGTAAAGCTTGGGGCAAAATGTGGAGAGAAATTAAAATAGAAGTGTCTAAAAATGACCAGAAGACCATTTTTGAACCAATGATAGGTACTTTGAAACAAAGAAGTCTAACATTTGCACTGAGTTTGCTCATTTTGCCTTGGAAAGCTGACAGGCTCATAAAGACAAAACACAACAAGTAAGTTTAAGCAAGAACAGAAAATGAAAGTGAAGGACCAGAGGAAGTAACAATATTCTGCAGATTTAAAAGTTGGTTGAAGCCCAGAATTAAATCATTTTATTGTATTTTGATATTAAAAATATTTATGGTTCAAAAGAGTCTAGTGAATATCTGTATTCTGATATTCTGTGAGCAGTTTCCTTTCTGTGTCACGGCAGATGCAGCTCTCAAGAAGGGCTTGTAAATTTTCACAGTACAGCGCCATGGACATTTCAGACAATGACACAGAAAGAGAAAAAAAGAAAGTGCAGAGCTGCTCACAGAAATAATAGCTGAGTCCAAGAGGTGGAGAAATGCACAGAAGAGAACAGGTCAGCAAGACTTTAGGACTTGTGGTCATTTTAGGAGGACAGCTTTGCTTCTGTGGAGCAAAGCTCAAAAAAAAATAATCAATTTTTTGGAAAATGAGAAAGGGATAGATGTAGCAACCAGTATGAGAAGGTCAGTAAAAAGTTACAACATACAGAGAGAGGAGAAAAAATGCGCTCTTGGGAAATGGTGTGCCTGAAAAAGCAGGAAGATTTGGATGTGGTTCAAATTAAGTGCCATGACACAGCAGCTCTGTTGTGGCCAACCTTAGTGGGAATGGAAGACCGAAAACTTCTCAGAACATGTTCATTTTTAAACAATGACAAGATTCCTCTATTGGGGAGAAAACACCAAAGGCAAAATTAGAGTGCTAAGCGGACGAAGAAAAAATCCTTAGTACCTTAGGAGCTAAGCACGACAGCACAATAATATGCCCTGAGAGCCAGTTGTTGCTAAGAACAAAGAAATGAGTTTTCTGTTCTTACTAACATGAAGTTCTTTTCTTAGGGGAACAAGTACAATCATTTGCTGTTACCCAATGCTACAACACCAACTGACAAATTAATGGTGCAGTTCTAACTACAAAGAGCAGATTAAGTGATTCTGAGCATTACATCCCTAGCTACATTAACTCAGCTTTCCAACAGGTGCTTGCCACAAGACCTCAACTCTGCATTCAAATTTAAGTCACACTGGTAACAGAGCAGGGAAACAAGTGCTGTTTTATCAGATTGCCAGTTTCAGCAAGTTTCTGTGGTACCTGGAGAATAATGAAAGCAAGAAAAACTGGATGGCCCCTACCACACGGTGAAGGGCAGAGTTACAGTGGTATTTATATATATGGTGGTCTCAGAAGAGGAAGTCTAAAATATAGCTCTGGAACAGTCACATATAACCAGAGATAACTGAAAGATGCTGAGCTTGCCAACAGGTTCAGCAGCTGAAAGGAAAATTGAGGAACCAAATAGAAGCTTTTGTGTAACAAGCCAGGGTTAGCTGAGCAATACCACCATTCCCAAAGGATTAACAGGAACATGTATCACGTGGGCTCTGCACGTCCTAGTAAAATACTGATTATCTGCTTGCAGGAGGCACTGCATTTGTTTTAACTCAGTTATTCTTCTGCAGTGAGAAAGAATAAATATGCCTCTTGCAAACTGTTCAGTGACAATGTAATCTGTTCCAGGCAATGATTTCACACCCACCATTCAAAGCATCAGACACAGCTGTATTCAGACCATACAACTTCAAGGGGGTATTACTGTAAAATGAACGACTTTTGCACCCAGGCCAAGAAAAATATCAACACCCTGTTTGAATCCAGTAACTTTTAGTGTTCATAGCTATTAAAGACTACAGGGTTCCCTGAATAAACAGTACAGACCAGCAGCCTCCGAGCAAAAACAGAGCTCTCCCTTAAAGCAGAAACTCTGTCTTGAGATCAAGTTTATCCTCCTAAACACTGTCTGATATTGTAAACCAAGGAAATGGATGCTCAGCTTCAGCCTTTATGTAAAAAAGATTCCAGGAACCCCGCAATTTCCACTGACAGTCCAAAACCCATCTAAATGGGGAATTACTGTCTTGTTCTAATTGCACTGAATATGGCAAAAATAGCTGCCTTCTAATATTACTGGACAGCTTCCTAAGGAAACGAGAGTTACACAGACTTGTTATGAAAGCTTCTACATTCCAACAAGTTTTGTGAAAAAATAACAGCTAAATGGAGAAGAGAAACCCATACCAGCTGCTGTCTCTGGAAAGCCTGCAGCCAGCTGGCTCTCATGCACCAATCCATACAGACAACTAAAAATCCAGCTGTAGGCAGGACACTTGCTGCCTCCTGTCCAGGCAGAGTTAAGGGCAAAGGAAGAGAGCTGAGGGCACAGGGGGAAAATGCACATGGCAAATGGAGGAAGCCAGCTATAAGCCTGCTCATCATAACTACAGAAAAGAAACTGGGATTTACTGCAGAAGGCGATGGGATATAAAGCCAAGGGAAGCAGGGTGCATGCTTGGAGAACAACATGTTTATATTGCAGCAATGGCTGGAGTCCCCCATCAAGCTTCATGTTGCTAGGCATCACATACGCAGAGTCTCTGCATCAAGCCAGCAACACTTTGAACTTAACAGAAAAATCAACACCTTGTATTTTCAAAGGTCTTCAAACTCCAATGAAATGTACAAAAATCTCTCCACAACGACACATTTCCTAAAGCCATTGATGTAAACATACAAAGAGAATTTTCAGAAAGAAACAGGACCCGCAAAGCACTTGCTCAGGCAACATAAATACACTGCAAGAACTGGTCATTAATCTAAGCAGATGTCTAGAGTTGCACAGGCTAGTAATGACCTAAATAGCACTTATAATGGAAACCCAAAGCGCTTTCAACTTTGTCTTTTCCAAAATACGGTTCTAAATCTGGACTTCCAAATTGGGTCAAGCCTACCACAACGGTTTTTTTCCCTGAGAATATATGGAAAAGGAACAAAGCCATTTTTAGGGAGATGTATTTAAGTTAATATACTTTTCCATCCATCACTGTAACTAAGCACAAAAAAACCCTATTTGAAATAGGCTGCTGCAGCCTTAAAAATTTAAAACTTGTTTAAGCTGCTTTTAATAAACTTCACTGAGTCTCTAGAAAGAATTATAGCACTCAGCTGTACACAGTCTGCCTCAATTCATGCCATGGATTACAATAACAGTGCTATAATTATAATGACTGATGCACACAGATTTCTGGCTCTGTATTCAACCTTTAAAATGACACTGGAATTGTGTTCATATAAAAGGCACTGGGCACCTAATGAACACCAGCTACAAACAAGTCCACCAAGCCGAACAGAAAAGGAACAGCAATAGCTAACATGCACATTAGTAATTGACCTGACCTCTCTCTACTCACACATCTTGTCCCTGTTGAAATGTTAAACCATTTTCAACCCCAAAGCCTTTCATATGTCTCCTGCAAGGCTTACAATAACTAACAGCACACCTTTCTCTCACTATAAGAAATTAATGTCATTCTAAGAATCAAAGACATATTCTTGCCAAAGCTTTAAAAATTAACAATCTCTTGATTGTCCTGACAATCTCATATAAAAAAGCTTGGGATGTAATGGGTATTTTTGGCTTGCATATGTTGATTTAAATTTCCATTTCATTATGGGGTAGAAAATTTTAGAATTTTTTTTAAGAGTTGTAAGCTGCAAAAAGATCCATCATTTCAAAATAGAAAGATGGGTGTGCAGAAGACCAGTGCTGCACACACTTCCAAATCTCTCCTCATCCAGCAGAAGACGAGCATCTGCTAATGAAATGACATGCTGAATCCAGTATTGGATGCTCTCCTGCCATCAGTCTGGAGACTGTGCTCATTCCCTTCATCTCCTTCTGCTGTTCGAGGGAAATTAAGACAACAACTATACCACAGGCAAGACAGAAAGCAGCATCAACTCCAAAGCCCAACAGCATGTTATCTGCTGAATCACAGACATGGTGATAAAGTCCAAACACTGGCACTGTTAAAACTGTGACATTTATCACGTTGTGCTATCTATCTTTAAACAGAGTATTTGTTGAAGCTCCTAAAATTAGAAGGGAACACACTGCAAATACCATGGTAACTACTTGGCATGGTAAATCAAGGTCCTTAAGGCTCCCACACAGACTTACTGCTATTGTGACTAGAGTTATTCAAATTGCACCTAAGCATACTTACTACTTATCAAGCAGTAATGTTACCTTGGATTAAACTAAGAATAAAGCCAAGGGCTTACTTCTCAAAATAGCACTAAGATTTTTCTGACGTTAATGAGTAGCTCAAAACTGCTTAAAAATAATTTTGTTTGTCCTGTACATTGTAAAGACAAAGCTGGGATGATATAAACTTGACTGTAAAACACAAACAAATTGCACTTTGCAGACAGAACTACCCGCAGGCAGTTTAGGAAAGAACAGGGAAGGAAGGAGATGGTACAATGGAAGAGCTTACACATTAAAGGAAATAAAGATTTTTGAGTTCAAATGAGATCACCCAGAATCTTCAGAAAATGCTTGCTGGATTTAATATCTCCACTTTGGTTTACAACATGTTCAATGACAAATTGAGGGTACTGTTTGTTTATTCAATAAAAGCAGAGTAGAACAATATATTCTGTGTGTGGCTGTTATCTAAAGAATTGTGCCTCCAGTCTTTGCTTTCGATTCAGACATCAATACCTTGGTCATCTTGAAAGCTCCCTCAAGAAACAATAACTCCCTTGAGTTATTTTTACATTGATTTTCCAAAACAGAAAGAAGAGATTTCTGGTGTCACAGACAACTGAGAGCTAATTACCTTTAAACTTTGTTGCCAAGCACCAGTAGCAGGTCACAGCAACAGGTCACGGGAAGTTTGCTTAGTCTTTTACATCAATTTTACCTTCATATTACACACAATTTTGTTAGCCAGGAGCAATAGTCGCTGACTTAAATAATTTATTTTCCTTTCTCTTTAGCATTCTCTAGAAACATCAATACAAAAGTGTTTATAAGGCAGACAATTTGTATATACAAAAGGAAAATGGGATAAATAGGTGTGCTCTACATACACTGTTAAAGTTGTCAACTCTCCACACACACATACACACACAGAGACAATGCTGAGGGAAAACAGAACCATCCCAGATTACAGGTGATGTGGGAATGCATTCTGACAGAGAAGACAAAGCTGTCAAAGTACAGACCATACAAACAGGTGAAATGGGGGTGAGACCCCTTTTAAGAGCACTTACAAGTAAAACTTCTCTTCCCATACAGGGTTCAGATTCCCAAAAATTGTTTTTGTCCTCTTCTTTGTTTTACCCACTTGAACAGTTACATATGGATCACTGGACCCAGTCTTGTCTTTGGCCTGCAGACCCTGAGCACACACCACTGAAAGGAAAAGAGAAGGGTTACCACCACCATGCAACCAGACAACGTGTCCAAACAGCACGTGCAGCAGCAGCTCATAATGGCCAGAGAAACAGGAATATCAGACATGAGAGCATTTCTGATGAGCCTCAGCCTCCGGTGCACCACAGTGCCTGCAGCAGAAGTATCTTCACCTGCTACCTCCATGCACACTGAGCAGAAGGAGACACAGGCCAGAGGAGCTCTCCCTTCCTGTCCTCTCTACCTTCACACCAATTCTCTCTTTAGGCTCCCAAGAGAGACCAAGAGAATCCACAACTCCCTCACTCACCGGTGATCGTGATCTTTGCTGACCATTTTGAGGTGCCATCAAGCACACTCTGCTTCACTGTCTTCATCTGCTGAGCATGTGTCATTTTGCTCTCACAAAACACGTCTCTGATCAAGTCAAAGATCTCTGGCTTGTTCCGCTCCCGGATTTTCATGCGATCCTTCATTGCCATGATGAAATTCTGGGTTCGGTCTTCAGCTCCATGCTTCGAGCTCTTCTCCGCTGCTCCTGTGCACCAGAAAGTATGCAAAGCTCATCAGAAACAAACAAACACAAGATCGTGTTTCACTGAATCCAGAGAGCAGGATCAAAGCCACAAGTTACCCTCCACATTATGGCTCTTGCTATTGACTTTTACACTCAGTCTCCCCAGTTTCAACACACACACACACAAAGAATCTGGACCACTGGGAGGTGGGACGGAATAATTCCTCTATAAGCAGGGATCAGATTGCTCCCTGACAACAAGCTGATTTAGTATCCTTACCACTGAGGAAGACTCAGAAATGATGTTTCTTAGATTAAGAGCAGACATCAGCATGCCCCCTGCTCTCCTCACCTTGCTTTCAATAAATAAATCCCTGCTTGGGCAAGGGCTAAGAAGAGGACATAGGACCTCCATTAAAAATAGTATTTAGAAGCTTGTCTCAATGTTGCACTTCAGCTCCACAGAAGAGAAATTCAGATGGCTCAACAATGTCAGCATTTCCTACCCTTGTGTGCCACACAAATCCCTGTTCAGCACAGAGTCACTGCAAATCTCTGTTTCATTCTGCCTGGAACCATCCTGTTTGGATCAGGCATCAAGCTGCAGACACATAGAGTGCCTATCTGGATGCCACTCTGTTTTAATAATTTGTACGGAGACAAGTCAAATTATCAATTTCTAGAATTGCACAGGTATGTTAACTACACAAAATACCTATAAGGTAGCAAATTCAGGAGTTAAAACCTTGGGCCATTATAGGCATGGGACACTAGTACAGTATACAGCAGCTGGGAACACAGGAGCCAGGCAGAGAGTCTGGAACTGCAATTCAGGGATTCAACTGGATCTGGGAAAAAAGAAGCATCTGGCCGCTTGCATACCTCTTAGAATATTTTAAAGTTTATAACATTATGAGGTAAGACTACTCCCACAACTGACTGCTCCCTACTCAATTTTGACAGTCATTTTTACTGCCAAAATTTAAAGACTGACTATTGTGTCAGATGTGAGACATGCATTAATGAAAGCACTGACATGAGCTAACAGCAGATAACCCAGGTGTGAAATGAAAAACAGGAACACAAGATTGCACACAGTTTCTGCACATACTGTCTGCAGCAATTTCAAGTTATGACCTTAAATCAGATGATGTTAAAACAATACAAAAGTCTTGTGAACACATTAAATCATAATCTTTCTGGTTAGTGTAATATGCTTTTCCTTTTTTTTCTTCTCCAGGATAGTTTAATTAAAGCAAGTTTAATCCTGGAAAAATTACCTTCATTCAGGCATTCACCAAATATTATATTACCTTAAAAATACGTATTAAAGCAGGTGCAAGTCTGTGCAAAGGGAGCCATCAATCACATAGATACATAAGACTTTTCTTCCAGAAGAAGTGGGCAAATGTGATATCTGGAGCAGCTTTAGTAAGTTTTGCATATGAAATTGTTCAGCAGGTGGTGACTAAACACGAACAGAGTTTGTATTTACACTCACACAGGACCCCCAGAAGTACAACATAACACACAACCCTGTTAACAGGCTCAGCAGGGTGGCCAGTGACTAGTGCTGCCTGAGGATACTCATGTCTAGGGCCTTCACTCTAACACCTTTCACCAGGACTAAATTCACTTTGGTGAAGAAACAAAACTCTATTATAATTTCCACCATCCACACCAGAGAATAAAACACATTTTGGAAGAAACTGTGGCCACTGAAGTGTCAAAAGTTCATTAAGGACACTGCATAACAAGGCATGCTATTAGGGACCTGGGTGTAAAACAAGCCATAATTTTACATTACCTGAGTATTTTTTTCATTTTTCTTGCTAGAGGCTTGATGTTCTGTATTTAATATAGTACAATAAAATGTACATGCCCCAGAGTTTCCTGTTGTTGGCTAAAGATGAAATGAAATCAAAATACTGGAATTAATTATGCAGTCCCTGCTGTTTCTACTCACCGGTGATGAACCTAACATTTATTAAAGGAATATGAAACCAAAATGATACCAGGGGCTATGCTTTGAACTTCAGATACGAAGTGCTATTCAGTTTTAACAGAACTAGGTCTTGTGGGGATGGAGGTAGGCTCTATACTGTAAATGCAGAGCTACAAAAAATTACTGGGAAATAACGAAAGGTCAAACTGAACAATTTGCCTTTCCCAGCTGGAATTCTGAAATCTGTCATGATCCAAAGAAACCAGCTCTGCCCTGACCTTTCTGACTTTAAGGAAATTAAGAACTAAATTCAAACATTAAGAGTTTGTGTTATGCATAAGAGGAATGCCCCATTTCAGAATTACTTTCTAAATAAATTACTAGCCAGGCAGCTTGCGGGGTGGCATGGTCTGCATCACTGCCTTAATGCAAACACTCCAGAAGCATCAAATGATTCTTTAGAATGCAAACCTGGGAAAATGATGGAATTCTAGTTAAAAACATGATTAACATCCCCATA
>JAWWMP010000093.1:60913371-60925874 GCA_035047865.1 Dendrocincla tyrannina
CACTCAGTTCAGCCTTCTCTGGCACATGCTCTTCTACTTGATCTTCTTTCTGCAATTCACCTGAAATCACATTCTGCTGATCTTCTGACTCTTTATCAAACTTCTCTCCTAGCTCTTTGTTGGATGTATCAACAGTGCTTGCACCAGATGGTGGCTCTTCAGAAAGTTCATTGTCTACACTGTCAGGCTGCTTTGAAGACAATTTTACTTCTATATTTGCATCAGTCAGTTGATCTGAGACTGCAGATTTTGAGTTTTCATCTGAACTGACTGTTCCTAACACCTTGTCATCTGGTTTTGACAAAGCCTGTGATGGTACATTTGGTTCCTTTTTGGCAGAGGTCTCCTTGATGTCTTTTTGCCAGGGGAAGGAGAAATCTAGCTTTTTCCCAAATACTGCTCCTTGGGCACTCTCTGGCTTGCTCACCTTTTCTTCACTACCTCCCTCAAACAGAGATGAAGAAAGTTTCTTAAAACTGGACATGAGGCCCTGATCTGTTCCCATTTTATTAACAGAAGGTGGCTGCTGAGAGAAGAATGACCCAAATGGCTTTCCACTATCAGAAGATGACATAAAGCTGAATTTTGGCAAACTGGGTATGTTTGGTATTTCAAAGACAGTTTTACTACTGTTTGTATCTGGAGGGACATTATTAGTTTTACCCTGTTTCTTCAAGTCAGATTTGGAAGCAATCCCTTCTGCAGGCACTTCATCAATTCCTAAATGTTTCTCCTCTTTGGCAGTTTGCTGTTCTACTTCACTTGTCTTATCTTCATTCATCTGAGGCAGATGAACACTGGGCTCATCAACAGGAGCTGTGGGTTCTCTGTCATCACTACTGGTCAAGTCCTGCTGATCAATACCAGTATTGGCCTGATCCCCTGTAACAGCAGGCTCTGATTCAAGTGTAGCACTCTCATCTAACTGGGAAAGGTTTGTGTCTGCCTCACTAGCTGGGGCTTCCTTTTCTAGTGCAAGCTCATTAGCAGAGCCAGTGTGAAGGATGTCAATGGCTGCGTTGTCTGCAGGAGCAGCTTGTTCCTCTGCTACGTGTGAAGATTCCGTATCCAGTTGGCAAGTAACTACATCAGTCTGGTCAGTGGCCTCAGCCTGCACTGTATCAACTGCATCCCTGAGATCAGACTGGCACGGCTGAGCATCTGTCACCTCAGAAGGTTGTGCTTCATTATCCAGCTGCACAACCTCAGTGGCTTGATCCTCACTAGAGACTCCTGTTTCTGGCATGATCCCCAAAGGTTCCTCTTTGCACATCTCTGAGTTCTGCTTTTCCTCAGTTTCTGTTTTCATAAGAGACTCTTCTGAGGAGTTCTCTTCTGTTGAAACAGGTAAGACATCCTTCTTCACAGAGCCCGAGATATCTCTTTTAGACTCTCTGGGTGCAGCTGTATTTTCTGTCTCCTTAGAGTCTTTTGCTGGAACAGAACCAGTGATATCTTTCACACCACTGCTTTGAGGTTTAGGGGTGGATTTTGGAGGCATCTCTTTTGGAGGTTCTTTTGGACCTTTGAAGATGCCAAAGAGATCATTTGTGAAAGTTGGTGCTGGGGCACTTGGGAGGGATGAGAAACCAAAGAAAGAAGAGCTTCTCTTCTGTGCAGTAGGAGGTGCAGTAGCTTGAGGTTGGGAAAAGAAACCAGATAATGTTTTAGGTGGTTTCATTTTTGTCATGAAACTTGAAAACATTTCAACTGAAGAATCCAGAACCGATTTATCACTCTCAGGTTCCTTAGGTTTATTTTGAAAATTAGATGCCTCTGGCATTTTAGGAAGAGTGTGTGGTTCTTGTGCTTGTTTTAACCTGTCACCAGGAGTTTGTTCAGGTACTTTAGGTTTTGGCAACTCATGCTGTACATGAGTGTGTGGCTCTTGTGCTTGTTTTAACCTGTCACCAAGAGTTTGTTCAGGTACTTTATGTTCTGGCAACTCATGCTGTACACAGACTTCTTCAGAGACCACTTCATTTTTGATGTCACTTGTATTATTTAAGTCATTTAGACTGTGGGAATTCATCGTATCACCTGAGGTCATGCTATGATCAATCTCTTCAGAAGTTTGCTCTTTTGAAGAACAAGGTTCTTCTTTATCAACAGGAAATGCATCATTGTCCGCTTTTTCTGTGTTACCCAAAGCATCTTCTTCTGCACCTACAGAAATAGTCTGCTGGTCCTGAGAACTGTCCTGCACACTGGGAGTCTGAAGGCAAGGGCCAGAAGCAGCCAAATTGGTTACTGCAGTGTCATCGGTCTGTGGAAGCTTTTCTAAGTCACTTCTTTCAGCTATTGCATCAATACTTTCTACATTTTCCACTGTCAGCACTTCTGGTTTATTTTCTGGGATATTCAGGTCATTAGATGTTTGTTTGCCAGTCACTGCTGCAATAATATCATCAACCTCGTTTTTATTGTCTGCATCTCGTTGCCTGGTAGAACTCCTGCTTTGGGCACCAGAGTCAGTGGAAACACTTTGCTTCACATGTAGCTTAGAGTTCACTGGTTTAGCTGGTTTTTTATTACTCTCCTGTCCTGGGGCAGTTTGTGGCTTTTCATCCAAGAAAGATGTCAAATTGAAGAAGCTAAAGCTAGTGCTTCTTTGAGGTACACTCTTCTCAGCAGATGGACCACTGGAGAAGAAGGAGGGCAGACGAAACAGCCCCTCTGTCTCTTGTTGCTTCCCGCCAGCAGGAGCAGCAGCAGGTGCTGAAGGCTTTGGCTCATCTGATCCAGTGAAGAACGAGAATATGCTCTTACTGGCTGGCTGTGATTTTGGAGCAGTGATATCAGAAAAGCTGAATGGCAAACTGAAACCTGACTCTTTAGGTGTCTGGTCTGGCTTTGGTTTTGTCCTATTAGCTGTGTCTCCTGAGCGATCTGCTCCTTGTTGCTTTGGTGAAACTGTGGGTGTGCTGCTTTGCTGCACAGCTGACTGACTCAGCTGGCTTATTCTTGGACCTACACCCGCTGGCTTCTGTGAAGCATTTCCAGGGGGCACATTTTTACTCTCAGGAGACTCCTCCACAGCTTTTCTGCTTTGTTGTTCCATTTGCACCCCAGGGCTAGGAGAGACATGTGTTCTCACCTCTTCCTTAGGGGTGGAGGACAGACATGGCATACTGGCACTCTGAAGACCCCCTGCCTTCTCTGTTTTTTGCCCTGGCTCAGCCACAGTTCTGCTACTGGTTTTTGGCAGAGTCGTAGTGCTTGAGGTTGGTTGAGAAGACACAGGCTCCACTTTGAAGAGATCTCCGATGGATCCAAACAATGATGAAATGCCAGAGGTTTCCTTCTGTTCTGGCTGTTTCACCTCTTCTGGTTTATCACTTTGACTTTTCTTCAAATCTGGTGATGGCTGTGGTGCTTTGCTTACTTGCGTTTTAAAGAAATCAAAAAATCCAGAAGC
The DNA here is from genome assembly GCA_035047865.1 of Dendrocincla tyrannina. NCBI lineage: Eukaryota > Metazoa > Chordata > Aves > Passeriformes > Dendrocolaptidae > Dendrocincla > Dendrocincla tyrannina. The sequence goes on from JAWWMP010000093.1 coordinate 60,916,790, forward strand.
TTGGGGTTTGCTGGCAGTTGAGCTCGAAGAAGAATCTTCTCCAAGACTGAACAATTTCAGAGCACTTTTAAATAATGTCTCCTCAGGCTCAGTGGCTGGTTGGCTCTGATTTGGCTGTGACTCACTAGATTCATTAACATTTGCATGCCTTTCAAGACGTCTGGAATGTGGTGTTGTTTTGATAGCTCCCTCTTCTCGGATGGACCTGCTGTCCGGAGCAGTTTGGCTCAGTAGAGAAGGAGATCTTGTCAATCCTGGTTTTTTAACATGGATGTTTTCACTTAGATTTGATTCTGGCTTTTCATTTCTAGCAGCCTCCAATTTAAGTACTGATGAAGTGCTCCTTCTCGGTTCTGATGTAACAGGAAACTTTTGCCCTGCTTTTGCCTCATCTAATTTTTTATTTGGTGTCAGTGATAAAGCATCAGTTTTATTTTCACATGATATTGACTGTGTGTCTGTTCTCTTTAAGGCAGAATCTTCTGATGTCTCAGAGCCAGGACCTGAAGACTTTCCAATTAGACCACCCAAAGCAGAAAATAAAGAGCTAACTTTGTTCACTGGTGTTTTCTTATCTTCCTCTGTCTTTTTTGCTTCTGTTACTCTTTCAGTAGATGCTGCAGTTTCCTCAACTTTAGGAGCAGATTGAAACAGTTGGAAACCAAAGAATCCTGATGACCCACTCGCAGAAGTTGTCACTGGGACGGCCTTCTCAGCTTCCTTGGTGTGGACTTCTTTACTCAGGGATTTACAGGAAGGTGCTCTGGAATGTGTTCTGAGATCAAGCATTAATGGAGACTCCTCTGAATGATTCAGTGTTTCCTTCTCAGGCCTAAAATCTACTTTGAGTTTTTGAAGTTTATAACCTGAGAAGTCTAATGGCTGCTCTCTCTGATAATAAATAGACTCCTCAAACATCTGCGAAAAAGTTTCCAAATTCATATTCATTAGCTGATCACTCCTCTGCAAAGCAACTGACAAATCCAGGGGTTTATTTGTTGTATAATCATCTAGAGACTCTTCTTCAGCAAACCAAAAGAGCTCATCTTCACTGCCAAGAGGGACTTTAAAACCACAAACAGCAATTGTGTTGTCTTCTAACACAGCTCGTGGAATGGAATCTGTCTGAAAATTGTAATCCCAGCAGTCCAAGTAGGAATAAGTTTCAGGAGCACACACGAAGACATACTGTCCAGTGGGATCAGTGAGCAGGGAATACACATACTGGCTATCACTGTACATGTAGTATCCACAATCACCATCTTCTGATGGCCACCATATGCCCTGCTCAAGCATCATTATCCACTCCTGATACTCTCGGCTATAGGAGGAGTACATTAAGCTCTCATCCATACTTAAAGTCTCTTGGTCAATTAGTGTCCACATTGTTCCATCACAGCCAGAGGAGTAGCTTAAATCCATGGGCAACTCTTCAAATGAGTAACTGCCATCTTTTTCAAAGGGTGGAAAGTTACCATAACTTTCATTCAGTGAATTAGCAGTCCATGCATCATTTTCTTCTGAACAAACATCTTGAAACATTAACTGATCAAATGACTCATATGACATTGCACTTAAATCTAAGCTCTGCCCATCAAAATTGGCATTAGTCTGCCAATCCATCACATTTGCATTCCCATCCTTTTTACACAGATTCACTACTGTATCACTTTCAGGCCAGTCCAAGAACTGAGGGGGCAGAACAGGGTTCTGGTTTAACACGTAGTAAACTGGTACTGCTATTCCATGCATGTCAGCCAGGTCCCCCATTTCATACTCCCATTCAAAGCTAGAATGGCTTCTTGTTTCCTGATAAGCTGAGTACTGTTCCGTAGGGTTATAGCTTTTATTAGTCAAGTTGAGAGATTCATTTGATTCTTTGTTTAAAGGAGCTGGAATAACTCTAGATTCTGCAACCTGATGAGGAATATGCCTACTATTTACAGGCTTTCCAGATAAGTCCTGTACCTTGTCTTGCAGATTAAGAGCCTCAGGCAGCACAGGAAGCCCACAGTGGGGAACATGTGGCTCAGCTGTTTTATTTATGCTTGCACTGGATGGGTGGTCAGTAGTTTTGGAAGATTCTGTCGTTTTCACATTATCTTGTTTCTCTTTTGGTTTAGGGAGGAGATTTTTTAAGAAGCTGGAAGATTCCTGCTTTTCTCCAGTGCTGCTTTGAGTATCAGAAGCCACTCCTGAGTTGCTGGGTTTTGTCTCTGAGCTGGAATCCTCACCTCTATCAAAGAGCTTCATGAAGCCCAGAGAGTTTGATTTCACCTTCTCTTGCTTAGATTCAGACAAGTTTTCGTTTGAAGCAAACCTCAATAAACCAGAAAATAATCCAGAAGTGCTTTTCTGGCCATCACCCTCACTTTTAGCAGTTAGGTCTTGGTTATTGGCTGTGTTTTCATTGGAAGAAATACGAAGAAACCCAGAAAGAAAACCTGGTGTGTGCTTCTTCTCCTTATCATCTGCACTTGCAGCTTCTGGCCCTCTGGCTGAAGAGGTGGGTTCAGCTGAGCTGTCATTTAAGTTTGATGCAGTTAGTCCTTCCCTCACCAGTTCCTCTTTTACATTTTTAGGTTCTTCCTGAGTACTCTTTGTTCTCTGCTGCTCTTCTGCAGCCTTAAAGGTAGCAGAGGTACTCCCCTGGTGTTTTTCTCTATTTACCTGGCCACTAGGTAAGTTTTCTTTATTCGTGGTTTTTCTTTGTAAAAGTTCCTCCTTATGGTCTGATAAATTTGGAACTGAGCTAGATTTTAATGAAACAACATTTTCTGAATTCCTGTTTCTGTCTCCAGGTAAAGAACTGCTGCTAGAACTCTGATGACTTCTTTGGTCCTGTGCAGGTGCTAGATTTTCTGCAGAAGAAAATCTAAATAATGATGGAATAAAGCCTCCCTTCTCATTCTTCTGTTCCTGCTTTCCTGAAAAACCCAGCCCACTGAAAAAAGGAAGTTTCCCAGTGAAAGGAAATGACTGCTCTTCCTTTGATGAACTATTTTGTCTTACATCCTCCTCAGACTTAGGACCTTTCAAATGCCCAGAAGCACTTTCTTTCTGCCCTTGTTCAGTAGAAGGAAGCAACAGCTGACTGAAAGACTTCTTGAGTGGGCTGAAAAAGCTCTCAGATGCTGTATCCTGACCTTGAGGTTGTGAGTTAGGTTCCACATTATCTCTGTTTGGCTTGTTTGGCAGTCCACGACCTGCACTATCCTGATCCCCTGAGTGATTTGCAGGAGGCTGCTCCCTGGCAGCGGGCACACCCTCTTTCACAGTGGCACCCGGCTGTTTTGTAACAGGATGCAAATCTGATTGCTTCTGTGGCACATCCTGCTGCTTGGGAGCCAAGAGACCATCAAAATTGGCTTTCAAGCTGAAGGAACTGACTGAGTTTGTGAGCCTGCCAAAGATTGAAGACACAGAAGTGCTATTTGCGTTTACCTCTGCCTCACTTCCAGTCTCACTTTTCCGTACCTCCGGAACAATGCCGCTGGTCCTGGCTGACGTCTGCCCAGATGGTGTTTCCCTCCTGTTTCCCTCATCAGCTTTCGCAGCATGGCTCTCCTCCTTGGTGTGCTCTTCCTTTATGACTTCTGAATTTGGCACTTCCTTCTCAGAGAAGATCTTCAAAGGATTAAACATGCCTAGAACTGAATTCATAACTGAATGTTGGTTCTGTTGGCCATCGGCAGCAGCTCCTTGTGATTGCTGGGGATGATGTGGCGTGGAAGCCTTACTGTCCATCTCAGTGTTTTCTGGCTTGCTGGAGTTTATGTCCTGGACTCCCTTATCGCCACTTAGCTGGGATGGTAGCAAAGACTGAATGGAGAACTTCAAGTCAGTTTTATTATCCGCTACCCCTCCAGAAGATGAACTCTCATTTTTAGGCTTACTAGAAAATACACTCAAGATTCCACCTTCTGAGGAGTTTTTGTTTTCTATATTCTCTGGAGTGGAAGAAACAAGTTTTTCAACTGATGCTGTGAGCTGCTTTGTGCTTGACCCTACCTTTTCTGTGAAAGAGCTGAACAGAGAATTTACTGTATTTTTCACACCTGACAAGTCTGGAAGAGACTCAGATTTGCCTTTGGTACTCTCCTCTGCAGCAGGCTGTTTGGTCTGTTCAGACTTTTTAGCTTCTACTGAATTATCAGCACTACCCTGCTTCAGTGGCATGCTCTCAATATTTTTTCTGGTTTCTGTCAATGTACCAAATTTGCTGATTTCTTCCTCCTTTTCAGCCAAGTATTCTGACACTGATTCTACCAGACACTGAAGTTCATCCATTGTGTCTATGTACTCCTCGCTGGGTTCTTCAACAGGAGACAATGTTATGTCTTGCACAGTATGAACACGCTTGCTCTCTTTAGTTCTATGTTTTTTATCAGAGCTAGCCTTTAACTGGGAGTCTGTATTTGCATGGCAATTAGCTGTTAAGTTTCTCAAATGGCTAATGTCAGAATCACACCATGTTTTTGAAAGTGTAGCCAGTTGCTCCATTTCATCATCTGACACAGGTGAGTACTGGAACTCATCAGAAGCACTGCTGTCAAATTCCTCGAGGACATCCACGGGCACAAAAGTGTTCTCTGGTATCCCTATGTGCTTCAGGTCTTCAGCGTTACTGAGGTGAAGTGAGTCCTCGTGGTTCATTGCCTGCTTGTTGGGCAACTTGCCACTTTTAACCATTAAGCCATTTTTGTATGGACGCAGGATTGGATAAGCAGGCAACCGTTCCTTACTCTCTGAGCTACTGGTATATTTTCCAGTTCTGTCATATACTGGGAAATCATCAATGGGTTCAGACCTAGTTGCCAAACCATTGAAATAAACTGTCTTCTCCCCAGGAAACTGCAGACTTCCATTACTTTGCAGGCTTAATTGTTCTCTGTCTCCAAAATTGTATCGCAGCTTCTTTTTCCTTCTTCTATCTATTGTATCATATTCCTGAGGATACCTAGGGACATCTACAGACCCTGACTCCACACACACACTTTGGCAGCACCTTGATCTTTCTCTTTTTGAGTGAGTTTGTATCTTTTTAACATTTTTCTCATGACAACTTCTATTTTTATGATTTTTTCCTAAAAATTCCTCTATTAACAGTTTTCCTAGCTCTTCATAGTTACTCTCCTGTTCTTCTTCTCCATCTTCAGAGTTAAACGGAATGATCCTGACTCTTTCATTTCTAGCTAGAGATCCTTGTCTAAGATGAGAAATAAAAGGGGTGGGAGGGAAAGGAAGAGAGGCAGCAAAAAAAAAAAATAGGAAGGAAAAAATAACAGTTTTAGAAAAAGCTCTAGAAAAGACAGAAAAAATAGTAATGGAAAACCAGACATTAAATAAAGGAAAATTAAAATCAGAAACATTCAGAAATAACAAAATTGAAAATCTGCCAATCTACCACTGTTACATTTCAATCAAATAGTCAAAAAAAGCAGTATGGGTTGTGAGCTTCCACCACTTATGTCTGCACAAAAATTAGAAACGCCTGTTTGAAGGAGAACAGCTTTTTGTGATCAAGTGAGGGCACACAGCCTTGGCTGTACCAGTACTCTGCTGTTCCTTTTTTAGTCATGCTGAAAAGAAGTCATTTATTGCAGTAACAGGACTACTTTGAGAAACAGTGCCCACGCGCACCGTTCCACTATGCTGTGCCTGCATTTTGGTCACCCCATGCTGCAGACTTTGTTTTAGCAGTATTCATAGAGCACAGAGAGGCTGCATGTTTCCCAGGGGTGGCTACAGAGCAGAGACTTCATGTAGAAACTCAGGAGTCACTGGACTCCAGGCAAGCAATGCAAACCATGCACACCAGCAGCATGAGGAGTTCCAGCTACTGCGCCACTCCTCTCTGCTGGGAAAGCTCTCACTGCAGCTAACGCCCTCAAGGGGCTCCCAGCAACACAAAATTAAGATTCTCAGAGCTGGATCAGAAGGCAAAACAAAACATGAGCACTGGGTGTTAGCCCATTGCAAGCCTCAGATGCTTTTCAGGATCTGTACTTCCTATGTATAATGCATCTAAACAGATCCAGCAATTCATACTTGTCCATTGTGGGAGAATGGATTAAAGCCATGAAACAATCCCAAGCTTCTTAGAAACCTAAGTAAAAGATCCTTGGGATTTTGAGATTAATTCCTAACCCTTGGTCAGAAGGATTATCTCAATTGTACAACAGCCCCAAGGCTAGTAGCAAGAAAGCTTCCTCTTTACTAAATCTCACTGGAACAGCTCCTGACAGCCTATGTAAAGAGGTAGAAAGTGGATGTAAAAATGTCAAAATGATCATCAGGAAGAGGCACTGCAGCTTTGTCTCTCATCATTCATTGCTGAGAACTAGGGAACATGAGGGCACATATACTTTGACCCCATAAAAGCAGGGCAAGAGAAAGGAAAGGACAGAGTGCACACACGTGTTTTATGGATACTGCTAATACAGAAGTCTTCACCATTACAGTTGCATGGGGCACCCCAGTATAGAACACAAACAGGATAGCCCTGAAAGAGAAATAGGTCATTGCATTTTCACTACTGCTGGTTCAGTACTGCATTTCCACCAGTACTAGCTGACTTACTCTAATCGGAAAGATGCTCATTACTTTAAATGAGTCCTCTTATACAGAGTTTACAACACTTACTACACTTCTTGCTCACAATTTTAAGACAGTAATTGAAATAACTTTCTTTTAAAAGCTAACGAAATTTAAAAGACTCCCAGGGCCACCATAGTTACCGGATCAAGACCTTCCAAATCTCAACTGAAGGTAATGGGAGCTACATGAATGCCTGAAGAGCCATTATCTGTAAATGCTGAACCAACAACAGACTAATTTAGGCATAAAGAAAATTACTTTCCTTTCCAATTGAGCTCCTTCCCCCATATGTGCTTCACCTGTGCTTCTAAAAAGCATCCCTTTCACTAGAAATAAAGCAATTATGAGAAGTCCAACACATGAGAGAAGAAAGAGATGACAACATCTGCTCAACATTTAACCACAGATCTGAAAGAGGAAGGAGGCAAACAGCGAGTACCAGCTGAAATTGTATCACAAGACCACTCCATAGCAGCAGCAGCAGCAACGTGGAGACAGGCACACAGGTGCAAAGAGGTTAACCCACCTATCCAACAGATCTAGAGAGCGCCTGCTCTCTAGCGAGCACTGGCAGCTTGTCATTTGACTACACTCAGATGTGGACTCTGGGTCAGTGCAGCCACTCACAGTGGAATCTATGCTATCAAACCACCTTGGAAGTAAAGAGAGCAAGAGTAGGGAGACATGGAGGACAAACGGTTACACAAAATGAACACTGCAAAGGAAAGTTAGTGCTTTAAAAAAAAAAAAAAATCTGATGGGAAGATGTCTGCTGTTCTGCTGTTCTGAAGCCAAACTGGCTGCTGGCAGCAAAACAGGCTCCAAGGACAAATAAGAATGTTGCCTGTTATCCTTATGAAAGGGTGGAAGAAAATACATGCATGTCTATCAAAGGAATATGATCACACATAACAGCCAATAAACAGAATCAGAACTTCTCCACCCAAACTCAAATGTTGTAAGAAAAAAACCCCAGGTGTTAGAACGGTTAGTTTTAACTGAGGCACTGTGGCATTGACAACATTTTGCCCAATTCAAGATAGGTTCTAGCAGAACCTTGTCCAGTTCCTCTGGGTCTGCCCAGGACAGCCTCCTACAAGCTGCCATTTCCTCAGCAATCCCCTGCAGTCTGTCAGGAATGCTGATTTCATCAGGTGACTGCCTGGCCCACAGCACTAAGGGCTGCTAAGACCAAAATTCAAACACAATTTGGTATAGCAATACTCAGCTACAACTCTAGTTGGAAAATATTTAGGTTCTACCCACCTGCTTCTTTTAAGCCAGCTCACTAGAAATACCTTCCTGGGAAGGAAAAGAATCCCACATAGCTTCTCTGGAAAGCTTACTTGCAATTTTTTATGATTAAATATGTAGCAAAAAATCTAGTTGGGCATGTGGAAAATGCACATGGGAATAGGAAGGCTCAGAGCAATCAATCACCATCTAGTCTTCCTGGACCGAAAGCAATTTTAGACCACAGCAGACCACAAAGCTTATACCTTTTAAGTACATTTTATCAGTCCAGATCATTTCGCACCAATACCTTCAGGAAATAATTTAAAAAAAAAAAACAAACTGATATTCTATCTTGGTATTCTGCAACAATTCAAACCAGAAGTGCTTCTTTGGAAGGTCTAACAAATACATTTATCCTTTAGATACAGTTAAAAGTTCCCATACACCCTGACTGCAAGCAAGACGAGCCATGAAAGACTACTTGTGTCATCAACACCACCCCAAGAAGTCACGTAACTGCAAAAATACACAACCACCCTTGGCGTCCCCTGGCTGGCGGTCCAATACCACTGTATGGCTCTTCCATAAAGAGAAAACCTCAGCTCAGCTTCACAGACTCTCAGTAAGGACTTCAGCAGTTTTACTGCTGCAAACAGCACCACAGGATCGCATGGGAAAGGGAGTAACTTGCTTATGTAAGATATTTAATGGAGTAGCAAAAGAGCAGTAGGAATGACATGTCACGCTGCAGTGAATGCATTTTGTTGGTACATTTGCCTCTGTTCTTGAAACCTCAATAATAGTAACAACATTAAATGTTACTACTAAACCTCATCCTTTACCATTAACGGCCGTTATGTCAAGAAGAGCAAAATTTAGCCTCAGTCATTCACCCGTGAGGGCAATGAACTGAGGTTCAGGCTTCAGGAAACAAGAACATTCTTAACAAGGGACATAAAGTAGAACAGATGAGTTATAATACATATAAAACTCTGCCCCTCTAACTGTGATAGTCTTTAAGCAATTGCCTCTTCCTTCCACATCAAAGGCAGCAGCAGGAGCATGGCTTGTTCTACACACCCACTCTTACCAAGCTGACCAGCACTGTCCAAGTTCTTTCCTCTTACACAACCAGCTCTAGTTAATAGCCACTGGTTATCACAAGTTAATGCTGTAATGCTCAATATTTAGAAAAGTTAAAAATAGTTGTGAAACCACTGATTTACAGTCAAAAGATCGGAAGAGCGGC
>JAWWMP010000093.1:60954880-60973605 GCA_035047865.1 Dendrocincla tyrannina
CAAGCAACTGTGTTAGAATTCACTTAGATGCGAAGGTACTTGCTACAAGCCTTGCCTTCAGCTATACTTGCTGTGTTCTGTGCCTCCCAGAAGCCTCAGCACTTGCCCCAAAGATTTCCTTGTGAGTGCAACAAAGTGTGTTGTTCCTCCTCTTACATAACAAGTAATTTCAGTACTAAACATTCCACTGACGGGGTGACAAGAGAAACGTACCACAAGGATATTTCCATGAGGAAGAGGGATGTCTTGTGACCATCATTAGACAGCTTAGCTCCCAAGGCAGCTGAGGTGTCAGACACCTTTTCCCCTTTACAAACTGGACTATAGTTAAAGAGCAGTCAACACTGTGGTCACCCTGCAGCACAACCATCCAGGGGACTGTGCACTCAGAATAGTACACTCAGAGCACAAGATACAATTTGCATGGACTCTCGTGCTGCAGGGCCAAGGCATGCACCCTCCCCTGCACCAGGACGGGGGTATAGGACTCAGAGATGTCCTAATTTCTTCCCACAACAGATGGCCAACCCTGAGAGGTGCTGGCCAAATGCCAGCAGGTGCACAAATGTTCCACACCCCTGTGCAGCACACAGCACAAATTGCTCACACTACCAGGAGCTTGGCAGCTAAAAAGCAGCAACAGGTAGAGAGGGAGAGATATGTCCTGCAATGGCAGACAACTACAAAGCACTGCAATGCCCTGTGCATGAAAACAAAAAATAGCACAAGCCCCAAAAACTTCATCTTTGTTCTTGATCCCAAGTATCAGCTCAGAACTGGAAAGAGAAGCTGTATAAACCTGAGATGCATTCTGGCTAAGGCCTTACTTTTGGGGTTTATTTGATTATTTTGTTTGCTTGTTTTCAAGTAAAACAAAATTAAAAAAAATCACACACCACTTGACTTGAGATCTGTTTGTTCCAATTAGCTGCTTTTCCATATTCTGTTTTTTTCAGCCACAAGTAATTTCCAGAAAGGCACTTCTTACAACATCAAGTTATTTATATACTCTGCTAATGATAATGTTCAGGAGCACTAAGCATTAATGTTTCACTAACTGAACTGCACACTTCTAAGATGGCTTACATGCACCTGCCACAGAACAGCCCTAATAATGCACTCAACCTCTATTAGAGACAAATTTATCTAGATACAAAATAGAAAATGCTCCCTGTTAAGGAACAAAATGTGTGACTACACAATCCTGGAATACTATTAAAAGAAAAAACTGCTGCTAGTCTAAACATTCCAGCACCCAGGGACTTTCAAATATTCCACATTTATTTGGATCTTGTCAGAAAGAAGACAAACAAAAAATGAATAGCAGCAATTTATCTCCACTGAACTGTACCAACTAAACTAAGGATAAACACAGCTCAGTTGTAAAACTCAAGCTGCTTCCACTTTCTCTCCACTGTCAGCATTCTGGGTAGGTTATGGAAAAGCACTTACCAAAAGGTAATTCAAATCTTGTGTCCAGCAAAATTTTATGAGGGGTTGGGTTTTTGGTTCCACAGATTTCATCATGTTTCATTACAACTTCAGCCTCCAGCGTAGACCACTCCCCGGGACCTTCCTGTGAATCACAAGACACATGTGAATGAACTTCCAAGTCTGAAGAACTTTATGCAGCAACTCTACGCCATTTGCTAAATGACTCCAGGAAGAGCTTTACAGCATTATCAAGACCTGGTACTCTATTTTAACATCAAATTACATACATTCAGCACATGATGGCTTTTTATTCCAAACTGGATTTCTTCCAAATCTCAGAGGCCTTTACCAGGGCAAGCAGCAAACATCTCCTAGCAGAACTGCTGCCTTCTCAGTGGAATTGCAAAGGTTAAGACCTCAAAGGCACGACCAAGGAGTGCCTGGACAGCCAAAGGAACTGAGAGCAAATCAGACCTTTCAGCCACACTGCTGAGCATCCCCACTCTTTTCCCTTTATGGAAAATATACTCTCTCTCCCCCTGCTCAAATCCAATACTCTTCTAAACAAATACTCTGAAATTTGAGTTGAAAAACCAAACATGTCTTGCTTTGCCTCAACAACTGCCAAATTCAGTAGTTAGGGCAGTTACACAGAGTGGCACACCCCAGCTTCTGCTTTTTTCCACATATATTAACACCAGCAGACACCCTCTAACCCTGTAACCAGAAGCCTAAGCAGATGATGCAGACATGCTCTGGGCCCACCTTCTCAGCTGGACAAGACAGCCTTTAGCAATAAGTCACAGAAATTTGAGCATCAGATTAAGCAGTCAGTCCTTAAGACTTCAGACACTTGTCACTTATGTGTAGTTTAAGCCCTATTTTTGAGTTCATGTGAATAAAATGAGACCAAAGACCCCTCTGTAAGCTCAGTTTTGGTCTGACTTCAAAAACAAAACCAGTAAGATGAGAGTACCCTCTCTGCTCACACAACCTTCCTGACTTTGCAAGTCCAAGTTTTGCTGAGGAGCTCAGCCTGGGCTGCACCAGGACAGATGTGTAACATGTTATCTATCAACACTGGGGCAAAGACAAGTTCTGTGTCAGCTCAACCTCATCCGATTGGTGAATGGCCTTCAGAGCAATCCACACGGTCCCAACTAGGGTGTCCCAGATCAGTCCTTTGTTCCATACTTCAACAATTAGGCCCAGGTCCAGTCGGCTGATCTCACTGCAAGAAAAGAAAAGGCATCACAGGTGAGAAAAAAACAGAATACAATCTAATTCTGTTTTAGATTCTGCATTACCACCATGAGTACACCACTGAACTCTTTCCACACGGCTGTATCAAGCTACAGAGAGCCTCTGTAGGTCTGTGGTCAAGGCAGCTCATACTCACAAGGATCACTAGTTTCTAATAACTACACAAAGAATGCAAACTAAAACCCTGAACTGTGTCACGCATGAACTGTTAGCTAGGAACTCATGTCTGCAGCTATGTACACAGGAGCAGGAAGTGTATCTTGGGCCAAAACGTAGAGGTGAGCTGTTCTTTGTCATCAGGCACTCTATTTCTAACAAAGTGGGTATGTCCCATGGCAGCACCGCAACACAAGTGTACTCTGGCAGGTGCAAACATGACAGTAATTATAAATGTGAATGGAGCTACCCCATGTCCAAAGTAACAGACCCAAATCTGAAGGTTTTCATGACATCTCTCTCAGTAAGGAAAGGACACATCTCAAATTTGCTTCTCAATGTTTCATAGTATGTATACATCCCTCTTACATGCTGGTTTATAACATGCCTACCTCAGGACAGCCTAACACATACACAGCTCGTAAAAACCATGAAGTAGAGAAGAATCATGAGCTGTCTGTTGATACCCAACTGTCTCACACTTATCATAAAGAAAAGGTATCACTCCTAATTCCTTGAGCTCAGGGCTTCCCTTTATAGTGCAACTGTTAATCCCCAAGAGTAGGTATCTTGGATGGTCAGTGTTGCTGCCTTTTGTCCTTCTGTCCAAATGTATCCATTTCACATCTACCAAGGAAATTTAAAAGCATGTTAGTACCTAATTTCTACAGACTACCATCATGGCCAAAAAGAGAAAAAACTGCTGCAAATCCCAGCAGCCATTTGAGCTTTGCCCCCTTCTAACAACTTTAAAGGAGACCATGGTATCTACAAGGCTCAAGACAAACCCTACAGGTACAGCAAAGCACATTAATATCTATTTTATTAAATCCAAGTGCTTCTGTTCTTGTCTGAGACACAGAAACTGAGGTCAGGGTGTCCAGTACCTGTGTGGCTAAGTCTACAATAGTTCAAAATCAAGCTATTACACAGGCTTATTGTGAGTTTACTGCTAGCATCTTGTAATTGCAGCATCCTCTGTTTAGACAGGGTTTCACCAATACTAACAACTAACAACTGTACCAGCACTGCTCTGCCCTCCCACTGCTTGCCTCTTGGAAGATGATATTTACGTGACTGCAGGTTGATGATGACAAGCTGTCTGCTAGATGGACTAGTGTGAGGCCAGAAAGGCAAGGGAAGGAAGAAATACTCTATTTTCAGTCACAGTGTAAAACCACGTTCTTTGCTTCAACATACACTGAGAGAGCAAGACACTGATCATGAGATGCCCAATGGGCTTCTGTATAGAACTCCACAGGACAGGGCACCAGATAAGAATAATAAATAAAACGATTTCCTGTACAGTGGCTTTGATTGCCTTTGTGTCTCCCTCTCTCCACCTTCTGGTTACACACAGAATAGCTTCACAGAACAAAAGAGCCAAGACTGGAATTTTGTGTCACTCCCTTTCCACATACACGTAGAATTTAAATAAAAGACATTTCTTTAACACTGATTTAATCATCATGTTCTAGACATCAGTTTTCACTTTGACTCAAAAGGTGCTTTCTGCAAATATGCAGTTCTTTTTCAAGCTGTTTTAAAATTAAAAGATGCCCCCAAAAACACACTGAAGTGCTTTCCCGGTCTGGTAAATAACCAAATCCCAAACAACTCCAGAGCCCCAAATTCTGAAGTGTTATACCTCACAAGAAGTTTGAAAGCAAAAACAACAAACACAGACAAAAAGCATTTTCTTGCTTGTAATCTATTCTTCTACTATGCCTCATGAAAAAAAGTAAACACAAACAGACAGTAAAAGCATCCTTCCCTCCGGGAAAAACTACTGTGTTCAAAATTCTTTTCTAACTCCAGAAAGAAGAAGAGCAAATAAGAGAATAGCACTATTGGAATACCAGTATTACTCCTCCTGGGACAACTTAATGTACACAGGATCATGCAAAACACGTTCGTTGCCACATGCAGTACTTCTGTTATAAAGAAACACCAGAACTACTGTGCAGTTGCCTGGCTAAAGCAGGGATGATAATGGCGAGGTAGTCCAGCTAATATCCTGCTTCCATATTACCTAGCAACTAATTACAGAGCACCATAGTGGCCTTACTGCATGACAGCTAAGCTCCCAGCTGATATTGGCGTGCAGCTCCAAGAGCTGCTGGAGGGAGGGAGGAGGAGCAACCCTGAGAGCCTTCATCCAGCACACTCAAGTGCCTTTCTTAAGTCACTGCCGAGCAGTCTCCTCTGCAGTTGGCCGTGTTTAAAGCTAGTTCCTGTCCATAGGATAAGCACAAACCACAGGCAGAATGAGTGAGTAGTTTGGGTATAGGCACGTGATTTGGCAGACAGTTACAATCCCCTGTCCCAACTTTACCCAGTCCTGCACAGTTTACATCAGTGACAGCCATGGCCTCTGTCTGACCAGGAACTGCAGAGCTGAGCAGATGGAGGTGTTCAGGAGCATGTGTATTTCACCAGATGCCAAAGGACAGGTTCCAGACTCTCCATGCACGAGCACACACCTCTCATGCTGCTCCAAAAGCAGAGTGGCACCAGAAAGGGAGGTGGGAGCACAGCTGTGATGAAAATGCTGTACTGACCCAGGTGAACTCCTTAACCAGAGGCAACAACTTCCCCCTCTCAACCACGTCCCACTTTCAACCAAAGAGAACTAACTGCTGCTGGATTGGGAAATACTCACAAAATCCCATGTGGGTCTCTTACTACACATGCTATTCAAACACCTCAAACCCACTGAAGAATAGCAGCACTCCCTTTGACTCCACAAAACGAATATAGCATCATTCCCTTCCGTTTAGTAAATTTACTTCACTTTGTCTTACAAAGCTATGGAAGTGGAAGCAGATGCAGTATAATCAGTAAGTCATATATCTACCAGAACAAAAAAAAAAACCCCACCATAATTCTAAAAGACTCTGGGTAATCCTTGGCTACATGTCAGGACCAGAGCAAATCAGAAGTCCCAAGGGCATGAGAAGCCATGAAAAAGTTGGAATGAACCGGTTCTGCTGCTCATGGCAGGGACTGGCAACCCCTCAAACTGAACCAGAGGAGCTGGAAAACACATTCATGGACACTGGGCCAACAGCAGAAAACACCAACACATGAGCAGCTCCCACACTAAGGTAACTAGGATCACCACGTGAAGGTCCTGAGTGCACTGACTAGTGTCCTTAACAGCCCTGACCAGCCCCTCCAGTGGCCTCCACCCACAGCCTCTTCCCCCGGCCCATAAACTCCATTTAGGCTCTGCTATGAGCCTGTAACCATTTTCTACGCTATGCTGTAAGTGTGTGTGTCTCAAGCTCATGGCCACAGCTGTGCACATACCTGGCCAAGGACAACATCAATCCAGACCCTACCCACAGACTAAATTCCCAGCTCAACCTCAGGCTTACCTCCTCCCTATAAACCTGAGTGGCAATTGCCAGGCTCTGGCACCAGCAGAGACAACCTCCCAACACACACATCCCTCATCACAGGACTTGATGTATAACAGGGAAGAAAATTATTTAGGCTTGTCACTAGGCTTGTGCATTTTACCTGCCCAAAAACTCCAACTCATATACAGAACAGCAGCTCCATATGAGCGCCAGTGTTGCAAGACTCAACCACGAGCACCACCATACTTACAACATAAAGTCCTGTTCCCAGCAGGGCTGGTCACCACGCACGGCCACTGTCGTGCTCTTCACATTTTGCACTTTCAGGGTCACATATGTGTTGAATTTATCTGGGAAACGAGACACAGCAAGTTACTTCCATCAGTATACCCAGTCATCGCACACGCGCAAGGCTTCAAGGTTTTCAGCTCACACAGGGCATCCAGAGAGGCCCCAAGTGAAAAGCCCATGTGGGAAGACATTATTGCTTTTAAGGAGCCAAATGTTCAAGAAGTTTTTCACCTACCATCAAATTTTCAATCACAGTTTTTTTTACAAATTTGAGTACAAGCCAACAAAAACAGGCAACTAATCACTTGCAGTAAGAAGGGGACAAAGAGTGTAAAATCCTGAAGAACACAGACACTTAGTATGATGCTGCTACTGAAATGCAGACAAGAGGAAGAAGAGACAGTCTGAAGGAACAGGGTCTGTCATGCAGACCAAGCAGAGGGAAAAACAAAGTTGTGAAACATACAAGCAAGCAGCTGGGCTGATCACATCACCTCCTCTCTTCTGACCCAACTGCTCTCCTAGTTCCAACCTGATTTTCCACCCATGAACCCGCAAAGAACTTCACAGACCAGACAGGGGCAGAAGAAAAATATAGTGATATATTGCTAAACATGCTAAAACTGACCTGGTCTAGAAAAATTGTGCTACACTCACATTTTGGCAAGGCAGGATCTGTTTATATGTTTTGCCTTTTACTTTTAATATGAAAAACAATCCTGAAATACCTTTTTTCCTAGTTCTTGGTCTCTCCTTGCTAAGAAAACCAAAAGCAGACAAGCACAGACACATTCAAAGTTTGAATATCAGCATCCAAGAATGATAAAACTCACTTTTACGGGAAGTTATTACTTCAGACCTACGTATCAGTTTCAAAGAGCCTGGAACAAGACATGCTAACTAGCCAGGAAGCAGTGTACCTATTTTAATACTTCAATGTTCTGCTGCATCTTTTCCCGGGGTAAGATCACAGTCCACTTTAATACTGTCAAAATTGCACATGGAAAACAAAGAGGTCTTTGGGAACAGCCAACCTGGCTTTACAAAGAGGAAATTCATGCCTGATAATCTGTGTCTCAGCACATAGTTTTCAATATCCTAACAGAAAGGAAAGAAAGGGAAAATACATGATCCAGAAGCTGAGGAACAAGTATGAGTCACGGGAAATCAGACTCCTTTACATTTGTTTACATCACCTGCATCCTCCTGGCACTCTGGGCTTCTCAGTAAAACCACACACTTTGCTTAGTTTAATCTAGACCACAGGACAAATATTTTGCATCTGTGAGAAGGCTTCTTGATTAGAGAAAGGATAAAGTCCACCCTATCTCTTGTCCAGTCCTGGCATTCAGCTTTCCTTCCCTGGAAATTCAAGGTTGTTGCACACACAGATCTTGACCTGACATGGAGTATGGATAACATGTCCTGGAAAATTTTCTGCTGTAACCTGAGGACAGCTATATCAAGAGAATAAAGCTGAAAAGTAAGTAATGAATATAGCTGTGCAACTGCTTTGTACCTAAACACTTGAATAGGTGTGATTCCAGAAGTAAACTACTTCTTTTGTTAATTGTACATCAAATTTCATGAAATAAACCTATCTGCCTGCTAAGGGATTCCTTGCTAGTTACTGACCTGCAGTGACAAAAAGTTGTCTAGACTGTAAGTTCTGTGTGTTGTTTGTTTTTATTTTATTATGCATGCACAAAACATAGTGAATGGGATTTTAATTTCAAGCACAACCATTATGGACTGTCACATAAGAAGATGCATCACTTCTGCAGTTCCATACAGCAATTCCAACCAGGATCAAGAAGGCACTGAATCCACACACACACACACCAGTCCTGCTCAGTGGACATTTTCAGATCCTGTTTTGAACAGGGACAGAGGAAGGATGAGACAGAAGGGGAGAGTGGGTAGGAAAGGGCAACAGTGAAGGAACACATTTCTTTATTCATCACCCGTTTGCGTCAGGTGAGCTGTCAGAGGTTTCTCAGCGCTGTGACACCAGATCACAGCCTCAAGCTTTCTACTAACTCATGCTGCCTGGATTCTCAACGTAGATCCTGTCACTCCTAAGGAGAACACAGAGGAGCCAAGAGGAGGTGGATGAAAACTTGAGGGAGCAGAATGAACAGCAGTGAGACCGGTGTCCCCATTGCTGCAAACAAGTAGTAGAGCATGGCTTACCTGGTGGTCCATGGAGTTTAGCTTTTTTTACTGTAAAGAGAAAAGGAAAAAAAGAAGAAAAACGTTGTTAGTGATTTTGTCCTGCTACAGTTGAGTAAGAGCATCACAGCACATCACATTAACTGAACAACATCCCCAGTAAAGGCCGAGTAGCTGGAAACCCAGTTTAACAAATCTGGAGACAAAAACTTCTTTATACCCCATGGCACCTCTCTAAAGTGATGCATTTAAAAAATAATAATAGGATTAATGTTTGGAAAGTAATGTAATATGGCTAACATAAAGCAATTTCAAAATCAGTCCTTTGCAGCCAGAAGTTACTGCTGCTTAGCAAGATGTCATTTCATACCACCTCACTTAGAAAGTTACTTACAGACACTCTAGAAGAAATAAAACACTTTTATAAACAAAGAAACTCTCCTAAAACAGCACACCAGACTTTCAGCCACAAATTGAAAATAATCAAGCCTGAATAGTAGCTCTATAAGTAGCTCTATGCTATGACATCTGTAAATTAAATTAACTAAGCCAAACAAACATCAGCCTAAAAGTTAAATGTCACTCTTACAAGCTCTCCTCTGTTAATTTAATTCCAGGACTGTATTTATACATAAAAATAGAATTGTTAAAGCATAAAACAGCATTGACTCTTATCTCACCAGATGGAGAAGGTCCATGCCTACCCAGGGGAGATTTTGTTTACATTTCCCTTTTGCAAGCTGATATCCTCACTAGAATTACTAAGTGTAAGCACTAAGAGAAGACATCTCCAGGCTCCAGCTAGTTTTCCCAGTGGAAAACTAACACTAAGAAGAAAACATATTTAACAAGCTAGGAAGCAAGCCATACCAGAGAGCAAAAACATTTAAAAGCTGGTGTAGTGAAGCTTCCTCCAGAAAACAGAGCTGCCAATACTTACTAGTGGCTCACAGGGTCCAACTTTCAAGATAAAAGTTCTAGAAAGGAACATTAAAAAATCAAAATAAAATAAAATGCCCTTACACAGTTACATACAGAACTGCAATGAAGTGTGATGCTGGAGAACACTTGCTATTTGAGAAATCCTCCTTTGTGAGCATTTATAGTCCAAGTAGATGTTAGCACGAAGGAACATGCTGGACCAGGTACAGTATGAGCCAAAAGCTCCTCAAACAGAATTTGAAAGGGATATACCTTTCACCTAGACTGACACGGCCCAGAAGCCATTTGGTTCAAAATAAACTGGTCCAATTTCTCCCAGGTTTGGGGCCTGATGCTAAACCTACTGGTGCAGGCACAACATACAGTGGAGCAGCATTCCTGCTGACTGAAAATGCAGATTCCATTTAATCTCCTAATCAGTCGGTCTGTTTAACCATGAAAAAACACGCAGGACAAACTACCCACCCTCTAGGTGCCTTTGCACACTACACAAAAGCAAGCATTTCATGAAATACTGCCCAGCTTATCTCTGAACCTCCCCTCTCCTCCCCTTTGCAGGAGGCAGGAGACAAAGAAACGAGTGCATGTGCTTGGGGGAAGAAAAAGGAGAAAGAGGGCAGGGGACACACAGTAAGCTTCAGCTGGCCTCTCTCCCTCTTTATAACAAGTTCCACTGCTGCTAGCAGGGAAGCAGAGGCAACTCCAGTGTGGAAATCTGGTATTATTTGTCAAAAAAGGCAGACAGGGTGGGCCACTGGCTCCTAAAGACCCAGATTAGACACTGCCTCTGCAGCAAGCCATATGCAAACAAAGAGACAGATGCTGTCTGTTCATTGTGGTCTCAGCCTCTAAATATTCAGAGTTCATTTAGTGAAAGGCAGCAAACCTTGCACTGCCTCGGTATTGTGAGAACCGTGTCTGTGTGGGGCTTCAGCAAAAGCTGCCCCAGGGCTCACAGTAACAGGAACATCCCTGGGCAGCAAACAGGCTAAACAAAGAGCACAAGCCTGCTAAGGACCCACATAATAGTAACAGGAGTCTCTAGTAACTCCCGGGAATGATCATCATGCCTCTAGACAAACTGCATGTAACCAATTACACCTTTATTTGCAGAAACAGGGCTTGTAACTAAAGAGCTGGATCACAAACCTGGGAGTCTTGTCTCACCAGGAACTCTTTTGCTCTCTCTGCAAGTCGACACAGCATGTTCAAAAAGCGACTTGGATGTGTTTTATTTGTTAGCCTCATGGGAAAGCACTCCTAGGACTGTGTAAAAATCATTGCATAGGCACAGCTCCCACAACATCTCAGGATCAGGACTGGCTGTGAGACTGCAGGGTTCCCCATTTAACAGCCTGAACGTCTGAGAGTTCAGAGGTGAAAAAAGAGTTGTTCGGCTCTGCCAAGGCACAGCCTGTTTGCCAGCCTAGGGAATCCACACGTTGGTTTTGTACTCCCTCTGTCTGGTTACAGCTCCTCCCCACCAAGTGCTCAAGAAAGGGCTCAGAGAAAGAAGCTGCAAAGAAGCCTGATGCATTAGTTACTCAGAGTTGCAATACAGGCTGAAAACTTATTGCTACTTCAGATGCAGGATGACAACACCTTGAAATTAAGCCATATGTAACTTCATATTTTTATAATATAAAATCTGTAGCACAAAATGAAGTGGAGCTTCTCTAAAGCATTCAAAACCACCAAGTTCCAAAGATACAGATGCCTCTGATTTGCCACCTAGTAAAAAACTAAACATAATGTAAGTTACTTCCTGACTCACTCCCGTTTATCTATCCCACAGCACTTCTGGTCTCTGGGGAAGTAGTGGTTTCAAACTACCTGGAAATGTTAAATTCTGTTCAAATTGCTTCTCTCAGCAAACTGGGCAGCACAGAAAGTCCATCCATTCAGAGGCAAACACTGAACTGTGATGAACCATGATCCTCCTATGCCAATGCACAGGATGAACAGGACACCAGGGAGGGAAAGAAAATGGTATAAAATTCTAAAGGAAAGCAAGGCCTAGTGCTTTGCAGTGCATGACACAGATGCACAGATACACCTGCTCTCATTGCATGAGATGATTCATTTAAGCACCAAAAAGACTTGATCATCTCAGAGACACAGCTACTGCACGGAGTTATCTGAAAGCAGGCAAAAACTGATCCAGAGATTTCCCCTTCACGAACATCTCTCACCATTTTGCCATTAGTCTAACAGACAAGAAGAAATTAGGCTGAAGTCCTGTCTGCAACTTAAAAAAGAATCCACAGCAAGATTCCAGATGCTTGAAAACCATGAGTTACAAAGGGCTGAGAAGTCACACAGACTCCTAAGGACTATGAAAGGAAAATACAGCCAGGGATTGCTAAAAAGAAGGTCCAGAATCACTGTGGGAGGATGAAGAAACAACAGCAGACCATACTTCAGAGTATTCTTAAGCTCAGTTCTATGAAGAATTATGAATCCATGTATTTCTCAAATGGTCTGAATGTTAATTTTTTTCCTGCCCTGTAGAGCAGCAAGAGAATTAAAATCATGCATGCCAAGTTCCAACAACACATTGCCCAACCCTCCTAAGCAGGCACACACTCATACTCAGTTAAAGGGAACCAAAGTGTTCTCACCAACTGCACATTTCAGATCACCTTTAACACCTGCTTGCAAATGAGAGGGATGCAGACACAGGGAGTGCCTGAGCAGATGGCCAAAAGATTACATTCTAACTAAATCCAGCACATGACTTAGGAGCTGGTCACTCACAGGGCTACAACAAGACCTACATCCTTTCACCAGGGCCAATAAAAGCACCAAGGAGGAGCTGTGGGAGAAATTAAAAGAATGAAGTGATGTAGTTTTAATTAGTACCTTTTTTTTTAAAAAAAAAAAAAGTGCCCTGCTGAAAGCAGAGCACTCAAAACACATTTTCATGATCAGCAATTTGACAAATGGTTTCCTCTTCCCTGTGAAAAATGAATGCAGTGGTCATTCTTTTACAGTAACTGTCCGCAGCTGAACAGCAGAATCAACACATATTTCCATTTCACTCTGCTTTTCTCACCTTTTCCAGGTGCTCAGACTTCAGTGTACTGTGACACGCAGCACTAGGTGCAAACGTTGCTTAAACAACAGAAGAGACCAGAGCGAGCTGCTTGTACTAACCAAGACTACATCAACACACCAAAGTCACAGCCTGTGCACCTTGCAGCAGGCAGAGAGAAGGCATGGAAACCCTTTTGGGAGGGTTGCAATGGTTAGGCAGTGCTCCAGCTCTTCAGGTGTGTTACATTTTCTGTAATTGAGCCTTTGGAAATAATTCTGCTGTCTGATCCCTGCACCAACAGACAGACCACATGTAGGCCCCTTGCAGACCCAGAAACTCAGCACCTTCTACTCACTTCTTGAAAGTTACTTATAAAATCCAAGACAGGCTGGCAAGTGATGCAAGACTAGCACACCTAATGAGGGCTGTCCTGTCCCTGGGGATCCCAGAATCACAGAACGGGCCAGGCTGGAAGGGAACACAGCAGGTCATCTGGTACAACCTCCCTGCTCAAGCAGGATCATCCTTCAGCACACGGCACAGGATTATATCCAGACAGTTCTTGGGTATCACTAGTGAGGGAGACTCCACAACCTGTTTCCCTCTCTTGGAAATCAAAACACACACAGACTTTGAAAACCTTCATCTGCCACCTGAGGGTGAGGAACCCTTGTCTTTCCCACCACCTGAACCCCAAAGATGCTCCAGGCTGGAGTAAGCCACATAGTGATCTGAGCCTTGATTTTAACTCAGTCACTGTTTTGTTTCATGTGATCCCTATTAAGGCCCAGCAGCATCAGTTGTGCAACTAAATGCAACTGCACGTGCCACTGTAGAACAGCAGTACTGACTATGCCATGAAACTCTTCTCCTCCATAACTCCAAGAATGTAAGAGCTGGGTAAAACAGAAGCATAATGGTTTCCTGAGACTGTTGTGAAGATTCAGCATGACACAGCCACCTTGATATTCTCAGCCTGAGAAATGCCTAAAATGAAAGGCTCCACTGCATTCAGAACTAAATTACGCTCAGAAGGAAAGAGATTTCCCTGAACTAGCTCAGAGGAAGGATAATTGCACAGGAGGTCCCAGGAACACACCAGCACTCCGCAGCACCTCTACAAGCCTCTACTGTAAATGCAGAGAGCCCAGAAAAAGGTCCACTTGGGCTCTGAATCCTCCCAGCAGAGCCCTGTGGAGCTGGGGTGGTTATTGTAGAGGAGAGACTCCTTCAGCCTCAGGGGCCAGAGAGACACAGGACCTCAGTCACATTTATTACTTTATACTTTGTTTTTCTGCCAAGCGAAAACAAACCACTGGTTTACATAAATACTGTTCCACTCAAGCAGGGAAGAAAGAGAGTACTTTATGCCCCTGTGTATTCTCTTTGAGAATGATGTGACGGAAACACAGTGGGTACCTTCATGGACCAGCAGCTGTAAAAGCTGAGGCCAAATTCACAGTGCATAGAGGATAACATTGTGTTACTGCCTGACGTGAAAGGAGGGCTGGGCTGATCAGAGACCTGCTCTGCTGCCAGAAGGAAGAGGAAACCCTGTGAAATGCCACTCGGCTTGGCAATGGGCAGAGAGCAGGAACACAGTGCAGACTTTCAGCAGTACCTGAAGAAATCAGGTTGCATCTAAGGGCAGAATTTTTCTGACGTAGTATTTGAAATAGGCCTTCAAAAATTCACCACCTCCTTGTCTGAGACAACTGTGGAGGAATCCAGATAGCCAAATTTACCTCAGCTGAACCGAGGGATCGACCTGCTTTAATAAGTAGTCCGGAAAGTTGGAATAGACACAATATGAGTTTATTAATTTTTAATAGTTCATAGAAATGAAAGAAAACCCCAAACCACAAAGCACTTACACACTGCAGTTCCCATTCATGTAGCAAAGAGCTTTCTTCAATTTCACCACTCTAAATGCCCACAGGACAACTTGACTTGCCCTTCCCAAGGCACAAAGCAAAACCTTCCCATCAAGGAAGGGGAAGGTACCTTCTCTACAGCAAGCAAGCATCACTCAAGGATTCTTCTCAGGAAGGGGGTGGGGAAGAGAGATACTCTATTCTGTTGTCTGTGGATAGCAAATTGATCTACCCAAGGGATTTCCATATTGCCAGATGTCTAGAGAATGAATTAGAATCCCTACTAATTCATGTGAATTAGCATCTTCCTGTTCAGATGATCTACAAATTCATTATTCTGTCCAGAGACACACAAAGCTACTAGGTTTCTTTGACTTACAATTTCCAGCAAACAGCTTTCTACCAGTCACTCCCCCCTTCCTGCCCACTGGACAGTGACTGATAGCAGCTGGGACACGTAACCACTTCAAGAGTTTTCCAGACTTCTGTGCTGAGTGGACATGCACTCAATACTAACTCCATTCAAATTCAGCACCATTTCATGCAGCATTTGCAGGAAAGCACTGGGTAAAATACACATCCAGATAACTCTCCACACTGCCAAACCTCACTAGATGCTCCCCTGTTTATCTGTAAATTCTCTGGACAGTTAAAATCCAGGACTTGCAGGTACACAAGTGCCACAGCCTGCAGGCAGATGGACCCCACTTGCTTCCCTCCACAGCTCAGACACTCCACACCTTGGGGATGACAGATCAGTCCCAAGGGGATATTGCAGCTGCTGCCTAGTTCTGCTTACAAAGCTTCACCCCAATATTTTCTTGTTGCCAGAATTTTCATCTGTATGGGATAAACTTTGGTGAGCAACGTACTGAAATCAACCCAGAAAATGTCTAGCTTTTATATATAAAAGATATATATCACAGTTTTGTCGAAATCGGTTATTGACACAGCCCATGGGCATCAGAGCAACACAGCACAGTGGCCAGGTATCTGGAATATTCCACAGTGTTTCCTGCACATAAACTTGGGAGAGCTGGCAGGACAACATGACAGCAAATCTACACAAAACTGATCAAACCCACAGTTAATACACTGTGCTGAACCAGTTATAAAAGGAAAGACATATATGACTACTGTGCTGAATCATCCAGTTTGATACTGTTAGTGAAGTCATTTCACACTTCCTGCAAATATTGTCATTTTTCAGCTCAGCTTTTGCATAAAACTTAGTAAGTGTATACAGCACAGTTTGCACCAAAGCTTCATAGCATTCTGCGTCTTCCATCCTTAACAAAGTTACTAGAAACATAAAGAGAACAAATTAAAAAACTGTGTAGGACACTCTTGCTGGCAGTGACACTCCAATCAAATCAGCCCTCATCATCAAAAGAAGCCTTCTCTTTAGAAATCCTACTTCTCTGAAAGGTATTTCATGTGACAGAAGGGGTGACAAATCAATTTACTTTCAATGTAGTAGGCAGTTAATGTAAGTAGGCTTCTAAACACTTTCAATAACAAAATAGATTCAGACACTTAAAGATGCATCTGGGTCTTGTTTACAGGTTAATCTGTTACCAGATTTGTTTGACACACTGACTTATCACCACACAGGTTTTCAGCCTCCTGAACTGGAGAGTTTCATATGCATTCTTGTTTGGTGCTTAGCTCAAGAACTCACCTACCTGAAATATTCTTTGAATTATTTCAGCAACAGAAGTTCACAAGTGAAGAAAACACTACAGCATTTTTTAAAAATTATAAATAGTGCTGCAGAAAGATATACAATGGGAATTGCACTTGTGAACAAAACTTTGGACAGAAAAATTTAATACGTATCTCAAAGAAACACAAACTGAGTGTTTAGGGAACCACAGAACAGGAAAAATGGAACTAAAACTACGTGTGCAACTGTAGAAAGCAGCTGTGATAAAAATAAATGCAATAAGAAAACTAAAGAGGTCTGCAACTGATTCCTTCATTGAACGAGACATCGGACTTGCTCTTTCAAATCCTTACACCAGCATTTCTCTGGAAAGTAGTATCAGGCAGCAAGGTCAGACTGCTATTTCTTACTTTGAAAACAATATCTGAAGTAAAACAACTAGGACAGAGTTCACTGAGAGGAAAGGTGGGAGGAGACTCACAAAACAACAGGTCCCCAAACCCAGAACTCTCCTCATCTCTGAACTTGTAAGTAGACATGGTGATTTTACTAAAATCTAGCACTGACCAGGATCTACACTGACAAAACATAATCAATACACCATGACCACTCAGCACTGCACAAGAAATCCAGCATTTTAAAACATATGGATCATTTTATCCAAAAAAGCCTCAGGAGACTTTACCAATAAAATGCGTAAAACATTGATAAGCTATTTTGTAAACCACAATTCAAATCATTATTTCATTAAGCATTAGCACTTAGTGAAAGTTCTGCTTTGCAGTAAGGAAGCTGCAAGAAGTTTACTTACAGCTGATCCCAGAAAAAGCTTCCTGAAAGGCAGTAGGAAGCATTCAATTGATTTCAGATAAAGAACCGCTGAAATAAGCTTGGCAATATTGTTTCTTAAGTCTTGGGGGGAAAATCGTATTCATGAACCATACAGCCAAGAAAGCTGGAATCAGATGCTGGGAAGCAGTAAAGGAAGTAGGAACATGGACGTCTTGAACTTTACAACCTCCTGAAACAAATTAGCACTGCCAGTGAATCCAAAGTGCCAACAATCCATTAAATATTTTCCAGCTTTTATATGAAATACACTTGGAAAGAGAAAAAGTGCAGAAGTGTCTCCTTGCAGGCAGCTTGTGTGGTGAAACACTGAGCAGGAGAGAGACAGAGGCAGCAGCCTGGGGAGAGGAATACATCATGCTGGAGTTCCCACCACCAGGGCACTTCCAGAAACTCCCATCACAGCACACGCTCTGCCAAGCTGAGTCTACCTATCCCCCTGCCTCCTGCATGCATAGTCCTTCAGTTCAGATGGCAGGCAGGCAGTCTCAAGTCACTTCTCCGGTTGTCTTTCAGGTCATTAGAACAAGTTGAGAATCTACCTGAAATTTAACTTCACTCCTAGCTGTCACCTCAACATCCATTTGCTCTGACAGGCCCAGGCTCTGACACGCAGCCAGTGCAGCACTCCAACTCTCTTCAGATGGTTTTCTTCACCAAGGAAAGGCTCTGAAGTGTCAGTTCTTGTGTCCTATTTCTCCACCAAGAACTGCAACCAAGTCACACAAGAATATACACCAGCAATATGCCACAGAGACCCTTTTTGCTACCTCACAGATACTTGACTTGTGGTTACTGCCTCTCCCAGCACAACGACAAAGCCAGTCAAGATGCATAATCCACTGTTTCCAAAATATCAGTTGTTTTGATAAGTCTGACAGTCCCAATGCTCAAACTGTATGCTGGAAGGCCTAAAAAACCACTTTGATATCAATGATGTCTTGCACTTGGGTCCCAAACCAGATGTCTTCTGTCCCACAGACCAAGGGGCTCTTTGCACACTTTCAGCAAGAGTTTGCACTAATAGAAACCCTATCAAACGACAGTAAGAGCTGCAGAACAGGCTCATTTGGGCCATATCTTGTCCACACAAACACCTAGACTATTCCTAGGAAATAGCATGACATGATGATACAGCAGTACCTCCTCTATAAATTAATATGCACCCAGTTATCAGAGGCAGAGGTGACATTTTCAAAACAGAGTTTCATACAGTCTGTTCTACCACCAAATCTCCTCCATCCCAAATGCAATCAAGACCTAAGCACACCAAGAGGCAATTACAGGTGAATTCCACTTTGGTATTTCTTCAATAGCAAGAGTGAATACATGCTTCAGACACCACAGTTTAGCCTCCTCGCTGTACATCTCTGCTATCACTTGACAGCAGTATCAGATGTTTTAAAGCAGGCAGACAACACAAGCAAACCCATATCACTCTACATCGAGAGGACAGGGACTATCAAAGAGAGGCAAGATGCTTTGCTACCTGTTTGACACAGCAAATACAGTCTGCTGGGGGGTTTTACAACTAAAATAAACAGCCTCCCCATAACCACAATACACAAAAGAAAATCCTTCAAATTTTGTGGGGCTCTAAGCAGAGAGCTAAGTACTTTATTAGTACCACCACCAGCCCTCAAGGGCAAACACATACACCTCAGCTGACTGAGTAA
>JAWWMP010000093.1:61008007-61020162 GCA_035047865.1 Dendrocincla tyrannina
CTTCCCTTCCCTTCCCTTCCCTTCCCTTCCCTTCCCTTCCCTTCCCTTCCCTTCCCTCCTTGTGAGGGTTGTGTGGGTGTGGGAGGAAGAGAGTAGCCCTGCCTGGCCTTAGGACCACTGCTTGTTACAGTCGTTTGGGATCCATCTTTCCTCAGTAGTGCTGTCACTTCTCCCTTGCCCGTCAGGGCTCTGGATTCCAGCAGACACCCCAATTTGGGATGAGGCTTTGATGGACACAAGGGCTCAGTCAGCACGCCACAGTGAGTTCAGCTCTGCTGTGATCCCAAGCCCTGCTCAGGACTATACCAGGACCAATTGCCACAGCATGAAAAGGGAACACTACCTCTACCCTGAGAGGTGGAGGGCTCCTCCAGCAGGAAACTCTCCAAGTTTGATTCATATCTGCAGTTTTACAGCCATTTTGGTCAAACAGATAGACCAAGCGCTTTGTGGAAACAGATTATGGTGGGGGAGAGGGCTTGCAGCACTGGTTCACAACACCCCCGGGGACATTCCCTGGCTCCAGTGCAGCACCACAGGGCACTGGAGTGCATTCTCTCCTTGTAACAGTCGCAGGGAAAGAGAGGCAGGGTTTGGCCTCTGTCTCCTCTTCTTACTGAATAGAGAAGGGATGAGAAGTGTGAAAACCCCAGGAGGCAGCATCTCAGCACACAGAGGGCTGAGGCTGTGAGAGATAGAAAAGCCAAAACCTTTTTGCAGCAGCCTGGCAGAGAGGTGGCTGTGCAGCACACCATTAACAGAGGGAGTGACACCCAATGCTCCTCTCGCACACCTGCCCCTTGGGCTTTCTGCATCTCCTCTGCCAGCTGGGATGAGGCCATGAGTCAACACAGCACACCTGGTCCAGCCCTGCCACTGCTCTGAACCCCACCCAGCCTGTCGAGGCTCACCAGGGGCCCCAGAGCAATGTGACAGCTGATTTCCACCAGCTTCCTCCAAGGGGCTTTTAAGATTCCCCACAATCTCTCCCTGGCCAGCCTCCAGGTCTTTCCAGGCTCCCTTCTGCTCATGGGTCCTTTATTGCTTTACCCACAAGGACTTGGATCAGGGTTGCACAGCATAGGTCAGTCTGCCAACACAGACAGCATACAGGTGATGCAGTGGTGGCATCACCCCTGCAGAGGCACGTTCTGCCCCATCAGCTCTGGGAGATGATACATGCACTTTCTGAAGGTGCTTTTGCGATTGCAAAACCCACCCATACCATCAGAATGATCATGTGCATGGGGATGTCACCCTTAAGTGATGAAAACTATTAAATTAAATTAAATTAATTAAATTAAATTAAATTAAAACTGAGGCAGGAGCCTCAGTGCTGTCAGCTCCTCAGGCTCCTGGAGCTTCGCACCTGACAGCCTTTCCGGTGGGAGCAGCCAGCCTGGCAAACAGGCTAAGCAGCCCCAGCCTGCAGCTGGCAGGTTGGGGCAGCACTGGCAGCTCCAGGAGGGAGCTAACCCAGGGATGAACTCACTAGCACCCAGTCACCTCACCAGTGCACCCTTCAAAGGGAAGCCCTGTAGGCAGCAGAGCTCATGACGGAAGGACGTCATTCCACTGTGCACTGCCTGGGACACCTCATCTTCCTGGGCAAACACCCTTGTCCCAGCCCTCCCGGCAGGCAAGCCTCTGGAAGGTGGCCAGCTGTGGTGCAGAGCCATGCCTCATGTGCCTAAACCTCCCTGTTTGCCTACACTAACCCTTGTGAAGCCCTTGGCAGGTCCTCAGGGTGTAGATGAAGCCCACTTCTGGCAAGTCCTAGGGTAGGCTGTTCTATGCAAAGCACCAGTACAGCTTGTGGAGTAAATTCCCCCCGTCCCCAACCCCCCCAAGCCTCTGTAAGTTTTTCTACATGCTCTCTGAACTACCTCAGTCTTCTGTCTGTGTTACTGTCCCTGTCAAATGGCCCCAGTTGAGGTTCTGCCCTCATGGGAAGAGGAGTGGGAACACCCTCACACCATCAGACTGTTAAAAGGAACTTTTATGTCCTGCTCCTTAATCCTGTTTCTGGAATGAGAACATGCTTTAAAAATCAGGGGAGGTTGCTAAGGGACAGTGTGCTCAGCAGGGACATCACTCACAAACCCTCAGCACTCAAAAGCAGGAGGTAAATAACTTGGGATATTATTAATCCCTTGCTGCCCACACAATAAACAGAAATGTATTATTCTTGTCAAGGACAAAGGAGCCCATATTTCCCCACAGCCAAGGAGCTGAACCAGCAAATTTTTTGGTTTTGGCTCCATGGTGGGTTCAGCCGTGACTGAAGTTGTTCCAGTTCAGTTCCTGTTCAGGCCAATAAAGGTAAATTAACCATTTGTTAACCCTGAACTCATTTCAGCCAGTTCACACTGGAAAACAGGCTGTGAAAGCAGCTGTGTGTGGGGGACTGAGCCATTTTCAGCCCATCTCTGGTTTCTGTGGGCTCTACTCCCGTCCTGGTTGGACACCAGAGCTTCTTGCCAGCTCAGCAGAGATGACACACAGGGCCAAAGGGCAGAAAAGCTAAATTTTGTCCTGGAAGTCTGTAGGAAACCTACTCTGTGAGGGACAAGCAGGGTCGTGCTTGTCTCTTCCTGAGACAAGCACCTGCATAAGTGTGGTTTGAGGCAGTAGCTCCTAAACCCCCAGGAGCACCTGGGGATTGCGCATTCCTCTCAATGTGCTCAGAAATTAAAACATTCCATACATTAAATATTCTTTAATGGCCCACAGCCTGATTCTGGGGACAGCCAGGGGTTATTTAGCAAGAAATCTCCTGCAGCAACAGGCTGAGGCCCCGGCAGGAGATGAGGTCCAGTGCTGGCAGCTGCTCCATGGCCACGTAGCAGCACATTGAGCTGCTCTTTCTGCCTGTGGAGAAGCACGTGCAGGACAGGGCTGTGAAGGGACCGGCCGTCCTGCTGCCCCCCTGCTCATGGCTATTCCCAGACAGCACTGGCACAGCTTTATCCATGACGGCACCTCCGAAAATAATGCCCCAGGATCAGCAGCAAGGCGAGGGAGGCGCTGGGATTCAGCAGCCAGTGTGCTGCCGGTTCACATCCAGCTCACTGCACACTAGCACAGTCAGAAGACAAGATCTTGGTTATATTTATCATTTGACGATGCTGGTCCCCACTATTTTTAGAGCGGTGTTGCAGCTGCAGCTCACTGAGGAGTGAGGTGAGTTGGTTGGGGGACTGATCTTTTAACAAGCTTCACCCAAAATTCCTGAGATCAAGGCATCTCTTCCCTGACCTGAATGGCCCGAGGTCAGGCTGCTGAGCTGAGGGCTGCAGCCCCTTGGGGCAGGGGGTCCTGTGGGGGTCCCTGGGGCAGAGCCCTGGTGCCCCACGGGTGTTTCTGAGCAGTCCTATCCCAGGGAGCAGCTGTCCCCACAGGCTGGGCACCCACGGTGGGCTCTGACACAGCCTGGCACTGCTGGTCTCCAGCCTGGATGTGTGGGTGGTTGGCAGGCTGGGCCTCTAGGGGCATCAGCACCACCTGGGTGGTGGGGAATACCCAGGTGGTCCCACTCAGGATATGTCTGTGGGTCAAGGGCCAAGCCGTGAGTCTCATCTGGGGGGAGGCCATAGCCATGGGGCCAGGGGAGAGCTGTGTCTGTGGGGCTGGGACATGTTGCCCACATGGGGCTGGAGGAAGGGTGACTGTGGGGCTGGGACATGCTGTGCCCATGGGAGTGGGGGGCTGCCCGTGGGGCGGACACAAGCTGTGCTCAAGCAGCGGGTGGGGGGTTGTGTCCCTGGGGTGGGACACGCCACACTTGTAGGGCTGGGGGGTGTCTATGGGGCCGGGACACACTGTGCCCCTGTGGATGGGGGGTGTGTGTGGGATGGCACACGCTGCGCCCACAGGTGTGTCTGTAGGGTGGGACACGGTATGCTTGTGAGACTGGAGAGATACCCATGGGGCCAGAACACACCATGCCCGTGGGTTGGGGGGTGTCCGTGGGGATGGGGGTGTCCACGGGGGCACACACCATGTCCATGGGGGATGTCCATGGGGGCACAGGCTGTGTCCATGAGGGCACAGGCCTTGTGCATGGCGGGTGTCCATGGGGGCACACACCGTGCCCATGGGGGCACAGGCTGTGTCCATGGGGGCGTACACTGTGTCCATGGGGGCATACACTGTGTCCATGGGGGCACGGACCATGTCCATGGGGGCACAGGCCATGCCCATGGGGGCACACACCGTGTCCATGGAGATGTCCATGGGGGCACAGGCCGTGTTCATGGGGGCACACATCGTGTCCATGGAGTGTGTCCATGGGGGCACAGGCCATGTCCATGGGGGGTTCATGGGGGCACACGCCATGTCCATGGGGATGTCCACGGGGGCACACACCGTGTCCATGGGGGCACAGTCCGTGTC
The DNA here is from genome assembly GCA_035047865.1 of Dendrocincla tyrannina. Lineage (NCBI taxonomy): Eukaryota > Metazoa > Chordata > Aves > Passeriformes > Dendrocolaptidae > Dendrocincla > Dendrocincla tyrannina. Next base: position 61,012,403 of record JAWWMP010000093.1, read on the forward strand.
CATGGGGCACAGGCGGCGCCCCGGGCCGGGTCCCCCAGCAGGGCCGGGGTCTCAGCCCCGCCCAGCGCCGATCTGACCCCGCCCCCGCCGCCACCCCCGCCCAATGAGGAGCCGCCTCGCCTGGCCCCGCCCCTCCCCGCTGTCATCACACACCCGCACGTGGAGGGGGCGTGGAGGGGGCGTGGCCGCGGGGCCCTCCGTCACCGCCGCTCCGCCCGCCCATTGGCCGCGCCGCCCCGCCGTGCGCCCCGCCCCGCGCCCTGCCTTGCCCTGTACACCAATCAGCGCGCGGGGGACGGGCCAGGGGGCGTGGCCCTGCCGGCACCCGGAAGCGGCGGAGGGAGCCGAGCACAGTCGGGGCCGCGGCGGCGGCGGAGGAGGAGGCGGAGGGGGCGCTGGTGGGTCCGGAGGGGCTGGGCCGGGGGCTGCGGGGCACGGCCGGGCACCGGCGGGGACGGGCCGCTCCTGCGGCGTGAGAAGGCTCTGTGCGCCCCGTCCCCGCCGCCCTCCCTCGGTTCCAGAAGGTTCGGGGGGGCCGTTGGGAACGGGGGGCCCTGACCGCAGCGGGGAGGAGCGGCAGGGGGGGGGCCGTGGGCGGGTGGAAGCGGGGAGGCCTTGGCCGGGATGGGGGGCTGTGAGCCGGGGGGGCCGTGGCCGGGATGGTTTGGGAGAGTGAAGTGGTAGGGGTCGTGAGTGGGGTGGGGAGCTGTGAACTCGGGGGGGCCGTGGCCGGGATGGGCGGCTGGGACCGGCGAAGGGTCTGGCACCGGGCCGGGCTGGGGCAGGGGATGCCGGAGCGGGGTGGGGGCGCAGAGGGCGGTGTGACCGCAGAGCTTTGGGCCGGGGGGTGTCTGTGGCTGTGTCTGTCAGAGGTGGGTCTGGGGGCAGGCGGGAGGACCGCAGCGCGGCGCAGGCTGTGCCGGGGGGTGTCCCCGGTCCTGCCTCCCAGCCCCCGGCAGCTCAGGGAGGCTGCGCTGCCCCTGGAATCGCCCCCCGAAAGGCCACGTCCTCCGCGCTGTGACATGGGACAGCCTGTCTGCGGCTCTGCCCGCACCCTGGGGCCGCCTCCTCCTCCTCCGCCTCCTCCTCCTCCTCCCCCCCGGGCATCAGCCCGAACCCAGCTGGGACCGGGTGGGTGGCGGTCCCCGTGGCCGTGGGGTCGGTGCCGGCGGGGTGGGCGGCGGGGCGGATGTGATCCCCGGCATCCGCCGCCCTCTGGTGACAGCCAGCCGAGGGCGGAAGGGCCCGGCGGGGACACTCACCCACCCAAAATCTGCGGCAGCCCGCGGTGTCACGACTGGGAAGGTGCCGAGTGCCAGGGAAGGGCTGCGTGGTGGGAGCTGGGGAGGTGGGCTTGCTCAGAACCCACCCCGCGAACATCAGTACCAGGGGCAGGCACCTAACCTTTTAAATTTTTTTTTTTAAGAAAGGTGCGTGGAATTTGCAGCTGCTGGGGAAAGTGTATGGTAGAGGAATGCTTTGCTGTGTCTTAGGAGTATTTTAAAAGTCACTTCCAGTCGGTGCCTTTTTAAAAACATCAGACAAGCAAAGATTCACTTACAGACTTGTTCTCTCCCTGAATCATTTAGCCTTAGCAAAGAGGAGAAGTTGTGGAGAGCGTAGCGGGCTTGAACCCTGACACAAAGGAGTGTCTTGGCGAACTGGGTGACAGTGGAGGGGGTGAACAGGATCTGGCAGGTGAAGCGGGAGAAAACTCCCAGTGCGATAGTGCTGGAGTCGCTCTCGGCAGGGCTGGGCTTTAGGATGAGGACCGGGAGAATGAAGTCATCCTGTAAAGCCTCGTCATCGCCCTGTTTCGCAGCAGCAATTCCCACCGTGCGGGTCTCGGCGTGAGTGAGCGGCGGGGCCCTGGTAAGGACTACATGTCCCAGCATGCAGCTCCTTGTGCTGAGGGCAGGGCACTGGTGGGAGCTGGGAGGTTCGTGCAGGGCTGGGATCCCAGGCACACACGGCTGCGGGGGAGGACACGGCACCTGCCTCCGCCTCACCTGCAGCCGCGGCCCCCGTGGGTTCCCAGAGTCCTGCTGTCACCACAGCTGTAGAGCTGGGCTTGTGACCCAAGGTACACCTGCAGCTGGGGCGGTTTCTGCTCTGCCACTCGCCTGCCTTGTTTCTGTTCCCCATGTGAGAGGTCTCTTATGCCCGGACAGAAAGAAAGCTGATGGGGTCACTCTGCACCTCTTTGGGAACCCTAATATTCAAGGCACATCTTGCTGAGGAGCTATCCTGCTTCCCTGTCTTTGCATCAAGCTGGGCAGAGCACCTCTTGATGCTCTGTTTATCATGTCTGCCCTTTCCAGAAATGGCCTTTCCAGAAGTAGAATTACAGATTATTTTAATTTTACTGCTGTTTCACTCCTAGTGGCTTCCTCCAAAGCTGATGAAACCCCCAGTCTGAACATTCTCCCTCAGCTGGTCATGCTGATCTTTCTCAGCTCCTCTTCTTTCAGCTCTTTCAGGTCTTCTAAACATGCAGAGCAGGAGCAGGAAGGGAGGTTCCCTCCCTGCATTTAAGGGACCTCTGAGGGCAGAGAAGCACATCTCTGCCTCTGGTCTTGCTCCTTGCTGTCTGCTACCAGCTGCTTGCCCTGGCACATTTCTGCATGGCTGTGCTGAGTAAGAGGCCAGTGATACCCGGACTTTGCTCACTGCCTCTGAGGGTGATTCAAGGGGATAGTTATTGATCTGACTCTTCAAAGTCAATGACTCTTGACTCTTCCCAAGTCCTTTACCTGCCCTTACTGCTCTGGGCCTGCCCACATTTGTCCTCTGCTAGATTTGGTTGTTACCATCATGTGCTGTGTGGAAACGTACCATGCCTGGGGGCCAGGACGCTTCCTGGATGCAGAACAAGAAAACCTGTTGGTAAGTTTTTGACCACAGATGTGAAAGGAGAAAGTGAAGCCATGTAGTTAGAAAAGTGGTGTCCTCAGCACAGTGTCAATGGAGCTGTAATCAAATTATCAGAGGCTTTGGTAGCTGGAGGAGTTAATGAGTCGGGTTTGAAGCAGGACAGGTGTGAAGGGCAGCATGGGAGAATTCCTGAAGGGACACATTTGTACATTAACAGATGGCTTGTGGGGGCTTACTTGCAGGTTACTCAGTGAGGTTGCTGCACGTTACTTAGTGAGAGTCTTCTGTAAGAGGGTTTTGCGTGATGCCTCCCCACCTTGCATCACTCCCAGAGACCCCCTTCTTCCAGTGGGCTGTATGGGTGCCTGTGTGGGGTAGTGCCACGTTACCATGTTTCTGAGTCTTCCTTCTGTGTCCAACACCTGGGACTTCTGTGCCTGGAGTGTGTTTTCTGACTATCTCTGTTCCTTTGTTGGATTTTGCTTTTGCTCTTGAGCAAGTGAGCCAGGTGAATATAACCTCTAGAGAACTTAGTCTCACAAACTTTGAGGCCTGCTTTAAAAATTATTTTCTTTGACTGGGAAGTGTCTCTGCAAATCTTCATTCTCCCTTTGGCTTTGCTCCTGTCTTTCAGTCTCCCTTGCTTGGTTTGTGAATGCCCAGCTGCCAATTAACATGTTTTCCCCCTGTTTCCGTCTGTGTCTTCAGCTGGTTGTGAATCCTGAATGAAGAGCAGCTGAGCTCACATGCTCAGCATTTCAGAGAGCTTTTTCAGGACTGGCCAGTGGTTTGCAGTCATACTCGCCTGTGTGGTGGCCTGGACTACCCCCCAGCTTTAGCAGCATGATGGTAGAACAATGCTCGGATGGGAAACCTTGAAAGGAGTCCTGTGTGCAGCAAAGTGGGAAATTAGTGATTCAGCTACAAATGCTTTTTAGTAACAAATCCATGTCCCGGGCCAGAGCTGATGTCAGTCCTGTGATTCTTCTTGTTGGAAGTGAACAAAGATGCAAAGCCCTTTATGCAAGAGCTGAGGTGATAATCCAGATCTCCGGGCCTCAGTCCATTTGGGGTAATTGCATTCTTCCTGGGGAGTGTTTTCAACCCATCCCTGTCAGATACATTGCCATCGCTTCCTGTGCTGCAGCAGTATGTGGGTGGCAGTACTTCAGCCATGTCCAAAGCAATTCTTGTCACTGCTCAGGCGTAGAGCCTCTCGAGCCTTCTCTGAAAGTCAGTGTGATAGAGCAGGGAATTGGTGGAGGGTTTTAAATATGTGAATATGCACAAACTACACTTCCTGGGGCTTATTCTGTTTATAAGCTGTCCAGAAAGATAGCCCTTGTGGGTAGCTGGTACATTTTCCAGGTGGGACCTCTCCCGGGATGCAGGTGCGGGTAGCATTAAGCACAAACTCTCTGGATACCTTTATGACTGTTTTAAGGGCTGGTGCCCCAGTAAATGTGGCAGTTCCTCCCTCCATCAGGATGTGAAGTTTGTGCTCCTGAGGCACTGCCAGCCTGGCTGCCTGCAGTGCTCTGCTCTGGTTGGAGTGGGGTTGTGCTGATGGGGGTGCTGCAGGGTGGTTGCCTGTATGGGAGGGCAATCTGGGGAGCAGGGACTGCCCCTAAGCAGCTTTTGCTCATCGTGCCTGAGGCCAGGGGAATGTCAGACTTCATCTTGGGGAGGCCGATATTGTCCTGGTTTTCAGGACCTGCTAGGCATGAGGGCCTAGCCCCCACAGAGTGTGATCTCCAGTGGTCTGTAATGATAGCACAGGGAGCCTGGGGAGGAGATTTGAACAACATCTTTGTGATGGTGTTGGCAGGCCTCTCGGAGATTTCTATTAAGCAATTGTCGTTTTCCCCCTTCACTGTAGCCTGGGAAACGCTGCGGTGTTGGATTTGTCTTGGTCTGTTTGGGTTGTTGGGAGGGGTGTCTCTCCAGCAGTGGAGTTTGTCCCTCCCTGCCCTGGCTCTGTGTCCCAGTGGGGTGGCTTAGTGGGTGGCTTATGGGGACCACAGCCAGCTCTGTTCTTGCAGATAAACCATATGCCAGTGCACCCACTCGGGTACCGGCAAAGCCCGTGTGGTGGAGCAGCCTACAGCTGTGTGGGTGGAGAAGAGCAAAGCCAAGGACACAGAAAGGCCTTTACTTCCCACTGAAATCCAGGGAAGGGGGATGGTGGCTGTGACCTTAGAAGCCCTCTCTGGAGAACCAACTGTGTGCCAACACAGAGTCATGCAGGGAACTGGGGAGATAGCTGGATCCCAGGAGGAAGTCAGGGCTGCAGCAGGAAGGATGGCCTCTGGTAAAAGTTATGGCAGAATCTTTGAGCTGGTGGGATGCTTGGGGATCTCTCACTTCTGTACATGGGACACTAACTCACTTGGCTTGGATGAGCAGTTACTGCCTGCCCAGTTCCTGCCTGGGCAGGATATTATTCCCCAGCTGAGCTGAACCTGTGTCTGTGCACTTGTCTTTCCAGGTGACCCAAGACAACTGGAACAAGCGACCCCAAGACCGCACTGCAGGTGCTGACAGCTGAAAACTGCCTTCTCTGTCTGCTTGAGCCCTACACCAAGGTTAGCACCATTCAAGCACCACCGGCTTCCCTTCCCTCACCAGGGCTGAAACTGGGAGCTCCATGCCCTCCTCCCCTTGGCCCGCAGGGATAACTCTGTAGTCTAGGTGTCACCCAGGTGAGGTGCTCCCACAGCCGAGCCTTGCTGGTTGCTTCTGCCTCCCACGTGGCTGCCAGTGTGGCAAAGGGTACCTGGATGTGTGCAACCAGTGCTGCTAAGGCTGTTGAACCCTGCACACAGTTGTCAGGAGCTCAGGGGTGGTGTGGTCTATGCCCTTGGGAACTTGCAGTCTCTGCTGTTTGCTGCACTCATCCTTCTGCATGCCAGCAGGATTGAATGGGAGTGTTTTCCAGCTGCTGTTCTCTTCTTTCCTTCACCTGAACCCAGCTGAGACTTCACCCGGAGCTTCTGGCAGATGTAATCATGCTCTCTATTAGAAGCAGTTTTGCTCTGCCTGCATTTTCCCAGGATTTTCTAGCTTGGCCTTGGTGTATGAGGCTTAGAGTGACAGTAAAGTGTTTCAGTAGGACCAGTTAGTCTTTGTCACTGTCAAGAAATATTACCTGCTCTGAGGTAACCAGCCTGGAGCACCCTGAGGTGACTGTGGGCTTCCTGCCCTGTCTCTGGATGCTTTTGTGTCTGCGTAGGATCCACCTGCATGGTATGCTCTCACCTGGAGGAGAGTCCTCCTCAGCACTGGGCCTCTGACAGCAGGCTGAGCCCTTTTCTTGCCCCAGAGCTCAGGTGTGATTTGGCCAGGAGAGATTATATAGGGAAGAAGTAGTTTAGGATGCATGGCTGCCCAGGCTCTGCTGCTCTTCCTCTGAAGTGTCTGCCAGGGAAGTTGGGGCCTGTCCAGAGACAGCTGGAAACTGGGCCTCAGGCCATCTCACTCTTCAGCCTGATGCTGAATTGGTACCCACAAGAAGTGAGGCAGGGATAGATTTACCTGTGAAGCTGAAAGGAAGCAAAGAAGAAGTCCTTCACTCCTGTCAGTGCTCTGGGCTGCAAATTCCTGATCACACAATGCAGTGACAGCAGAGCAGCCACTTTGTCCAGCTGGGTTGTGGCAATAACAAATACCTGCTCCATGATGGGATTTTATATGTCTCTTAGTGATGGAAGAGGCATGTTATGTGGCAAAGACCAGTGAAAAGGTTTGCCCTCATTTCTGCTGGAGCGGCTCTGAGATCCCAGTCCATCAAGTTCACAGCAACCTGTCAAGGCTCTCCTGCCTTTTTTCAAGGGGCATCTTAACACAGGGCTTACTGTAGAATCACAGAAAGGCTTGAGTTGGAAGAGACCTTAAAGATCATTGCATTCCAACCCCCCACCAGGGGCAGAGACACTTTCCACTAGACCAGGTTGGTGAGGGCCCCTCCAACCTGGCCTTGAACACTTGAATGTGGCACATCCACAACTTCTCTGAGCAACCTGTTCAGTGGTTCACCACCCTCAGGGCTAGTGTTGGACCCACTTTTCTCCTGTCTACCCTTGCTGATCAACCAGTTTGATATCTTCATGAACAGCAAATCTCATCTATATGGGTAAAGCAGCAACTTCTGTTACTTGGCCATAGCATGAACCTCTTCTCTGGTTTGTATATTGCCTACCTCAAGTGAGATCAATGAATTTGTATTTGGGCTGAATTAACAGTGTTTAGTTTAGTGCAGCTGGCAGTAATCTGGAAGCTGTTACACCTTGCAGACCCTTGGACAGACTTGGAGTGGCTCTCCTGGGAATGGGATGAAACACTTTTCTGGGAAACTCAAAGACAGCAAAGTGGAGGTTATATTTTCAACAGAAAGCAGTCACCTAACATCCTTCAGACTGCCCTTAGTGTGTGTGGGCTGCCATTGCCCCTTGCTCTAACCAGCTGATTGAGGCGTAAGCCATCTTTCTGCTGCAAACCACAGGAAAATGCTGTGCCTCCTTCAGAGCTGGGGCTCTGGATTTCTTGTGAGTGTTGGCACTGGAGTTATGTGAGGAATCCCCTTTTTGCCTTACCATCTCTGTTGCAAGTAGGTCGGGCATTCAAAGATCCTGTTCATGGGAGTGTTGGGACAGCTGGATCCTTGTTCAGTTCTTGCTGCTCCCAAGAAGAGAGCAGAGGATCATCTGCCGAGGCTATTTTAGGTTTCAGAACATTGCTGGTGTCCCTCTGAGCTCCTATTTGTGTGTAAGCCTGCAGTTCCCTGCTAAGAGCTATGTGAGAGTCCTGTATCCTCATGTGCGAAGGTTTTGCTGGGGCATAGTGTCCCAGGGATTAGGAAGAACTCTGAATTCCTCACTTAACTTAAA
>JAWWMP010000093.1:61040143-61050499 GCA_035047865.1 Dendrocincla tyrannina
ACCCCCACGAGGCCTGGCTGTGTCATTCTTTGTCAGGGTCTGGTGGCTCTGTGTCCCTAAGGAACACAGTGTTTCTGCCCCAGTGTCTGGGACACACTGCCTCCCTGCAAGTCCTTTGGCACTGGGTGTTCCTTGGCTGTTGAAGTGTAGTGCCCATTCCAATGCAAAGAAATAGAGGAAAGCTGTGCCTGGCATAGATCCAGATCCAGGTGCTGGGAGATCCTGGCAAAAGTACAGGGCCTCTCCTGTCTTCTGAGCATGGAGGGAGCCTGGGAGCTTGACAGGAGCAGGGCAGAGAGTGGGAGGAACTCTGTCTGGGCTTTCCTCAAGAGATAAAGCCCTTTAAGTCTTATATTAGAGTCAGAGCACCAGCACAGGCTGAAACACTGGCAAAATCAGCAGCACTTGGTCTTAGGAGGGGCCAAACCCTTGGCTTGGGCACATGGAGCCCCATGTGCTGTGTCCATGGGATGGTACCTGTGCTGCTCAGCTGAGCTGGTGGAGACCTGGACCTGGATCTGTCCCATCTGTGTGGTCAGAAGTGGGGCTCTGGCTATGCCTTGCTCAAGGGAAGGAGAAGGGTGAGGTGACCAGGTGGCTTCTCCCTGTTGTCCCTGCTTGGAGTGCAGAAGTCCCTGATCCTGGTGGTGGTGTCTTGCTCCATGGGGAGGTGGTGGGCTCCCAGTGGATGCTGTCAGAGGCTGAGCCCTACTAAGAGCTGGCTGGAAGTGCTCTCAGAGGCAAAGCTAAACAGCCAAGAGAACCTCCCCTGGACATGGTGCCTTGCACCTTGAGGAGGGTGAGAAGCAGTGCTGTGCTCCAGCTGCTCTCCATCCTAGGCTGGTGGGCAAACTCCTCCAGGGGGATGTGCAAAAAAATACCAGGGTGTGCTTGTAGAGTGGGCTGAGGAATTCTGGCATTTTCCAACATGATGCTTCAAGCAACAGTATCTGGGCTGGCAAAACATGGTGCAGCCTCTTGTGCTAGGCATGTGTTCTAGGTCTCAGTTGAGGTGGGTTTGTGGTGCCAGCACATCCGCCTCTCCTGATGGCTGTGACTTCAGAGGGACATGGGAAGGAAAAAGAAAGAATTCAGATGAAACTGTATTGGTTCTGGCACGACACACCCTCTCCCACTGCACCATGATGATTCTTGCTGTTGCTTGCTGATTTGGCTTTCTAGTGGTTGATTGTATCATGCAAGTCATGGTAAAAGCCTCCCTGAGAATTGGAGGAGGGAAACAACAACTTCCAGGCAGGCAGAGCACAGCATGTTACCCCTCAGAATTCACCCACAAATGAGGACATTCACTTGCTTTCCTGTATGCTTTGGTGCAGGCCTCATGTGGCGTGCAAGAGGAGTCGACCTTTACAAAAAGCTTCTGTTGAGGTTTTGGATGCAACATTTGTTGTGCTGCAACATTGATTTGCTCTGCTGCAAGTGCTCCTTGGGTGCTGGTGTATTGTATCTTGGCAAGTCCTGTTCTGGCTAGTTGCTGACAGTGCCCTTCCCCAGCACTGCCGGAGGTGGCTTTTGGGCTGTCCGAGTCTGAGGGACTGGCCTTGACAGCCTGCAATTTCAAGTCTTACTGGAAATCAAAGAACAGCCTGTTTCCTGAGGTAGGTGAGGTCAGGCAGCAAGCACTTGCTGAAGCTGGTTCCCACCTGCAGGATGGTGGGATGCAGAACTTGCCAGGCCAGGGTGCCATGAGGGGTTTGCACCTGAGTGTTGGTGCCTCTCAGCATCCATTCGGGGTCTTTCTTCATTTGCCTGGCCCTGCTATTTCCAGCCTTCAGTGCAGTGCTTGCTGCTGATATGGGATGCCCAGATTATGACTTCCCTCTGGATAGCTGCTGCAGTGAGCCCCCATTTGAGGGATGCATGGGGAAGGGAGGTGGGGAGGGCAGGCTCCCCAGGGACAGGCACTGTATCCTCCTTCATCTGGAGGTGTCTGGGCTGGCAAGGCCTGTTAGCTGCCATTCCACAAAGGTGCTGAGGGTAGAGGTGTCCAAGGGTTCCTGCTCACTCTGAAGGTGTTGGAACATGAGCTGCTGCCTGAGCTGATTCTCCTCCATGCCCTCTTCCAGGCATCAAAGCTGCAGTGCTGGTGAATTATGACCGCAGGGGAGCTGTGTTGCATCTGCAAATCTCAGTTGTGCATCAAGGGCACATCTGAGCAGGTGAGTGCTGTGCACATGAAAGGACTGCTGTCTCTGCACTGGGGAAAGCTGGTGGGGGGTCATCATGGCTCAGATCTGGCAGGCTCCTCATTTCTGCCTTCCCTGACAGTCATCTCTTACTGGAAGGAAACAATTCAAAGCTCTTCTCCTTATCTGTAGGGCCAGAAAATGTCCTGTGCTGTAGGTGGAAGGGGGAGGAGGTGAACATGAGACCAGGAGCTAGCTGGAGGCCCAGAGGTTGCTGCAGTGTCTTGTAAAGCAAGGCATGAAATGGTTGCCAGAAAGAAGGAGGAATCTGTTCATATGCACAGGGTTTCATACAGGAAGGCAGGCAAAAGGGATGTAAAATATAAGCCAGGTATGAGAGTTCACAGCTTAGCTAAAAGTATTTGTGGTTTAAATGTCAGTCAAGGTGATAGCACCGCCTGAGATGGTTGAGATCTATGTGGCCTTTGGTTTGGGTGGTTGGGAAAGGCTGAGACTAAATGCAGCCTTCCCTGGCTTTGGAACCCCACAGACAGGGTTCTTCTGGAAAACATCTGAATCACTGCAGCCCTGTGTCTCCCACTTTCCATCCCCTCAGACCCCCTGTGGACACTGAGCTGGAGAGGACACTGCAGAGGTTCCGAGGCACACCGTGATGGTGGGAACCATTCCGCGGCAGCCACGGCGCTTCTGGGGGGTGCCTGACTGGCAGGTGTCTTCAGCTGGTTGTGCCAACAACCACCTGCTGCGGGACAGGGAAGTTAATCCGGAGCAAAGCGGGATTCTGCTGCAGAGGGGTGAGTGTGGGGGGGCAGCCAGGACAGGCTGCAGTGTTGTGGGTTTCATGGAGGGGTTGAGGTTGGCTGGGACATTTGAAGGTTATCTAATCCAACCCCACTGCTCAAGCAGGGCCACCTAGAGCCATTGTCCAGGGCTGTGTCCAGGTAACTTCTGATTATCTTCAAGAATGAAGACTCCACATCCTCTCTAGGTAACTGCAGTAAAAACAAACTGTATTTCCTGATGTTCTGAGGGAACCTCTTACATATATACATTGACAAGACTCCCCTGAGCCTTCTCTTCTCCAAGGTGAACAGTCCCAGCCTTCCTCATAGGACAGATGCTCCAGTTCCTTAATTTTTTTTTTGTTCCCTTTGCTGCAGTCTCTCAGGTGTAGCCTCATCAGTGCTAAGCAGAAACAAAGGATCAGTTCCCTCGACCTGCTGGCAATGCTGTGCCTAGTGCAGCACTGGGCACTGGTTTTATTTTGCTGCAAGGGCACATTGCTGGCTCATGGTCAACCTGGTGCCCTCCAGGACTCCCAGGGCCTTTTCTGCGGAGTTGCTTTCCAACTTGTCAGCCCCCAGCATATCCTGATGCATGGTTATACCTTTTATCACTCCTTTAGAATAAAATTCTGTGGTGTGCCACTTTCACATTCCTATCATGGCAGAGTCAAAACACCACATACAATCTCCCTCTCCAGATAGCCTTGATCCAGTTGAAGAACCAATTTTCCTACTGCTCACTTGCCCCTAAGCCCTTGCCCTGAAAGATCAGGCAAAACTGCAAGAACAGGCAAAGGGCAGAGCTACCAGGCACAGACAGTTTGTCCTCAGTCTGCTGTTGGCTTTTCCTGCATCTTCTCAGCTCTTGCAGCCATTTCAGTGTTTATCATGCTAGAACTAAAAACATCCTGAACAGGATTCCCACAGCTCTCAAACTGAGCTGAACGAAAAGCAAGGTGACATGCAGCATAGAGGAGGTCAGGCCTTTGGGTCTGGCAGGAGTGGGTGGATGGTGACCTTGGTACCACCCAGCTGCTGATTGAGGTGCTGGCGGTGCCTGGTCCAAGCTGGCAGAGGTAACAGAGATGCCAGGTGAGGTTCCTGTCCCTGTCATGGGGCTGGCAGTGTGGGGTACCATCCCTGCCTCGTTCAGTGCACAGGTTGTCTTGGGCAGTGTGGGGACGTCTTGTTGCTGTTGCCCAGAGTGGTGATTACAGGCTTGAGCCCCTGGGACTGGTTTGACCTGCCTGACTCCTATGCTCCAGAATAGCACAATCACATCAAGTCCCTGGCAGAGGGCAGGCCGCTTCCTCCCCACTTGTCCAGACTTGTCCCCAGTAGTCTCCTGCCCGGGTGGAGACTTCTCTCCTTCCCCAGGCTGGGAAGGCAGGTGAGTGATGCCGTGTGAAGCAAAACTGGCCTGGTTCCTCTCTCTGTCCCTGGAGAGAGAGGTTCAAGTGGGGCTGTATGAGAAGCTGCCCATATCCCAGTAGGTCCCTTGCAGCCAGAAGTCTGGATGAGGATGGGGATCCCGAGATGACCTCCATTCTCCTGCCCTTTTTTTTTCAGATGCTGTGCTGCAGACCAACCCATAGTGGAGGGCTCACCCAGAGATCCTGAGGAAGGTGGGGGTCCACCTTCCACCCCCTGCCCTTGCACCCTGACCTGTGGCACTTTACAGTCCTGCTTCTGCTGCTGCATGGGCTGTTCTGACTCTGGCTCTGCTGGGAGTCCAGGCAAGTGAGGCTCCATGCGGCACATCCACACAGAGACGTCTGTGCCCCCGGAGCGCAGCACAGACCCCAGCCTGTCCCGGCCCAGTGGAGAGACACCCTTGGAGCCCTCCTCTCAGTGCTGCACCCACCGCAGCATCCTCATGGGCTACAACGAGACAGAGATCAAGCGCCAGAAGGTTTACCAAGTCTCCATCTTCTCCCACCTCTCCAGCTCCTCTGAGAGCACGGAGCAGCGGGCAGGGAGCCGGCCGGCTGTCAAGAGGGGATACCCTGAGCAGCGAACTCTGGAGGGCGGGCGAGATCCCAAACGAACTCACTGGGGTGACAGGGGGGTGGAGAGCAAGCGTGATGGGGGCCCTGGGCAGCCTTCCCTGGACGATGACAATTCCTTTGAGGATGGTCTGCTGGTGGAGGAGCTATCCCTGTGCGGCTCTGCCCAGCACTTCTCCCACAGCGGGCTGCGTGTCGTGGAGCACCGCTGTGAGGGCAGCCCCAGCCACAGCCCCAAAGCCAGCAGAGAGGACAAGTCACAGTATGTCTCCTCCTCCTCCTCCTCCTGGCCCCAGCACATTGCTTGCAGTACTTTGCACACCAGAGACAGTTGCTCTGTCTCATTGAGGGATCATCCCACAGACTATGGAGAAAATGGGGAGCCAGCAAGTGGCCACAATGTACTTCACCTTGAATTGCACAGCATTGCACAAACAACCCAGTTGGACTCGGATGGGAAGAGGGAGAAGCCAAGCAGCAGCCCAGCTCACAGCAGCAGGGCTAGTGGAGAAGATGAAGGGCCAGTTGTGGCCAATGGGTGCAAGGAGCCCGCAGCTCCACAGGCAGTTCTCAGCCCAGAGCCCAGCAACCTGAGCTCCCAGGAGATGACACCCTGTGGGAGCAGCCAGTTCAGCAGCAGCAGCTGCCCAGCCAAAAGGAAGTTGCTGCCTGCTGGTGAGGGTGTGGCCGACTCCTGCTCTGAGGATGAGAGCCTGTCCCCACCGGCAAGGAAGAAGAGGGTCCTGCCGTGCCACCCCGTGCCCACAGCCTGCCGCAGCACTGATGCCAAGGGGGCCCCTTTCTGGAATCACCTGCTTCCTGCAGCCAAGGTGAGTGTTGCTCATGGTGGGGAGGCAGGGAATGGTCTGTGGACACCCGGAGCTCAGGGCTGTCCTTGTGGGCAGTGGCACTGTGCCTGTCCTGTCCCAGTGCTCAGCACTGGTGTGAGTGAGACAGAAGCTGGCAGCCAGTCCTGGGACACGTGGTCTGTTTCAACCAGTTCTTGACATCTTGTAGTCACTGGATCCTCTGCTTAGAACCAGATTTTTCTCCTGGAGAGCCTTGCTTGAGTGGGAGACTATGGCCCTATGGCAGTGAGAGCTGGAGACATGGCATGAGGCCACACTTGGTGTCTGATGGCTTCATATAAAGCTGGATATACCAGCAAGCTTGGAAAAAGCACATGTTCTCTGCCTACCTGATGAGCAGGAGGAAGACAGATGTGTGGGATGATGTGAACTCCTGTCCATCATGGCCATTAGAGAAAGGTTCTGGTGGCAGGGAGTGGGACGGAGCACAGTCTGACCGAGGGGCTCAGTGCTGAATGCAGAGGTGCCACTGGCTTTTCTGCAGTTGTGGCATGTCCCCAGGGTGCCTCAAGCTCTCAGCCATGGGGCAGACCCCCAACATTTGCAATTACCCTGACAGCTCACGAGCTGCTTGTGATTCCTCCCTTCTTATCCTGCCCTTCTAACCATCTCCCTGCCCTCAGGCTGTCCTGCCAGCTGAGGCTGCAGCAGGCTCATGCCAGACGTGGCATGCTCCTCTCTTTACTTGGGGCATCCCATGGTGCAGGAACCCACAGGAACTGATGGCAGAGCTACCCTGGCTTCTTGCTACTTGGAGCTGGGACACACTATCCATGGGGCACAGCTGCATTCCTGCCTGTCTTTTTTGTGACTGTCCCCCAGCCCAGCTGCCCCCAGCACTGTCCTTGCAGAGTGAAGCCCTCCAGCAGCTTCCCTGGGTTTTCCCGCCCAGTCATGCCAGCCAGCTCCATCATCCCTTTGTGTTGTGCTGCCCTTTGTGTGGCTTCCAGAAGGGAAAACCCCTGAAAAGGGGACATCTTTAAAAGGAGGCTGCAGTGTGGCTCTGGCTTAACCCCCCACCCTACAGCAATAGGATCCTGGCTGTGGGCAGGGGTGGGCAGTGAACCCCTCTGCCCGGTGACACTACTGAGGACTTTGCATGAATCACCAGGGGACAGAACTTTTCCCAGGCTGGTCGGGGAGCTTCCTCGTATGTGTTACCGGTCCCTGGCAGGTCCAAGGGGGTGTCAGTGCCTGGCTCTGTCTGACGGGTGTCTTGTCACTGGTGCTCTTCCTGAGACCTGCTTTGCAAGGTGGGAATCATGTGTTGCATGGTTGGCTTGGATACCAACACCCTCATCCCCAGCTGAGTCACTCTGGGATTTGGGCAGCCCCTTATTCCCACCAGACACCGCAGTCCTCATGCTTCCCTGCTGGCTACTCCTGCAGAGGCTTCTGATGGCTCTGCCTGCATGGGAACCAGTTTCGTCTGCTGGGCCCTAGTGGGGTGTGGTGTCTCTGGTCACTGCCCTAACATGGTTCTCCATTTCCTGTCCCCTCCAGAGTTCTGCAGATTGCACTGCAGTCGGGAGGAGGCTGAAGAGTGGGCTGCGCCTCAAATCGTGAGTGTCCTGGCAGCCCTGTGGGATGGACGTGGGGGCTCACATGCAGCCTTGTGGGAGATCCAGGTTGGGTTGAGTCCTCTTCCCTACCCTGGCCCAGGCATCTCCCCTCCACAAGACCCCAGGATGTGGGGCAGTGGGGGTTTTCTTCAGTACCTGGGGAGTAGGAAAGTGGGTTCAATTTCCAGCAAAGAAGGGAAGGTGGACCTGGAGAGGGATCCACATTCTCAGGGATACAGACAGCCTAGGGCTGCGTGCTCTCCAATCCAACACCAATCTTCTCTCCTCTCTCCAAGGCGACATCTCCGGAGCAGCCTCCGGAGAGGCATCAGGCCTCCTGCAGCACCCTGGGCCACCACCACTGTCAGCCATGCTCTGCTGGGCAACTTTGAGGTAACAGAGCCCACCTGACAGGGGGAGGTGGGTCTTGGGGACTCTAGGCTGGATTGGCAGTGGGCATGAGAGGCTGAACCCGATTGGAGCCTGGGTGTGGGTCTGGGCTGATTGTTCCCAAAGGGCCTGGCATGCAGTGCCCATCATGCAGCCCCCACCCACCAGCAAGATGGCTCAGCTAGATTCTTGGGGAAGGCAACAAAACTGTGGATCCTGCTGAGATAGCTGCTGTGAAGCTGAGCCAAGGTGCTCTTTCTGCTTCTTCGTTAGATGGCTGGTTTTGTCCCACCAATGCAGGGTGGGTCTCTCTCACAGCAAGCAGCCAGGACCCCTCATGGGTGGTCTCTGGAAATGTGAGGGCAAGCAGATATGTGAGTGCAGTGGAGACGGAGGTGATCTCCCCTGAAGCTTTAAGGCAAGGAGAAGCACTGGTGTTTGAAGTTCCTTAAAACTTCCCTCCCCTCTCAGGAGTCCATCCTCAAAGGGCGCTTTGCCCCGTCGGGGAGGATCGAGGGTTTCACGGCGGAGATTGGTGCCAGCGGCTCCTACTGCCCCCAGCACGTCACCCTGCCCGTCGACGTCACCTACTTCGACATCTCCGAACACAGCGTGCCCTCGCCTTTCCTGGTGTGTGGGTGAGGGAGGGCTGGGACTGTGGGGGAGGTGAGCGGGCTGTACCCTGGCATCAGGCGTCCTGGGGATGGCGAGTGTGGCTCAACCAACCACCTACCTGTGGAGATGACTGGCTGTGCCAGGAGCAGTCTTTAATGCAAAAAGTAAAAAGGGAAATAAGACGGCACATACACAGGCAGGCTGCTGGCTGGCGGCCTCATAGTTGTGGCTTCACTGTCACCACCTCTCCATTGCTGCTTGTTCCTTTCTTAGCTTGGAGAGGGAGTGAGCTGGGCTGTCTTGTCCCAGGTGTTCCCAGGAAGGGGCAGTCTCAGCCCCAGGCTGGGTCTCAGCTGGGCTCTCCCTGGCCTTTCTCCCTGTCTCACACACTGTTTCTTTTGCCCCAGGGAGTGATTGACTTGGAGGCCTTGGGAAAGAAGGGTTACAGTGTCCCCAAAGCTGGAACCATCCAAGTGGTGAGTCATTCTCTGGCCTCCAGTAGCACCATGGAGACAGGGCTGAGTGGGCTCTGGTTGTCCCCACCCCATGCTGGGTATGCTCCATGACGTTGTTAGGCAGGGCAGCAGCTGGGAAGCTTGTGCTGAGGGGGTACATGGCCACGAAGAGAGCACAGCAGAGTGGAGTACGGAGTCTCTGGGGAGCTGGCAGGGAGACAAGGTGGTGGGAGATGTAGGGAAGGAAGAGGTTGGTGAGGAGGAATGGGGTTTTGACAGGAGAGCGTGTACATGCAGTGGGGATGGGATGTGATGGGGGGGGGAGCACAGGTGTGGAGGTGGGTGGAAAGGACTGACTTGTGACCCTCAGCCTGGGGCTGGTTTGGGGCTTTCTGGATCCTTGGGCCCTCTGGTTATGCCCCATCCCTGCCCTACAGATCCATTTCTGTGCCCTTCCCAGTCTCACTCCCTACCCCTTTGCTCCCAGACCTTATTTAACCCCAACAAGACTGTGGTGAAGATGTTCTTGGTGACGTATGACTTCCAGGACATGCCAGCCAACCACATGACCTTCCTACGCCATCGCATCTTCCTGGTGCCCGTGGGGGAGGAGGAGGGGCCCACT
This sequence comes from Dendrocincla tyrannina, assembly GCA_035047865.1. Classification (NCBI taxonomy): domain Eukaryota; kingdom Metazoa; phylum Chordata; class Aves; order Passeriformes; family Dendrocolaptidae; genus Dendrocincla; species Dendrocincla tyrannina. The sequence continues at coordinate 61,049,619 of JAWWMP010000093.1, forward strand.
GTGGCCTCCAGTGACCCACTGGGCACCAGCCCACCCCGCAGGGTCCTCTGCTACCTGATGCATCTGAGGTAAAACACACCAGGAGGAATGAGCCCCTGCCCTAGGATAACCCCTGGGCTCCTCTCCCATGAGTAGCAAGCCTGCAGGACAGAAGGAAAGGTGGTAGCCTCACCCTCTAACCCTGGGGAGGAGCAGGAGACCACCTGCTCCTTTGGGGAGGTTGGAGCTGCCACTCTCTGTCCCTCTTGAAGGCAGCCGGAGTGTGGCCGCCTTGACCAGGGGCCAGAGTAGTCAAGGGGGTTGTGACCTGCACTGAGGCTGCTCTGCCTGAGGTCCCTCCACCCTGCTCTTGTCTTCATGCAGGTTTCACAGCTCCAAGTCGGGGAAGATCTACCTTCATGACGACATCCGGCTGCTTTTCTCCCGCAAGTCGATCGAGGTGGATTCGGGGATCCCCTACGAACTGAAATCCTTCACAGAGATGCCCAGGAACCCCTGCTACTCGCCCCGGGCCTGACCTTCCTCACCCCCCAGGGCCGCTGGAGAGCCTCCAGCCCAGCACTCTGGGGAGAGATGAGTCACAGGCCAGCAAACAAACACTGTTTCTGAGACATTGCCCATCCTCCCGACCAGCATGGACACAATGCCCTGCAGCAGGGCTGGGATCACCCAGGGGGCTTCACCCAGAGGGGCAGGGGCTGAGCAGCAGCTCCCAGCTTGGAGACTTGTCTGTGGCTGAGGTGGGTGGGAAGTGAAGAGTTGGGCCGGGGCTCTGGGTAAGACTACCCAAACTGGTCCCTGGCCTGGGAGCAGAAAGTGTGGAAGAGTTTGTATTTATTAGTATTTATTGTTGCTGGGAGCACAGAGGAGGCTCGTGCGTA
>JAWWMP010000093.1:61120354-61131287 GCA_035047865.1 Dendrocincla tyrannina
CTGGGGAGAAAGGAAAAGTTTGGCAGCTGGGAGAGCTGTGGCAGACAGGAGTCTCCCCATTGCTGGAGTAGTAAACCAGCCAAGAAGGATGGATGGGGGATGGGTCGGGTGGGTTTTTTGGGGAAGGAACGTAGTGTGAGGGGTTGTTTTTTTTTTTGCATTTAAAAGTGCTGTGGCACCTTGGCTCTGTGCGGGCCAGGTGCTGTGGCACATGCGTTTGGAGTATTGCTGCTTTGGAGGAGAGTCCCAGGGCTCTAGGAGCATGGGAGGTGCTGCTTGAGGATCTGTCTCGTCTGGGGAGCTATTCTGTCCGGGAAGCGGATTTTGAACTCCACGATCAAGTCTCCTCGCTGGCTGGGGGCTTTGGGGAAGGGCAGCCCCTCCCCACGCAGTCTCTTCACTGTCCCTGGCTTGATGATGTCGTTGCAGGGAAGTGGGATCACCCTCCCGTCGATGGTGGGAATGTTCACTGTGCAGCCGCACAAGGCCTGAGGGGAGAAGAGGGGACATGCCATCAGATGGGGCTGACACCCCAAAGCAGCCCGACAGCCACGCCCTGTCTCCCTCACCAGCTGCTCCCAGGGTTAAACCACCCAGGTCCCTTTGGATGAACATTGGGAGATCCTCACTGGTGCAAGCCCAGCTTTTCACTGGTGCCAGCCCAGTCTAACCATCATGAACTGGGCTGCAGAAGCTGTGCAGGACAGTGGTCCCACAGCCTCACTGGGGGAAGGACTTCCCTCCCCTCCTGGGCTCCCCCCAGGAGGCACCACCAGCAAGGACCCAGCCACCCACAGCAACAGGACAGTCTAAATTTAGCCCCTTTCCAGCCTCATCGCCTGGCCTCGGGCAGCCGAAAATCCAGCTGAGATCATGGGATGCCGCCACGGCTCATCAGCTGTCACTGGAGCACGGCAGCTCTGCCTGGTGCTGGGGTTATCTATAGCACAGCCTGTGTCCCATCCCCACCACTGACAGCCCCCACAAGGCTACTCTGGCGTGGGACGATGGTACAGCCATAGCACAGCACCAAGCTCTCCAGGGAGTCAGAGGAGCAGGCTCCTGTCGCCCATGCCCATGGCAAAGCCAAGAGCCAGTGTCTGGGGTGCTGCCCCACTGTATTCCAGCCCCGGAAGCAGCCAGGGTGGTGGGTGCCTCGGCAGGCACACGCCGGCCTGCATTGGCAAGCCACGTGACACGGGAATGCAGCAAGAAAATCCTTGTGTCCTTAAATAACTCAGACAGCTCTGGCATACATGTGGGCAGGATCATCTCCAGGCTTTCAGCAAAGGCTGATGGAGAGGACTGCGCAGCGATGCTTCTGGAAGTGGGGGGTGGTTTGCTGAGGTACAGCGTTGAGCTTCCATGTGGGGGCTGGCATGGGTTTGCCACCCTGAACTGGGTCCTAGGAGTCCCAGTCCTCCCAGAACACCTTGCAAGGGGAGGGGAAGAAGATGCAATTGCTGCTTCTCGGGTAGGTGGTGGAATGTTCTGCATTCCCCTCCCCAGGAAAAGCTTCCAGTGGCAGAACAGCAACAGGCACCAGGAGAAACATCTCTTCTCGTGCTGGCCACTGGCTCAGGGACAATGGACATGGCTTTTGCAGTTGAACCAGGACTTTGTACCAGGGTGTTCACAGAGGGATCTGTGCCAGAGCTGGCTGGGGTCTCTGGTGAGTGAAGAACAGGAGGGAGGGTGCTGTCTCCTTGCATGGTTCCTCTGCACTGGCCTCCTCCTGGGAAGGGTGTCCTCCATGGACGAGTTCTTCTGCCTGCAGGAGGATGCCAGCACCAGCTCTGCTGAGCAACAGGTGCTTGGCTGATCTCCAGCAGGTTGTGGGAGGGAAACAAAGGACAATCTCCCTGTATCAAGGAATTTCTGCCCTGCACTCACCCAGTATCAGAACCCTGCTGCTCACTGGTGCCCCACTGCTGTGTGCTATGGAGCACTGCACAGGTCCATGTGTGCCAGTAAAAGGACATCTCCAGCCATAAAATGGAAAGGAGAACAAGAACTCCCTATGGGAACAAGTGGATGAGGAAAGCAGAGAGATGTGAGCATGAGCGGGCGGTAACAGCGAAGGCAGACGGGATCTTAATGTTTCCTTCCCAGAGCCAAGACGTGAGAATCTGAGGTGATTGCTCCTCCACCGTATGTCCCTGTTTTTTATCCCTCTTGCTCAACTTTGCTGGCATTTGGGAAACCGGCTGCTGAAGTAACACCAGTCACCGCGGGAGCTACCCCGCATCCTAGAAAGAGGCTTGGTTTATCCCTGAGGATGAAATCACCCCGGGTTTGATAGCTGAGCACTGTGCTGTGCGAGCAGAGCTTTATCTAGGTCAGCTCCGGGTCCTCCTCCGCTCACAGCGGAGCTGCCGGGGAGGACGTCGCCATCGGCCGCGTCTCAGCCAGGCACCGATGTGCGGATGCTTTGAGGAAGGTGACACCAGGTAAAGGATGCAAAGTGGGATGGTGCCGAGGGCAGGAAGCCACGAGGCCCCGCTGGCAGCGCTGCCTCCTGCCAGAGGCAGCTGCTGGTGGAGCAATGTCTCTCCTCCCTCTCATAGCTTCCCCCTGCGGCAGACGCCTGTAGGTTTTAGAAAGGAAGATGGCAAGCCCCTGAAGAAGCCCTCATACACCTCTGACTCTGCAGCAGACAGGTGGCAAACAACCTGAAGTGCCCTGGCCAGGCACCCAGCGGGGCTGGGACTTGAGGACTGGGAGGGGCCTCCAGCACAGCTGCAAGTGGAGTCACAGCACCCATCACCTGCCAGCTTTGCTGGCACTGTGCTCTCAGGGTGGTGGCAGAGGCTAAACCTCAGGCTGAAGAAGGCAACCTTGCAAAGAGGAAGGATGCAAGGAGAGTGCCCACAGCTGTGGCCAGAGGTTCAGGCAATGAAGAAGCTGTACTCTATCACATATTGAGGCACTAGCATACAGAGCTGGGGAGCTGCCAGCATCTGCTCATGCTCCAGAGACCTTAAGGAACTTCTTTTCATGCAAGATGAAAGCAGCAGAGTATTGCACTGCTCTGGCAAGCAGCAGGCTGGAGATGGCAGCCAAGCCAGCAGCTCCATGAGTATATCCAGCTTGTTGGGTTTGCGGTGAGGGAGGACAGAGATCAGAAATTCCAGCTCAAAGAGGTAAGGAATTAGCCTGGACCAGCAATTTTCCACTTTGTGACTGCATTGTGCAACCCCAGTGCCAGCACCCAGGCCTTGCTCACAGAGATCACAGGTGTCCAACACTTCTGGTGCAACAGCACGTGAAGCTGGAGCAAGTTTCTCCAGTTGCTCCTCAAAGGTCAACTCTAGGCAGGAGTCCCTCTAGCCTGAGCAGTGCATGAACCTGGGCTAACATGGTCTGGATGTCAGCACAGCCAGCTCAGGGTTAATTCTACAGATAACAGGAATGAACAGAAGGAAACATCTGAGATATGGTATGCATGACTCCAAAAATAAGGCAGTGTCCCTCAAGTATTTCTGGATTGGCCAGGGGAGCCAGCCACTGCAGGAATAAACCTCTGCACTTCACATCGTGAGGGAAATTCAACTCCTGAGTCTTGCAGCTTAACCAGAGCTGCGTTTGTTTCAGAAGTGCCCAGCTTCTGCCTGACCCACATGTCTGCTCCCACATGTACCCCCAGTACAGGCTGTCAGCGCCCCAGCTGGGATGCAGAGCCATCACTGAGCTCTCCCGACTCGCTGGCACACTTCACAAGCTCACGTTTCCCTACCTCAGGTCTGGTCCATTGAGCTTATTTCTATTAAATGCACTTCAGAACATAAATCTGCCTTCAGGAAGGAAAAAAAATATCAGCTCATTAAGAAGACAGACAGCGTCTACCGTCTGAAAGGAACAGCAAATGGCAGCTGCCAAAAACGTCAATGTTAAATGCAGCTGCCAGCTGGGATTTATTATAAGGTAGTTATACAGCAGCAGTGGCGAACAGCACATCTTGTACTGAGGTAATCTCCCCTTTCCTCTCCCACCTTCACACAGATTGCTGGCCCTGATGCATCCAGCCTTGCCATGACCTCCAGGCCTGGCAGCCTGGGTGTGTTGAGTTTTACTCATTGCCAGGATATTTCATTTATTTGTTCCTTATTTAGGAAAGCCGGAACCACGGAAAACAGCTAAAGCTCTACACAGGGAGGGTGAGGGATCACCTTCCTCCATGTGACGCTGCTCTCTGCCCACAGGGAGAGGCACCTGGTGCCATCCTGTACAGCAACTAAGCCACAGCAGGCTCAGCTATGAGAAAAGCAGGGATCAGACTCGTGCCAAACCTAGGGAAAACCTGGGTTTTCCCCTGTTCCTACAGAGTATCTGGGCTCTGTTCCACATGTGAATACCCTATGCTAAAATAGAAAAACAAGACATATGGCGAAGGGAGAAAATGGATAAATACCACCTGTACTGGCTCAAGATGTGATATGCATTCAGCAGAGACCTCAGTATCCATGTCCTACGCCCCGCATGGAGATCGAGCATCTCCAAAACCAAGAGTGGGTTGGCCCCTGCAGCTCCTTTCTCACAACCTACCTGGTCTTTCCTATTCAGCATGAGAGAGGGACTGACTCCCACCTTGGCCCCAAATGCCACAATCCAGTGCCACCTCCCATGCTGGGGGATTTACCACCTATACCCACCTCTTTAAGACTGATGTTTGCCGTGTAGATCACGTTTGTCCCATCCCTCTTGAAGTGTGAGTGAGGCTTGTCCTTGAGGATGAAGACGATGTCAGCAGGGATGTTATCTGGGGTGGCATCCCCTTCTTTGGGGAATGTGATTTTGGTTCCCTCCTTCCAACCCCGTTTGATGACAATGTTTAGGATCTTGTCCTCAGTCCGCATGGTCCGACCATCAGCATTGACCCTTCTGCGAGTGATCTTCATCCTCTTGGTGGATCCATGGTAGATCTCTTCCAGGGACACCTTGAGCTCGTGGATGACAGGTGGGTCTTGGACCTTCCTTCGTGTGTGCAGGGACTCTTGGTGCCGCCGGTGAACCCCATTGATGCCGTTGAAGCCAAAGCGGCCGAAGGCACTGAAAGGGTCATCATCCTCATCCATATCCATGTCTTCCTGGTCAAAGCCATTGAACATCCGGGAGCGGCTGCTGGCGAAGAAGATGTCAAAAGGGTTGGAGCCCCCAAAGAAGGATGCAAAGGTGGCATGGGGATCTCCGTGGAAGGTATAGTGGAAAGTGCTCCCTGAGCCACCTGAAGAGCCGCCTCCGGTTTTGAGACCTGGAAGAGACGTGGGAAGACAAGGCATGAGGGCTCATCTGCTGGGGCATGCCAGGCTGGGACTGCACTTGCCAGCTGGAAGAGTGGTCTCTGTTGCCTTCAGGCAGTTACTCCACTGTCTCCTGGGTGTCCAGGTCACCCCTTCCAGCCCAGCCACCTGTGAAGACTATGGGCCAGGAAGGCACCACCTTCACCCATTACACACAGCCCTGCCCCCACACCCAATAAGCTCAAAATCCATTCAGGTTTTGTCCCCTCTATCCCTACAGAAGGACTTCATGTGTTCTCTCCTCCCACTTCACAGCATTTTAATTTAAAATATATCCTGCTCAGCCCAGCTCTGTTGTTCCCCATGAGCAGGTTCCTGTCTGCCCCAACAGCCTTGTCTCTTGGACTTGATATTAGGAAAAATTTCTTCACATTAAGGAACAGGCTGCCCAGGGAAGTGATGGAGTCACCATCCTTGGAAGTGTTCAAAAGGTGTGTGGCTGTGGCAGTCTGGGATATGGTTTAGTAGTGAACATGGCAGTGTTACACTAAATGATCTTAAAGACCTTTTCGAACCTCAATGATTCTATGAGCAGGTGAAGGTCAGCAGACCTCCAGCACAGAGCTCCCTGTGTACCAACTGTATAAAATACCGTATCAGCTCCAGGTTTGGATCTTTTGGCAACCCTTCCCAGAGGAAACTCTCCTGCTGGGACCCAGGCTGAGCCATGTTGTACCACTGCAACTCCCCGCAAGTCCCAAAGAGCCAAGGCACATGAGAATTGCCCCCCCAAAAGACGTCACACACACTCTGCGAGGCTATTTTTGACAAGGAGGGGTGGGAAGGGTTAAGCCAAGCCTAGCTCAGGGACTATTTTCAGGGCATGCCAGTGACAGTGAACAGCTATTTCTGACAGGCCGTCCCTTGTGCCAGCCCCCCACTCCCCTCCACAGCAGGAAAAGTTTGGGGGTATCTTCTGATTGATGAGGGTGGCTTGGAGGGGCTTTTGCTTCACCTTGCTTATCACAGCATGTGGGACACATAAGCTTCTCAAAATACCAATCACCAGCATGTTGCTCCAAAAAACAGGAACAAAAGGTGTCTGAGGTCATGGACCACGACTAGTCCAATATTGATGTGGCAGGGAAGAAGATGGTCTTTAACTTGATGGGGCAATGAGGGTGGGCGTCTTCCCTCCTTCCTTAACTTTCTATTATTTTGGATGCCTGCAGGCGATGGGGATTTCGCAAAATCCCCAGTGAGCCCCTGTCCCTAACAGACTGTGCAGCCAGAAGGTTTCACCTTTAATCCCGTGACGCCAGCCTGAGCGGGGTCCAGTTTCATCGAGGCCTCCCGGGAAAAGCTGGTTTCCCACTTGAGATAGTCTCTTCTCATTTTACAGGGTGGCAAAATCACCGTGCCTGGTGCATCCATCATAGCCCTGACATAACTAAAGGATTGACAATTAACCCATCACTGGTTAATTCTGCTAGTGGCTTGTGAGGGGATGCACCTGCCTAAAGGAAGGGCTGTCTCTTCCATCCAGCATCCTGCTCCTGGCAGAACTCTTTTAAGCACCCAAGTCCTGGGCTGATTAATGCACATGCTATTCAGCACTCTCCTCGAATGGGGTTGCGCTCTTCCATCTTCGACTAATAAGGCCGCCTGCATTGGAGCAGCTCTCCTCCTCCTCCTCCTCCATGCCAACCACCAGACAACAGCAGCCTCTTGGTTTCAAAACAAGGGCCTATTACTTAAATTGGGAAAAGCTTTGAATCCTGTAGGTCAGCCTGTACCAAGGAGGACAGCGGGACCAGTGCCCAAATGCAAGGGGCATGTGGGCAAAAGCAATACTTCTCTGCTGCTTTATTTAGGTCAACTAAAGAGTAGCTAACAAATTACCCCAGGTATGAACCAGGAGGTGAGCTCCTTCCACTTTCATCTCTCAGCTCACATGCAGGGTTTGGAGCAGAGGGCAGAAGTCCAGCCACCCCAGAAAGAAAGGTGGCAGGTTGGAAAAAGCCCAGGGAGGAAGGGGAAGAGACGTGGCTTCTGGCACCTGCAGAGCATTCAGTCTCTCCCATTCTGTGGCTACCAGTGCCGTTTCAAGAGCTGGCATAAAACACTGGAGCACCCGTGTGTGAAAACTCTCCCTTATCTGCAAAACTGATTTGGATCCCACACTCCTGCCTCCCAGCTGGAAGTGCTCATCCCCTTACCTTCCTCCCCATACTGGTCATAAACAGCCCGTTTCTTGGGGTCACTCAGGACATCGTAAGCCTCTGCAATCTCCTTGAACTTCTCCTCGGCGTTGGGGTCTTTATTTTTATCGGGGTGATATTTCAGGGCCATTTTCCGATAGGCTTTCTTGATTTCATCCTCATTGGCGCCGCTCTGGATGCCCAGAATCTTGTAATAGTCCTTCCCCATGACGGCAACACTGCCGGGAGCTGAGTACTTATTCCTGAAAGCAGAAAGACAGCTCTTCGTAAGGTGAGTATCACCCTGGGGCAGCCAGGGATGGGACTGGCACACACTTATCGCGGAGCCGACGCTCCCTGCGTCCGGCCGGCCAGCAGCACCAGAGCCAGCTCAAGTCCACGCTTCCCACCAGAGGTCAGAGCCCCGGTGACAGAATGTGTCCCAGCTCTGGTTTTACCCTTCTGAGCCCCACGGCAGAGATAGACAGACTCATCTCTGAGGCTTGATAGGGAGGGAGAACCCGAGTTGGGGCATGGCGCTATTATAGGGGCCACGCCACTGCTAACGTCAGGCCAGGACCACGTCCCTGTCCGTCCCCCCCTGGCTGAGTCAGGAGGGCTGAGCCATGTCTAAATGTAGCTGCCGGCCTGTGTCCACCCCCTCGCCTGGTTCTCTCCCAGCTGGGGACCTGAGACCCAAGTCAGGGTGATGACAGCAGGTTTTTGGAGACAGAAAGCAGTGGCAGGGACCGTGCTGCGCCTTCACCTTAAAGGAACTTCAAACATTTTGTTCCTGAAAGCAATTGGCATTCAGCTGGAGATAAGCGCCTCCGGCTGTCAGAGCCGTAATTTGTATTTAGAGAAGAGAGAAAGGAGCCGTTAGACAGAAACATCTTGTGATGGTGGGAGGGCTTTTTTATTTTTTTGTTTTAAAAAAACCCAACAGTTTCTAGCCTGACTTGCACTCCCTGAGCGCCTCCAACTGCCTCTTGCAGTAAACCAGGAACCCAGGGCTCACTCACTCCATCGTGTGGGGGCTGAGGCCATGGCCGTGCCTATGCCTATACTAAGGCATGGAAAACCCAGTGGCCGTAATTCATTACCCTGCTGGAGTGCCAGTGACTCAGGGAGCAGCCAGGGGAGATGGAAGGGCTGCTCCTCCAGGCAGAGGCTGGGGAAACCCCATGCTCCTCCGATTTCCCACTGCTTCTCAATCTTTGGTTACCAGACTCCTGCCCCGCCACTCCCCACATCGCAGCTCAGTGCTTGCTGCTGGCCCTGTTCCTCCCAGGCACTGACCCAGCAGACCCCTTGCCCTCCTGTTGCTCACATCCTGCTCCCTGCTACAGTCCACGTTTCACCCCATTCAAACAACCCTGAGCAGTCTCAGCCCACTGTGCCCCTCCAGCAGGCTGCTTTCAGCACAGGGTGTGAGCCTTGGCCCTTTTCTTCACCATCATACAAGCTGCCGGATGTTCTCACCCACCCTTATTCTATCCACGGGATCCTGCCGGAGCTCTCAGCCACCGCAGCTCAATCAAATGCGGCTGTGCTCCCCCACGATCCATGCCCATGGCACTAGACTGAGCCCCTGGCACCCACACTAAGCACCCAACACTTGCCGTGGGCCACGCCTTGGGCAATGATCACCTACAGGAGCTTGAAATTGCCCCTACACTTGGCTACGTCCATTCAAACTATCAACCTCTGCTCTTTTCCGCCCCAGCCATGGAGCAGGTACTTTGCTGTAGATGGGGAGGCGGACTAAAACACCTCTGAACAAGAGGAGATAAGGGCATCTGCAGACACGTGCAGCAGCTCAGGGGGCACAGAAGAGGTGGGAGGATGCCCCCGGGGGCGTAAAAAGCATCCGACAGCGTCTCCTGTGGCAGCTCCTGCGTGCAGAGACGACAGCAGCACCCAGCCCATGCAGGCGCTGGGAGATGCTCAGCCCCCCTGCCCACCGTCTGCCCTCCCCATCTGCCCTCCCCATGGGGCTGGAGGGCTGCGGGAGACTCTGGGATAAGCAACAGACAGGGGCACTGAGAGCTCACTGGTCAATTTCCCCACCACCAAAGGTTACCCCAATGCCTCCCTTCCCCACAGCAGCCTCCAGAAGAGGACAGGGCTCCCTGTGACCAGAACCTGGACCGGGATCAGGATTTGACCCTGTCTGGCTGACAACCCTCCCACAGCAAGGGCAAACCAAGCAGCGCTGAAGACAACCCTGTCACACCCTGGCTCTAACAACACAGAGGTGACAAACCTTCTATTGTCCCCCTCCAATGACCACAGCGTCCGGCTCACGACACTGCACAGTCCAACCCAACAGCACCACTGGGACCCCCTCACCTGGCCGAAACTCCACAGAAAACATGAAAATACACTTCCCACAAAAATACATCCTGTTCTGGCAAAATCCTGTAGTCCACCCACAAGATCTCTGGTCTTGCTCACCGAGGGTTCTTTGGCAGGGGTGGGGATGCCTGCCGAGGATACCCTCCTGACTAGGGTCCCCTCTGTGCAGCTAGGCATAGGAAGGGGAAAATTCCTGTACTGAAATGCATCCCGGTGCCGCGGTTTACCGTGCTGGAGAGGACCAGGTGCCGCCGGGTGACCCGTGGGTTAAGGCACGCTCCCGAGGATCAGCTCACATGCACAATGGTGGTAAAACACGACTCTGCCCCGCAGAGCCTCCCTCCTTCCCTCCCACCTCTCTAGGATCAGCTGTGCCTTGCCACCGCTCCTCTCCCCCTTCTGCTCAGTCATCCTCTCCTGCCTTCCCATTTAACCCCCTCGGGAGCGGTGGGGGGGTTTCAACCAGGAAAAGCCATTCCTGCATCTCCCTCCCAAACCAGATGCCTTCGGATAAGCCATGGACACCCTGCCTTAGAAAACCACAGGCATTCCCTGGCCCTGTCGAGCCAGCCCAGCCTCCATGCTCCTCTTGAAACCACACCAAAAGAAAAAAATAATTAAATAAAGAATAAATCTTTGTTCCGGCCCCGCACATGACATCAGCCCGAGCAACCGCTGGGTGAGCGCGCCAGCTGAATAGCGATCGCTTGACATAATCCCTCCGCTCGGCAGTCATCTAAGGGAACAAACCCGGCCCGGCAGCGGCACCGGCCAGGGTTTTTTTGTTCCACCTCGGGGTGCAAGGTCACCGCGGGATGCCGGAGACAGGCGCTGACGGTTTAACGAGGACACAAGGTTGAGAGGCGGAAACCCACTTACCGAAACTTTACGAACACATTCATAGTCCAAGCTGTCATTTTTAAAGGCTCTAGTTTTATTTTAAACATCGCGGCTGTCCGCAGGCGCCTGCAGGTGCTGCGAGCCCGGCTGGGAGGCACTGGAGGGTGGGAGGACGGCGGCGGCGAGAAAGGTGCCGGCTCGTGCTGGGGATGCCGCCGCCGCCGCGGGATGCTCTGGTGGCGAGCCTGCCCCTCCAGCTCCCCAGGCACACCCGAAGGGCAGCTCCTCGCCAGC
>JAWWMP010000093.1:61142602-61161136 GCA_035047865.1 Dendrocincla tyrannina
TTCAGCCCCTTCCCAGGGGCAGATCTCTGCTTTGTCACTGGATTCCAGTTCCTGAGTCTCCCAAGGACAGATCTCTGTCTTCAGGCTCTCTGTGCTCTGGGATTTCTTTGAAGGTGCTGGGCTCCCAGTCTGGGGTTTGACTGGGGGCTGCTCTGTGTCTGTGCTCTCCCAAGGACAGATGGACTCACGGTCTTTGCTCCCCTTCTCCAGGGGTTTGGAGGTGGTCACTTCTTTTGATGAGTGTTTCTCCTTCCCTAGGCCTGTTCCTTTCTCTTGCACAGGTTCAGCCACTTCCCAGGGACAGATTTCAGCTTTGTCACTGGATTTGACCTCTTGAGTCTCCCAAGGACAGATCTCTGCCTTCAGGCTCTCCGTGCTCTGGGATTTCTTTGAAGGTGATTTGGGCAATGCTGTGCTCCCTGTACAAGGTTTGACTGGGGGCTGCTCTGTGTCTGTGCTCTCCCATGGACAGATGGACTCACGGTCTTTCTTTGCTTTCTCCTCCTTTCCAGACATGCCAACTCCAGTCTCTTTCAGGAGCTCTTGAGTTGTAGAAGGGCTTTTGCTCATGATGGAGAGACTTTCTTTGTCCTGTCTGGGCTTTTCTTTACCTGATGGAGGCTCAGCCACTTCCCAGGGACAGATGTCAGCTTTGTCACTGGATTTGAGCTCCTGAGTCTCCCAAGGACAGATCTCTGCCTTCAGGCTCTCCGTGCTCTGGGATTTCTTTGAAGGTGATTTGGGCAGTGCTGTGCTCATGGCAGGAGGTTGTTCTGGGGGCTTCTCTGTGCCCTGGCTCTCCCAGGGACAGATCTCCTCCTTTATGTTCTCTGCACTCTGGGATTTCTTGGACTCAGCTTTTGAGCTTTCCAGGCTTTTCCTAACGAGCTTGGCAAAGATCCCAGTGTCCCTGTGCTGTGCCTGATGGCTGCCCATCTCTGCCAGCTTTGCTTCAGTATCTTCCAGTCCTCTGGATCCTGGTTTGTCTTGCCCTTTGGAAGTGCCACGTGTGTCCTGCCTCAATCCCTGCTTCCCTGCTGGAGCTGCAGCCTCTTCCCAGGGGCAGATTTCTGTTTTAGGGAGCGGCTCATCCTCCACTTCCCATGGACAGACTGTGGCCTTTTTGCTGCCGATGGTTCCAGCTTGTTGGGATGAGGGTTTGGGCACCGCTGGGTGTTTTGCTGGGAGCCCCATCCTGGGCTGCTCTGCACCTTTTCCAGATTTGACAGATCCCTGCTGGCTGCTCCCTTTGTCTGCAGCCACAGCCAGCTCTCCCACTCCCCTTGGCACTGCTGTATGTGGGGAAATCCCACTTTTCCCTTGGGAAGTGTCTCCATCATCTGCTTTTCCTGCATTGGATAAGGCCATTCCCCTTTCCCAAGGGCAAACTTCTGCATCACCCTCAGCTCCTGCCACCTCCCAGGGACACACTGAAGCACTCACTGGGGTCCTTGAGGGCACTTCTGGAGGCTCTGAGCTCTTGGGAGCAGCTTTGGCTGGAGTTTCCCTGGTGCTGGCACTGCCCCAGGCTCCCAGGCTGCTCCTGCTCTCCTGCACTCTTGGCACACCCAGGGATTTTGGTCTGGTGCTCTTCCTCTCCCCTTCCTGCCTCTCCTGCTCTGGCTGAGCCCCCTCTGTGTCCCAGGGGCAGATTTCTGCCCTGACAGTCCTGCCCTGTTCCCGGCTCTCCCAGGGGCACACTTCAACCCTCCTGCCCTCCGTGGTGCCCACTTGCTCTGGAGCTGCTTTTGGCACCTCTGGGCTTTTGGCTGGTGGTTTCTCCATGCCCAGCTCTTCCCTGGGGTGCTGAGCATCCCCTCTGGTGCCACCCTTCCCTGGGGCTCTGCCCTCCCTCTGCTCCCTGGCAGAGATTCCTAATGCAATGCTGGAATCTTCCCCAGGATAGATCTCTCCCTGCCCGGTCCCGGCTTTCCCTGCTGCATCCAGGGCTCCCTCCTCAGTGCTCTGACTCCCCCTGGGACTGAGGGGTTCAGGCTGGCTGCTCCCCTTTTCCAGGGCCTTGGCCGGGCTCTCCTCGCCCACTGGGAGCCCACTGTCCTCCTGGGGAGCAATTGCCTCTTGGCGCAGCAGGGCTCCTCTTCCCGCTGGGATTCCGAGGCATCCCGGGGGACAAACCTCACTCCTCGGCTTCTCCCTGGCCGATCTCTGCACACTGGTGGTGCTGGAGGGCTGAGGGCTGCTTGGGCTGGGCTTTGCAGGTGCCTGCTTCTTCTCTGAGCAGTCCTGGGGCTGGATGGACCCGCTGGTCCCCTGGAGCCCTCCAGCTGTCCCTTTCTGCAGTGTGACTGCAGGAGCATCCTCCCCTTCCTGGGGCTCTACCTGTGTTTTCCCACTGCCGCCCACCTCCAGGGTTTCACAGGGATGTTCAGCTCCTTCTTGGTGGCCAGTGCTGGGTGGGACCTTGTGCACCCACGAGGGGGGCTCTAGACCCCCACCAGCATCTGCCTCCCCCCAGGGAGCACTGGGCTGCTCTGCCACTTTGTCCCCACCGCCTGTCCCCAGGGCCAGGCTGTCCCACTGTCCTTCTGTCCCGCTGTCCCCCCAGCCCGTGGCTTCCCCGGGAGTGGCTGCGTTGTTGTTGTGCTGGCAGGGGACTGTGCGCCCACGGGTGGGGGGCTCTGGCCTCTGCCTGCTCCCCTCGGGGCTTTTGGCAGTGGGGTCTTGGCTGAACCCCCCGAGGGACACGGCCGAAGCCTCTGCCAGGCTGGACTTCTCCCTCCTGCTGCTGCCCCTCTTCCTGAGGCTCCCCTCGCTCTCCCTCCTGCCTTTGAGGATGCTCTTCCCCCTGGTGCGGTTGATGGCTTTGATGGCGAGTCCCAGACTCCGGAAGGTCTTTTGGGAGGGCGTCCTGGGGCTGGTGGTCTCTGTGTCCTCGGGGGTCCCCGAGGCTGCTGCCTCGGCAGCTTTTTGTTTCCTGCTCAGGATCTCGTCCTGGATGAGCTCCCAGGGACAGACCTGTGCCGCGATGGGGGCTGGGACCACCTGTCCCCCCTTCCCCGCCGGGTGGGATGTGTGCCCTGGGTCTTCCTCCCGTGTCCCCTCCACCTGTCCCGCCGGTGCCGGGGGGTCCGGGGGTGGCTCCGCTGGCTCCTGGCAGTCCCCGGCTGGCACCGAGTGCCTCCCCAGGCTCTGATAGCGGACGGGGGGCACAGGGGGAGTTTTCCTCACGGCCACCCTCACCTTCCTGGGCGGGTGGGCACTGTCCACGCTGACACTCTTGACGGGCGCGTAGGTGACGTGTTTCTGCACCTTGGCATCGCCATGGGGGGACGTGTCCTCCTGGGAGCAGCTCTTGGCGGGGCTTTTAGGCTTCCCGGTGTCCTTGGGAGACCCACGGCTGGTGGGGTGCCTCGAGGCCGGGGCTGAGAGTTGCCTGCTGGTGCGCCACTCCTCGTGGGCAGCTCGGCTGGCGGCGAGCAGAGCCTCCTCCCGCGCCCCGGCGACAACGCTGTGCGACTTCTGCAGGAGGGGTGCCCGGGCCGGGGGTCTCCGCCAGTGCCCCGACAGGTTTTGGGCACTGGCCGACCTGCACACGAGCGGGGCATCATCCAGCGAGTCGCTGTCGGATCGCTCCAAGGTCACCTCCATCGCCTTCCTCCCCGGCGAAGGCTCCTCGGGGCGGGGGATGCTCGGGGTGGGCGAGCCCCGCGGGGGCCCCTCGGTGCTGCGGGACCCCTCGGTGCTGCGGGACTTGCGCAGGGCCGAGGAGCGGCGCCGGGACCCGTCGTCCCGCAGCCTCCCGCTGCTATCCCGCTTGGCCCAGGAGCCGTGGCTGCTGCGGCGGGACGAGGGCTCGGGCAGCTCAGCCCCACGGCGCAGGATGGAGCGGGCCAGGCTGCGGCGGGAGCTGCGCCTCCTGGGCAGGTGCGGGTTGTTGGCCACCATGCGCCACGTCTTGTGCACCTCCAGCTGCCGGTAGAGCTTCTTCAGCTCCTCCTGCGCCGGCAGGGCAGAGAGAGGGGAGAGAAGGGAGCACGTACAGAGGGGGTTATGGCCCAAAAAACCCCCGCCCCCCATCCCCGAGCCCCCCGCGCTGCCCGTCCCTCCGCAGCGGGTTTGCCCACGCGGGGCGGGCAGGTCACCCTGCACCCCCTTCTCCCTCCCCCTCTGCTTTGCGTCAGGAAAAGATTGCGAAAGGCACCTCTTACTCTGCACAACCAGCGTCAAAAGAAGGTCCTGAGTGTGCCACCCACCCGAATGTCATCGGGGTCGAGACTGTGCTCGCTCCAGGCGGACGCGATGCTGCTGTTCATGCAGGAGCCCGAGCGCCGCATGTCCAGCTCGTCCTCGTACACCTCGGCCGTGATCTCCTCCCGCAGCGGAGAGCCCGTGTGCAGGAACTGCGGGGACACGGCAGGGCAGTCACTGAGGGGGTCCCCAAAGTGCCAAGGGACCCCAGCTCCCCGAGGCCCTGGGCTGAGTGTTGGAATCGTGGAATCCTTAAGGTTGGGAAAGCCCTCTAAGGTCACCGAGTCCAAACATGAACCCAGCACTGCCATGCCACCACTAAACCGTGTCCCCAAGTGCCACATCCATGCATTTGTGAACGCTTCCAGGGTTGGTGATTCCACCACCTTCCTGGGCAGCCCATTCCAAGGCTTTACAACCCTTTTCCATTACGAAATTCCCCCCAAAAATCCAAGGTAGACCTTCCCTAGTGCCACTTGATGCCGTTTCCCCTTCTCCTGTCCCTTGTTCCCTGGGAGCAGAGCCTGACCTCCCCCAGCTCATCTCTGCTGTCAGGGAGTTGCAGAGAGTGAGAAGGTCCCCCCTGAGCCTCCTTTTCTCCAGGCTGAGCCCCCCCAGCTCCCTCAGCCCCTCCTGGTGCTCCAGCCCCTTCCCCAGCTCTGCTGCCCTTCCTGGGACAAGGTACCTTGGGGATGAAGAGCAGGGCCAGGGTCATGGTGATGGTGCCGTGGGTGTGAGCGAAGAAGAGGAGCAGAGTCCAGTCAGGATGCAGGGAGGGGACGATGAGGAACCTGGAAGGGGCCAGAAGGGCAGCATCAGGTCCCACCAAGGCATCCACAGCCCCCTCCCCACCCCCAGACCCTGCAGCCTCCCCCTGCCTGGGGGATCCACAGCTCCCCCCTGCTTGGGGATGGTTCCTGAGCACATGCAGGGATGGGAATCACAGTTCCCAGCCCCCCCTGGCCCCGTGTCCTACCTGACCACGTGGAAGGCAGCAGAGATCATGAGCTCGTTGTGGAGGGCGATGCCCATGTAGCGGGGCTCGTGGAAGGCAGAGGGCACGGCGCGTGTGGCATAGCACAGGAAGCTGCCCCACAGCAGGAACAGCATCTCGGCTGTGGGAGAGAGCAGGGAGCGGTGCTGAGCACCCAGCCCTGTCACCCTGCTGCCCTCGGTGTGTTCTGGGGGGCACCCATGGGTGCTGAGCTGCGGGGTGGGTGCTGCTGCCCACCAGGACCTCCCTGCAGCCAGCCCGGCACGTTCACCCTGGGTGCTGCCAGAACATGCTGGGTCTGGAGCATCCTCTGGCACAGCCTTTCCAAAGGCCACTGGAACTCAACATCTACACCAGGCGATTCACTCAGTGCCAGGGCGAGCCCTGGGGATGCTCAGAGGGGAGGGTGGGAGGCAGCTCAGGCACCCCAACCCTCCTCAGAGCCTCCAGGAGGATTAAATGGGGTGAGGAAATGAAAAACCCAGAGGGCACATTTATGGGATGGGGTCCTGCAGGTGTGGGGACCCCCGGGACCCCCTGGGGGTGGTCTCACCGATCACCATCATGTAGTCCCAGCAGTCGTGGCCGCAGATATAGAAGTGGAGCCCGTGGGTGGTCTGGGTGCGGATCACCAGCGGGATGTTCTTGTTGATGTTCTCCAGCATGCCGATGGTCCAGGCAGCCAGGAACCACAGCACCAGGAGCAGGATGGGCGCCAGCATCTTCAGCACCCTCCCACTCGACACGTAGGGCACGCGCTGGGCCGTGCGGGACAGGAACACCTTCAGCACCCTGCGAGGGGCACAGGGGTGAGCCCCCAGCCCTCCCCACTGCGGGGGTCCTGAGCACCCAAATCCCCCACCACAGGGGTCCTGAGCACCCAAATCCCCCAGCACAGGGGTCCTGAGCACCAAAATCCCTCCACTGTGGGGGTCCTGAGCATCCAGCCCTCCCCACTGCGGGGGTCCTGAGCACCCAAATCCCCCTTGCTGCAGGAGTCCTCATTCCCCAGCTCTCCCCATGAGGACCCTCAACACCTAAACCCCCACAAATGGGGTCCAGACCACCCAGCTGCTCCCTGCCATGGGGGTCCCAAGCCCCCAAAACCCCCTCACCACGGGGGTCTCGAGCCCCCAGCCCCCCATCCTGGCTACCTGTAGAGCTTGAGGGTGATGGTGCCATAGACGGTGGCAAAGCCGAGCATCCGCACCCAGCGCAGGACGATGCAGCGGAAGATGCTCGGCTTGAAGTACAGGATGAACACCTGGAAGGGTGGGAGAGGGGGATCATGGATGGCATGGGGTGGATCCCACCTGCCAGAGACTCGGGAATCACCTGCTTTCAGGCCAGCTCCCTCCCCTGACCCTACAGCACCCGCCACAGCTCGTGCGGGAGGGGAGAGGGGATTTGGGCAGGGATTAATTCCCGCAGCCAGCAGGAGAAAAGGGATTTGGTTTTCTGAGAAGGTTTATACTGCAGCCCCCAGGGACCGTGCCAGCAAAATTAACAATTAGGTGGAGTCGTGCCCGTGCCCTGCTTGGGGCAGTTCCATCCTGTAAACTCCATCCCAGAGGTTTTCAGCCCTGGGGACAGCTGTATACTCACGGGGAAGTAGAGGAGGAGGGACCCGAAGAGGATGGTCTCCAGGAGGATGATTCCCGATGCCCGGATCCTCTGCAGGGACAGAGGGGTGAGGGTGCAGCCTGGAGCCTCAGCTGGAGCTTGGAGGGGATGGAGCCAGGGCAGGATGATCCCCCTCCAAGAACCTCCCTGAGACCGCAGGGGCGGGAGGGGAGCAGGGCAGGGGGTGAGAGTGGAGGGGGAGGACCAGGGGACACCTTGCCTTGCTCCGTCGGAAGTGGTAGGAGACGAGCATGCTGAGGAAGATGGCCAGCATGCAGCAGGTCTGGCAGGACAGCACGGCCGCCCGCAGCACCTGGTCCTCCTGGATCAGGCAGGGCTTGTCATCCTCGCAGGTGGCACAGCCCGGGCGGCAGGGCCAGCACGCCAGGCGGGACCCCCCGTCCAAGCCTGGGGACACAGGGAGAGCAGCGTGGGATCGCTGCACCCAGGGGCAAACACCGTGGGGATCCAGGTGGAATGGCCTCCCGTGGGTGAAATCGCCCCATCCCAGCGCTTGGTGGCACTTCCCATGTCAGGGCACACGTTTGGCTTCCCAGAGCCCCACAGCCCTGGCCCACACTGCTGTGTCCGTGGGTAAAACTGGGTGAAACGGGGACCCCGGGGCTGGGCATGGCACCCACCTGCCCAGGCACCGCTGGCCACTCCGCCGGCCCCGTAAAAACCCGGCTTGCACCTGCACAGGTACCTCCCGAGGACGAAGCCACGGCTCTCCTGGGGGACACACTGAAGGACACAGGCTGAGACACCCGGCAGGGCGAGGGCTCGTCCCCCAGCCCGTGTGCTCCCCCCATCCTCGCACCCCCCTGCCCCAGGGGCTCCAGCAGCCCCCAGCTCACGGCTACCTGACCCCACACCATCCTCCCCCACCGCTCAGGAGGAATCAGTGGTTAAACATTTCAGAATTAAAAGCCAAAGCTTGGCCCCAAATCCCTCCCTAAAACCTAAATGGACACCTAATGCAGCCGAGCGCCCTAATCCTGCCCAGCCGTGACGGCAGTGCCGGGCCAGGCACTGCTCCCTAATCCCCCTCGGCCGCATCCTGCCCCGAACGGGCCGTGCTGGCGGCTCTGCTGGGCATTGTTGCTTTCTGGAGGGATGCCCGGCACAGAGCCCGTCCCTCCGGAGGGCACTGCAGGCAGGAAACAGAAGCTGGTGACGCCTTTCCCACTTCGGGGCAGCTTTTGGACATCGGACTGGGACTCCAAAGCTGCGGGGGGATGTGGCGTTTGCCCCGGCTGGGCGTGCTGCTGGTTGTGCCAAGCCCTGAACTGCTCGGGCATCACCGGCTCGCCCGGGTGGGCACAGGCAGAGGGGATGGGGGAGTTGGGATGATGTGCCCACTGGCTGCCAGGCCCTGTCCCCACGGTGCCCGGGCAGGGAGCAGCAGGGTCACACGCTGTGGCTGGCGGTGGGGAGGGAAGATTTGCACAATAAACCCCTCCCTGCGGTGCGAGAGCAGCTGAACGAAGCAGATGGATCGGCCGGGAGAGGATAAAGCTCAGCCCTAAGGGAGGGATGCGGGGCAGGGGCAGCCCGGGGATGGTTCGGTGTGGGGGTACCCCAGTCGTGCCAGGTGTGGGGATGGGGTGTGGGGGCACCCCAGCCCTGCCAGGGGAGGGATGCGGTGCGGGGTACCTGGGTGCTGTTGAGATCACAGCGATGCGTGTCCGAGAACCAGCCCGGCCCGCTGGAGCACTGGTCGATGGCCACATCCCGCAGCTCCACGTCCACCCGCAGGACACCCCTGAGGGGTGCAGAGGGATGGGGGTCAGCCCTGGGGTCCCTGTGCCCACCTCGTGCCCCCCCCCATCGTGGCCTTGCCCCTTTGGGACAGCCACGGCGGGGCTGGGGCTGGTGCATGGACTGGGGGGACAATCTGAGGTGTCAGCAATGTCCCCACACCCCTGGACAGGGATGTTCCCCCTTGGAGCCATGTCTGGGGTGGGATGGAGCTGGGGCAGGGGCAGCAGCTCCTGGGTGTGAATTTTGCCCCTCAAGAGGGGCTTTAATGCAGCCAGTTGGGAAATTGCGGCTGTCGGGATGGCCCTCGAGCCCTACAGGACCAATCCTCTCCCATGGGTTCTCCGAGGGGGACACAGCTTCCCCCCGGGAAATGGGGCCATGTTCCTCCTCTGGGACTAATCCCACCTACCCTCTCCCCTTCCCATCACCTTCCTCCATGGCTCCTCACACCGTGGGTGCTGGGGGGCACCCGGGGACACCCCCAGCTCCCAGGAGGGGTCCCAGCCTGGCTCACTCACCCCCAGCACGGCCGTGACAGGGCAGCCTGGGGGTGGCAGTGCCAGGTGGGTGGCACAGGGGGGACCAAAGGGGAAAAAGGGGGCACCTCCGTGCCCAGGGATGTGCAAACACACCCCCCGAGGGACACAGGCAGGGTGCTGGCACACCCCGGGGTGACACCCCCAGCTGCCCACCCCAGCACACACCCGGGGCACCCCCAGCCCTCCCAAAACCCCCCATCCCAGCCCCTCCGGGCTCCACTTACTTGAACTCGGGGCTGAGGTCTGGCTTGAGCCCGTAGAAGGCGGAGGAGAGCGTGATCGCCCAGGTGGGCACGAACCTGCCGTCCCGGCACTCCAGGAACGGCGGGGACCACCTCACATGGCCCGGGTCCCCCACGTAGCTGTCCCCCCGCTGCCACTTGGGGGTCTCCATGCTGCGCAGGTCGTTGCTGAGCACACGCTTGCGGAGCGGGGGGGTCCGCTGGGACTTGAGGGCGTTGAACCACTCGTTGTCCCAGCTGAGGTTGCCCAGGCTGGGGGCGTCGGCGGACACGTCCTGCAGCAGGATCTGGCCGTCCCCCTTGGTGGCCTGGAGCATCAGCCGGGGCTTGGGGGCCAGCGGGTGGGCGTCGAGGGCCAGCACCGCCCTGCGCACCCAGGGGTGCCCCTCGGCCAGGCTGCGGACCAGCGCCTGGTACCACTCCACGTCCTCGGCCACGCTGGCCTCGCGGATGTCGTTGGTCTGGAAGAGCATGTTGAGGAAGTTGGCGGCGTGTGCCAGAGCCTCGGGGGCGGCCCGAAGGACGGCTCGCAGGGCCTGGGGCGGCCCCGGCCCGGGGGTGTGACCGGGGGGGACACTGAGGGGAGCGGGGGTGTGACCGGTGGGGACACTGAGGGGACCGGGGGGGACACTGAGGGGTCCCTGCTCCCCACACCCATCCCGGGGGGCACTGGGGGATCCCTGCTCCCCACACCCATCCCAGGGTCTGACAGTCCCACAGGACACAGCCGGAAGGCTGGAGTGGTGCAGAGTCACAGGATGGGTTGGGTTGGGTTGGGTTGGGAAGGGAAGGCCCTCAGAGACGATCCACTCACCACCTGTGCCCCAGCGTGGCCAGGCTGCCAAGGGCTGTGTCCGGCCTTTCCTCCAGTGCCTTCAGGGACAGTGACTCCACCGCACCCCTGGGCAGCGCGTTTCAGTTTCTAGTCGGCTTTTCTGTGAAGAAATCCCTCTTCATATCCAAACAAAACCCCTCCTTGGCATGGCCCGAGGCTGTGTCCTCTGGTGTTATTGCTTGTTACCTGGGAGAGGAGCCCACCCCCCACCTGGCTACACCCCCTTTGAGGCAGTTTTGGGGCTGATAAAGTTCCCCTGAGCCTTCTCCAGGCTAAACACCCGCAGATCCCACAGCACCACTCCCTATGGGACTTGTGCTGCAGACTCTTCACCAGCTCTATTGCCCTTATCTACAGAAATAGGTTCAAGGTCCTGGAAGTGCTTTGCAGGGCTGGGCAGGCTGAACCCAGGGTGGAAAGTGTGAGAAGACATCTGGGAGGCACTGGAGCTGCGCCCTGCCCTGGTACACAGTGTGAGCCCCAGCAGGACTGTGCGGTGGAGTTACAAGGCAGTGTGGGCATCCCGAGAGTCCTGTGTGCCCTGCTTCATGTGGGGCTGGTGGGGGCAGGACGGGGAGTGAGCCCCTGAGGCACGCAAGAAGGACACTGAGGTGCTGGAGCATGTCCAAAGAAGGGCAAAGGAGCTGGTGAAGGGTCTGAACCTCATGTCTTGTGAGGAGCAGCTGAGGGTGTTTAGCCTGGAGAGGAGAACGGGGTAGCTCAGAGGTGACCTTATTGCTCTCTGCAACTATCTGAAAGGAGGTTGTACCCAGTGGGGTTGGCCTCCTCTCTCAGGAAACTGTCGACACAGTCTTAAGCTGCACCAGGAGGGGTTTAAGTTGGACGTTTGGAAGATTTTCTTCACAGAAAGGAGAATTAGACACTGAATTGGGCTGCCCAGGGAGGTGGTGGTGTCACAGTCCTTGGAGGCACCTAGTGCGAGGTCTGGTTGATGTGGCAGTGTTCAATCACAAGTTGGACTCAATCATCTCAGAATTCTTTTCCTGTTGATCCTGTAATTCTGTAGGGAAGTCTGGGGAGTTCTGATGGGGCTGATGGGTGAGTGTCCACAGTGCCATAGCCGGATCAAACACCCAACATGCCAGGGCTGTGCTCCTTATGCAGCAGAGGGTTCCCTGGGGAGTGGCCTGAGGCGTTTCAGCCGTGTGAGGCTGTGAGGGCTCACGTGCTGTGTTTTTTCATCACAAAAAAGCCACTGGACTCCAGAGCCTGGGTCCTGTGTGTGGCTCAGGGACTGTGTTTAAAACAGGTTCTGATCTGATGTCAGTGCATCCAGCTCTGCAGCAGCCATGGCCAGCTAGCAGGGACACTGGGTAGCTGAGCCAAAAACGCTGCCAGTGCTGTTCCTCTTCAAAGCTCTGTCACATGTCCTCTTCTGAGACAGGGATATGTTTGAGCTTTTGCCATGTGAGTCTCCCCCTTGATCTTTCCAGCATCTCAGCCTGGGTTAGACCTGGAGCGAGGTGGCTCCTGATTAGAAGAGCTTTCTGGACCCCGTGGCCTGGATTTTTTCCTAGGAAAACCTGCCTGTCTCCAGAAGAAAACCCATCTCTTGCACCTGTCGAGCAACCACATTGATGCAGAACCATGGTCTCTGCATCCTGCCTGCACACCTGTCCACAGACTGAGGGGGGAAGCAGCTGGTCTTCCAGGTGCTACAGCTCGTGGGTGTGAAGCTGAGCTTTGCAGTGAATGACTGAGGCTGCTAAGATGAGGCTGTTAAGGTGTTTGTCCTTTTGTAACCCCTGTGCGCTTCCTGTTCCTCACGAAGTGTTTGAACAGTGTGCTTTGAGTTCATGTCTTGTCTGTCCTCTGTGGTTTGATCACAGCATTGGCCTCCCTGTCCTTCGTAGGCAAAGGTTTCTGACTCTCTGGAGTCCCCAGGCAGGGCATGAGCAGTCCCTGGGCTACCTAACTCTTTCCCACCATGAACTGTCTGTGTAACCCCTCTGAGGTGGGAGACTTGGAGTTCTCCCCACACTCCCAGCGCAGTGGCTGAGTCATCGTGGTACTAAACCAGCACTTACTGCTGCCCATCTATTTTGCTGTCTGTTGTTTGTTGTCCCTGTACCCGCAGCAGGGGGGCTCGTGCTTCGTGTCCCGCGCCGTGCCCATGTCCTGGCCTTGCAAATGCTTTTTGTTCTGGCCTTTTATCGCTGGGAGAGTTGGAGGCCCCAGGGTGGGGGAGCTGGTGCTGGCCATCCCCGTGCTCACAAATGATCTGCTTGGTGTGCAGCCTGTCCAGGGATAAACACGGGCTCTGGGCCAGGGGCTGGCTGCAGCCCCATTGGGCAGAAGCAGGGTCAGAGCAGACCACAGCCTCCCTCCTTGGGACACAGAAGGTGTTTTAACCAAAACTGCACTTCCCTCACAGCCCTTCTCCCTGCTGGCACATCCGTACCCTTTTAAAGACACGACGGGAAAGTGCAGGGAGGGGTGGCAAGAATAATTAAAGGTACGAAGCTGTTTCCATAGATGGAACAATTACATAAACTGGCTCTCTTCCGTCTGGGGGAAGAGATGACTGAGGGAGGCATGATGGGGAATAATAAAATCCTGTGTGGCGGGGGGAAGGAAGGTGAGCAGGGAAGGGTTGCTTGAGTTCCTGTAAGGGGACATCTCACGTGGGAAGAGGCAGTGTCCCTTCTGGACATGAGTGCATTTCCTGAGGCACTTTGGGACTAACCTGTGGAAATGGTGGAGGGAAGGTGTAAGAAACTTGCCCGGGTTCAAGAGGAAATTGAGCAAATTCCTGAAAAGATAAATCCTCGATGGCTGTTGAGCCCAGTGATGGTGGTTCTGGTGTGGGAAATCCCCAGGGTGCAGGAGTGAGCAGCGTTGTATGTCCCCCTGGAGCTTCAGCTCCTCCAGGTGCTTTGACTGTGTGTCTCTGTCCCAGAGGGAATGGGGAGGGAGGAAACTGCAGCTTGGGCTGTTTTTCCTCAGTGTCTGAAGGTCGAAGCAGTGGACAATGCCCCTGAGCTCTGCAACCTCCTATCTGAGCGCCATACCACTGCAAGGGAGAACCTTCCCACGTTCCTACCACCTCGTCCCAGCTGAATTGGGATGACCCCACAGCCAAGCCAATGGAGCAGGACCGAGGTACTGGCTTCTCACTGTCTTGCTCCCCTGTTCTGCTCAGACTCCTCTGCTCAGCCTGGCACGGGAAAGTCTCCAGTGGCTGCGGCTGGGTGAGCTGGGGAGATGCATCTGAGGACACTGGGCTTGGCAGCAACAGAGTTTGCACTCTGTTCTCCACGGTGAGAGGAGCACCCACGCATTCGGTGCTGTCTCTCCTTCCTGCCTGTTCCCATCCTTGGAGATGTCGCCCGCCTTTTCCAGCACCCTGAGCTGCAGGAGGAGGAAAAGGCTGCAAGAAAAATCCATGCCCATGGATTTTTTTTGTTGGATTAATGCTCTGTTCCCTGCCTGCTATGATCCTGGCTGTGGTCTGAGGTTGACACATCTCCAAGGAGATGCTGGTGGATCACCTTGCAGGACAGGCCTGGGTCTTATTTCTTGCTGAAGCTGCTGTCTGTGCTGGTGAGCCCTGTACTGGAAACATGGGCACCTTCTTCATTGGGGCTCATCCAGCCCCTGGCCTGTCCTCTGAGGAAACCACCAGCTCTCACCAGCTCCCAAGTGCCCTGGCTGTGCCGGTAGCCCCAGGACATGGTGAACTCATGCCTGCCCACCTCTGAGCATGGGATAATCCAGATGGGAGTGGTCCGCTGGCAGTGTTGTGCTGCAAGCAGGATCAGCCAAAAGGTCAGAGAATGCTGCTTGGGTCTTTATGTAACCTGACCTTGGAAACCACCAACGGCGCTTGTTGCAGCACTGGAAGAGCTTGTTTTCAGCAGCATCTCCCATGTCCTTGTGGTGCTGCATGTCACCTGAGCCTGCTTGGCCTCCTAGGGCGTGCGGGAGGAAGGGGGTGGAAGCCGCCCTCAGCCGTAATGATGGTGTGGGGTTTGTGGTCCCCGGGCTGGGGCTGAGGGTGGTGGTCGCTGCCTCCCCCGAGTCAGCGCCGCCGGCGGCAGCCGAGCCGGCCGCTCAGCTCGGCGCTCCGCACCTGCGGGGGTGGCATAATGAGCCATGTCCTTGTCTCAACCTGCCGCTTCCTCTCCCGGCAGCGTCTGTGCTGCCAGCTGGGTTATTTTTTCTTTTTCTTCCTTTTTTTTTTTTTCCCTCTCCTCCCCCCTCCCCCCGTTCTTTCTTTTTTCCCTTCCTGCCGCTATTCTCAAGTGGTTCCCAGCCGGTGCTGGCAGGCAGCCCTTGCTAGAGACCTCCTCCCAGGCTGACCTTTGCCAACCCCCTCGCATGAGCACAGCAGGGCTCTCCTGCCACCCACGTTGGGTTGCAAGCAGCTCTGAGTGGCAGTGGGCAGCAGAGCGTAGGAGGACTCAGTCCTCTCCAGTCCCCTGCTGTCCCCACCTGTGCTCAGGCTCTGCTGGAGTGGCCAAATCCTGAGGGCAGGAGTGAGTGGGAGGAAAGGGCAGCAAGAGAGATGCTGCAGTGCTTTTTCTGGGGCAGAGCCTGGGCAAAAGCAAGGTCCCACTAAGCAGATCGTGCCTCTGGACACCTTGCTTTGTCCTGACCTATCCCACTGTCTCCTTCACTGAACCACCAGGGCACAGGACTAAACTGAGCATGTGGAGTGTGTGGGCTGGGAAGGCCCCCTATGGAGCCATCTTTGCCAGCCTCGTGTCCAGGCAGGTGAGTGAGGAAAGACTGTGTCCCTATCCTGACTTGGGATGCTGGAATATGTCAATTTGTCCCAGGTTGCTGTGGCAATCAGTGGCAGGTATGGGACTGGAATCTGGAGAGTCTGGATTCTGGTTGAGATGCTCCTCAGTGAGGGAGGGCAGTGGTAACCGAGAACAGATAGCAGCCCCACAGCCCCCGGCATCCTCCTGGCCACCCACCTCTGACCTCTACATGCCTCTGGAAGGGAGGCCAGCTATGCCAGGGAGTCCAAATAGCTTCAGTCACCTCTGGGGACTTGTCTGCATGTGGAGGACGCATGCTAAAGTTTGGCTTGGCTCTGTTTCAGCTTCCAGCCTTTGCCCTGCTTTCCTCAGCAAAGCCGTCCTGCAGCACTTGGTTCCTCCTTGGGTCATCTCTCCCCAGGCTGCATTTTGACCAAGTTATTTCTAGTCTGCATTTGGGTGCCAAGCACACTGAGCTCTTCTACTCTCCAGCCACCCTGTCATTTAGGAAATTGAAATTTCCTGAGTCCCTGCTTTCCAGGACAGGGATGTCCCCAGGTGTTCCCACCAGGCATGCTGTCCTTAAGGTCACAGGTGGTGGATGTTGTCCAGTTTGGGGACAAAGCCTGGTGCATCTACTGGGAACGTGTCCATCTGATGCTTTTCCTTTGCCAATCTGCATGGCATCTAATTCTTAGTGTTCCAAGTGAGCTGTGGTGAGTTCATCAGGACACAAAGTGGTGTCCAGTTGACTGCTGTAGGAAGCTTCATACCTCCGTGGTACTACCACACGTGACCTCTAAAGTAAGCATAAAAATAAAAATGCCTATGATTTGTCTGTGAGGAGAGTTTTCTGAAAGAGCAGTGTGGCTTGCCTTTATTCTGGTCTTGACTCTTCTCCATTGCCTCCCAAACCTCCTTTCCTATGTCTGCCCTGGCCTGTGGCAGGTGGTGCTCAGAGGGATGCAGGTGACGTTCTTCGGAGGACAAAAGACTACACTGGTGCTGCAGAGGTGCTGGGTTTCTTCCTGCCCTCCCCATAGCCCCTTAACTACTAATCTGTCTGATTTTGCTCCTTCCTGAGTATCCCATGTCCTCGGTCCAGCAAGATTATGGATGGTGGGTGGGTAAAGGCATAAAGATCCCTGTACAGAGGAGAAAGGAAAGGATGAAGCTTCCCAAGCATCCCCACAGGAGGATGTGTCTTGTCTTCACAAAAGGAGACAGGTGAAGCTGCCTGGCCCTGGGCATCTCGACTGAGTCTCATGCGTGTTTGTGCTTCCCAGTCCTTGGACCTGCTGTATGGCACTGTGGTGGCCCTGCAGATTTACAGGTCACTGCCTGCTGCTGGCAGGGAACAGTCTTGCCTAGAGGTTTTCATCAGGAGCCTGAGACAACAGCCACTGTTGAGGTTGAACTGGGAGGGATACAGTAGTGAGTGAGCCAGGGATGCTGGCAGAACCTGCCTGAGCATCTAGTTACTGGAGCAAGAAGGCTTTTCCTGTCTGCCTGTTTCTTGCTTGGAGACAGAGTATGGGCAGATGGGACAGGAGATGGGTATGAAATTGGCAGTGGTTAACAGTGTGGTGTGGGTCACCATCTGCAAGTGTCTTTCTCACGTCTCTCTGGTCCAGAGGGCAGTTCTTGGGGGTTGCTGGATCTGGTTGGATCTGGTCTCCCTCGGTGCCCATATTGTGGTATCTGAGCACATTCACCCTCTCCTGCCTGGCAGAGACATCTGTAGTGGCTTCTCTGTGCATGGATTTTTGCTGGATGCATTGCCCTTCTCCTTGGGGAAAGGAGATTGGTCTTGTCCATGTGGCCTCAAAGGTGTCCACTGACCTGCTGTAGTCCTCCTTGCACACTTGCTCAGGATGGAATGGGGCTTCTGCTCATCACCTGCATCACATGAGTCTGGTGTCAGCACTTGGGCTTGGGGCTGTGCTTGTCATGTTCTCCTTTGTAATGCTGGCATGAGGGGCCACCGCTAGAGCAGAGTGAGCCCCGTGTTCTCCTCTCAACTCAGGCCAATGGACAGGGCCGGGAGTTTGGCTCCTCCCCAGCACCCATCAATGCTTCCCAGTAGCCCTATGAAACAGGGCTCCAGAGAGGCCATATCCCTGGGGATGCAAAGATGCCTGGAAGCCCTGCACAGCTGGCCAGCTATGTGGCCCACATCTGGAGCACTGGGACTCCAATTCCCAAAGCCACATCCCATTTCCCATGGTGAGGACTGCAGAGAGGATTCAGCCTGACATGTGGTGCCAGTTCACAAGATAGAGCCATTTGGGATTGTCTCTCTCAGGACTACCAAAAAGCAAATACATCCGAGCCTGGTCAGGGATGGTGGGGGTTATGGTGAGACTTTGCAACCCCATTCCTTCTGATTTGCTGAAAGAGAGAGCACAAAAAGGGAAAAATTACAGTTCTGCATAATTAGGGAGCAAATGAGGAGAGCAGCAGCGTCTCCAAATGAGAATGGGATGGAAGAATTAATGTTTCAGAAAATCAGTCCCGAACTAATTCCCTGCTTTGCTTCAACCTTCAGTAAGGACAGCAGCACTGAAAGTACAGCCTGGAGGATGGGGAGTGGGAGGGAGGCGGAGAGGAGAAATTGCTGCTACTGGAAAGGAACAAAAACAGAGAAGGTTCAATGTACTGGGCCTGGGGAGATGGGCTGAGCTGCACCATGGGGACCGGGGATGTCTGCCACACAGTGATGGTGGCAGAGTTCTTTTTTGGCAAACCACTCTCCTTAAAAAGCTCACTCAGGCTGGAGTGGTACTGAATGACCTGTGTTTGTGGAGGAGGAAAAGCAGTCTAGGCAGGTATAACCCCTGTGTCTGGTCTCACATTCTAGATAAGGTTGAGGAAAAACACAAATCTTCAAAGTCAAATGGGAAGAGCAGTCATGGGGAGCATGGGCAGGGGCAGGCCACAATGTGGGTGCTGACACTTTTTCTTCTTGAGATATGTGTCCAGTGCCTGAATATCTGGGTCACTCTGAGGTGAGCAACACTGCAGGAAATGCTTCCTGTCCGATGCAGACATTGGCACATGTCTGTGCAATTCAAGGGGGAACTGCTCTGGGCACCTGTCCCGCAGGTCCTGGGGCACCTGTTGGGTGCATCAGTGTCTCCCTCCTGTACGAGGGGATGGAGAATAGTATTGGGGATGTGTCGTGACAGCTAAGCATTGTGCATGGCAGGATCTGTGACCTGCCTGCTGGGATGGGAAAGGGTCTCAGGCCAGGGCACAATGCCATGCTTGTTGATGCAGTGCACACGGTGCTGGCTGCCACCACTGCACCGCAGCTTGGTGCTGCTGAGTGAGTGGGAGGGGGGTGGAGATGGGATGTTTTCTTGGGCACCTCGCGGGACTAGAAGTTATTATAGGAAAAGAAATGAGCTGAATCCTCTCCATCTCCCTCCTTGGTGCAGTGGCTTGTCCCATACCCAGCTGGAGTTATATAAGGACACGCTGGTAGAGTGGGGTTGTGCTGGGACACAGGTAGGCATTGCTCTATCCTGCTGCTTGTGTGTGCCCGGTGTGTGCTGAACCCTCAAATGGGGTCAGCAGAGCCCATGCATTGCAGAGT
>JAWWMP010000093.1:61222712-61233014 GCA_035047865.1 Dendrocincla tyrannina
GGGAATGCAGTGGGAACAATGTGTGACTCTTCCTTGAGTCGGCTGTTGCAAGTGGAAGCAGCAGCAATGTCTGCCCAGTATTTCCCAATGAGGTGAGTGTAGTCAGGCCAGATCCTGCCCCAGGGACTGGATGGAATTTGCTGAAATTCCCCCTTTGCTCATTCCAGCTCTGTAGCTCAGAGGTGGAAAGCAGATCACCACCAGACATGGTGGGGAGCAGCTGTCAGGTCTCCAGGAGGGAGGCTTGATCTCAGGGAGCATGGCAGGTGCTGCCGAGGAAAGCCTAGGGATGGAGGTGATAACTCACATGGTCTGTTTACATTTTGGTGGGTTGGATTTCCCACAAGGATCCTTCATTCCCTCCAATTCCCACTTTATTTAACAACTGTATTATGAAAGTTTCTGCAGGGTGGGTGCTCATGGATGCCTCATGCTGCTTGTGGTGTGCTCAGGTCTGGAGCTCCAGCGCTCCCTTGATTTCACTGGAAGAGGCTTAAATGGGTCAGTGCACACAATGTTCTTCCCTCATCCCAAATCCCCTGCCTGTGTGTGACTCTGGGAACTCTGGACCCTGAAACGTCCCCTCTTCCCCATCTGCACCATGCTGAGCCCGAGGCTCAGCACTGCAATGGGGGTGGGGATGACCTCCCTGCATACCAGGGGGTTGCACTTCAGAGATGACCACTCTTCTTAGAAATCTCACTGACCCCAGCAGAGGGGGGAAACCCGTCACGTTCTCCTTCCACAACGCAAGCGGAAAGCCCCTTTCCTCACTCTCTAGTGCTCCTCCCGGGGAGCAGAGGCGTGTGAAGCAGATGTGCTTTCACTCACTTGGTTCCCAGGCAGCTGCAAAGAGAAGGCAGAGCCCCCCTTTCCTGCCTGTGTGTTGGCAGGGGCTGTGGGCAGCTCGAGGGGCAGGGGGTCCCCTGCAGACAAAGGGGTTTACTTCCAGAAGGATATATTCCCAACACAGCATGATCCTTTTGGGTGTACAGCCAGTTGGGAGACAGCAGCAGGTGGCAGCCCCTTGTGCCAGGGGGGTGGCTGCAGACCCCCGTGCTTGCTATGGGGACCAGGACCCAGCAGTGCCTGGAGGGGAGTCCCATGGCACAGGATCCCCAGAACTCTCTGACAGACCTTGGTCACGCTCCATGATCTGCCAAACCCACCAAACATGCAAGGAAGTGAGGGTTTGCTGTCGGGCAGTGCAGCCAGCACCCTGTGCCAGTGAGGGGGTGAGGGCTTCCCACTTTGGGACCTGCTTACGCTGTCTTGCACCTTGCTCCATTTCACTCATCGTTTACAATTAGCTGAACTTGATTGAACCATATCAGACCACAGCCCTCATGAACCAAGGAAAAGAGAAATTAGTTACCTCCTCTGCAAACTCATGCTTTTAAGAGCATGGCTTTGCGCATATGAACTGAGCAGAGACCACATCTCTCTTGATGCTTCTATCAGAGGTTAAGGGTAAAAAAATTCACAAAGCTGAAAGGCTGAGAGCAGTTCAGATGCATTTATTGTGTTGAGCCTTCTCTGCCTTGCCCTGTGTCTAGGCATCATCTTAATAAAAGCAGTATTGACTGGCAAGGTGGGGGGGTTCATGTTGATATTCTTTTGCCAGAGGAAAACCAAACTAATGCTTTAGTGTGGGTTATGCCCAGTAGGTCAGGGCCAGTGGGTCAGGGGTCAGCCCTTAGGACCCCCTCTTTGTGGGGGGCTTTGAGCTTTCAGACCAACCTCCAGTGAGGAGCCAGCTCTGGGTTAGGAGCAGTTCCTCCCTGGGGTCTGGCCACCAGCAATCAGGAGCTGTCATCCTTCCTCTGTGGCAATTCTTTGGCAGCCAGGAGGAGATCAAGTGGAGAACAGGTCCCAGAGTCAGCCTGCATCCCCAGACCTGCAGGGAGCGTGGGGCTGATGACTGACACTAATCCTCCACCCCCTAAATTCGCCTTTTGATGACTTGTGAGTGTTAGGAGAAGGCAAGTGCTGACTGAAGTTAAGCTGGCACATCCTGTTCCTGCTACTTATCCTGCCCACCAGCCCTTGTCTAATCCCTTCACCACCTCGCTTGCCAGGGCACAGTAGCAGCCAGTGCCTATGCTCTCCTGATGGAGGAGATCACCCCATATGTGAGGCTGGTGCCAGTGCCAGTGCAGGGATGCAGCACTTTGTCTGGTGTCATAGCTGAAGTCTCCGCTTGCTTCTTACCATGGAGTGAAGAACGGGCAGAGCCAGAGATCTCCTATTGTTGAGGGGTGCAGAGGGATCCACTGGGGTCCCTATGTCCCAGCTCTGTGTCTTGTACCCAGGCAGGTATCTGTCTACGTGGAAAGGGGCTGTACAGAACTCTCCAGTGACATGCAAGAATAGGACAAAGCTTGAGGAAGGGAGAAGGTGATGGCATGGAGACACTGCTCCAGGATTTTTTCACCCTTTTTGGGAAATACTTTTCCCACTGTCAGTGGGAATTTATCTGGGTGCAGCTGATCCCTGTATGTTTCTTCCTGTCCTTGGGCTCCTCAAAGAAGACCCTGGCTCTGGCATCTCTCCAAACCTTGACAAGGCAGCTGCCGGCAGCAGTGAGACCCCTTTATCATTCCTTCCCTGGGCTGCACAACTCCAGTGTTCTCAGCTTCCCACATGGTACATACCAGGACTGAAGCAGCCTGGTTTAAGGGACGTCACTGCAGGTGGCACTGGCACTGGATCGATGGTGACTCACCATCCCAAGGAGGAACATCCCCCGTCCCTGTTCTCCTGTGAAGATTTGAAGCAGGAGTGCTGGTCTTTGCTCTTGGCAGTGCCCACGCAGTGGGTGAGCTGCTGGCACCCTGTGCCTCCATGGGGGTATTTCTGCTCTTGCATGAAGAAAACCTGTTTACAGGAAGCTCTGTAGCTGCTTTTGGGCATGAACCCATTTGCTGAGACACCTGGTTGTCTTTTGGCATGTGAGATCTTGGCCCTTGAGTGGAGCATGCTGACTGAGCTCTCCTCTATCTGCAAGCTTCAGATGTGCCCCCTACGCAGGCACTGTGAAGGGCAGGGGGAAACAGCCAGCCTCCTGCTGTCACCCCAGTACTGATATACACCCCAAAAATGGCGATGTGGCAATTTCTACCCCCATAGCATCAAAGGGTTGAGCCTGTGAAGTATCTAATGTGAATATCCCAGAGATACCTCAGAGAGGAGACTGGGAAGTGTATCGAGTGAGACCTCCCATGTGACATCCCAGGGCCCTGGGGTGCTTTCACAGGGCAAAGGGACCCTGGAACTGCCTGGTCCTGACGAGCAACCCCTGTGGCCTGAGTGCTGGCAGACGAGACAGCAAGAGGATGGCTCTGGGACCACTGAGCAGCTGGCTGCAGGGAAAGCAGCAGAAAATCTGGGAACTGCTCAAAGATTAAAATCCAGCCTGTGGCAAGACTTGTTGCAACTTCCCAACCCTCTTCTCCAAAAGAAAGTGAAAGCCACGGGCTGGAAGGATATATAGGCAGTGGGGAGCAGCTGCAGCAGAGTGCAGGGAAGCTGTGTACAGCTCACCTCTCCTGCCTGGAGCTCCATCGCCTCCAGCCCATCTTCTGCCAGTCTCAGCAACAAAATGCAGCGGCTGCAGCTTCTCTGCCTCAGTCTCCTGGTGCTGGGACATATCCTGGATGGTAAGAAAGAACCTCTCATGCTGCCTGTCCTGTGGATAGTAGAGAATTCAGTTTCTTTCTCTCTTTTGCATTTCCATCAGAGTTTTAGAGGGACCCATGGCTGGGGATCTGTCATAGCCCTTCTGCATACTCTGATTGCAACCTGCCCCGGAGGGACTTTGTCCTGCCCAAAGGGCAGGGGCCTGCAGGGCTCAGGGGTTGGGAGGGTGTATTTGGGAAGGGCTGGAGCAATCCTGCCTCCCAGTGCCCTAGCCCAACTTACACACATTGGGCTGGGATCACTGTTCTCCCTGGTACACCACGGGACCATCCCTGTCACCCTGTGGTGTGGGCCAGCCTCAGGGCAAGCGGCAGGGCTTATATTTGAGGGGCTGCTGGTGTTAGACATGGGGTTTGCGCAGGTTACAGCTATCTGGGTGGGCAACACCAGAACCTTTGCTCTGTGGTGGGAAGCTGGAGGGTCCAGACACCTTGTGGTGTTGTGCCATTCCTCGCTGTAGTGGGTTACAGGCATTCCTGGGCACTGCCAGCCTTAGCTGGGCATTATCAGTGAGTACAGCATTTGGTGGAAGGCTGATTGAGATCCCCTTCCTTGCAGAGAAATGCAGACAGTTGTTTCCCTCAGGGGTCAGGAATGATCAGTGCAGGGCATGCTGGTGATGGGGTAACTGGCAAACCTATGACTGCCTCAGTAAATGAAGCTGAAGTCATCCCCAGCCCCCCGGGAATGGGGATGTATTGCAGCTTCCTAATGTGGAGTAAAGACGCCCGTGTCCTGCCTTGTTTGCTTGTGTGCAGCAAGGGGCTGCAGGAGGGACCCAGTCATGCAGATCGGTTGCCTTCTCCCTGTCTGCTGACTCTCATCTCATTTGCTTTCCGTTGGAAGGAGGCAAAGGGCTCCTGGCACCAGGGGTGTGAGAGCAATAAAACTGGTGCCTGTGTGCCCAGCTGGGGTGGTGTGCGAGGGCATTCCTGGCAGGCACCATCCAGCCTGGCTACACCACAACCCTGCCACCCTCTGGGGAGGCTGTGAGAGGTGCAGCGGACCTCAACTTGCATGGTGTGTTCCTCCTCCAGTGCATAGTCGGAACAACGTCCTCGACTGCTGCCTGCGGACAAGCGAGATGCCCATCCCATCGTGGATAGTGCAGAATTACCAGCTCCAGCTGGTGCAGAATGGCTGTAACATCCCTGCTACCATGTAAGAGCCCAAGTGGTGATGCCTGAGGGACATGAGACTGTGATGGCCAAGGGATGGACCTTGCAGGGAGGCAGGGGTGGGGGCAAAGCAGGGGGGAGGAGGGATGTTGAGCTGGGTTTGAGAGTGAAGGAATGGGGAGGGTTGTGGAAGAGATCCAGGACATCAAGAGGCTCAGTCAGAGGACGGCCAGCTGAGGGGGGAAACTGGGAGAAAAGTCAGGGGAGGAGGTCATCTAAAGGTAGAGATGGAGGAGGGTAGTGAGGGAGGCAGTGAGGGAGAGCTTGAGCTGTTCTTGAGCATCCCCGGGGTGTCCTCACTATATCTTGGTTTTTTCTCTGATGGACCTGGCAGATTCATCACCACAAAGGGCAAGCGTCTCTGTGCCCCCCTTCAATCCCCATGGGTGATTCGTCTGCAAGAGAAGCTGGATGCCAACTTTGCCAGGAAGGTAAGAACCATCCATCCCTCTTCTCAGACAGGAATGCGGGCAGCCTGGAGGTTGACTTATCCACTGCCAAACAGGCTTTTCCCCGTGTGACTGGGCTGCTGGGAAGAGAAGCCATGGGGCATACTCTACTGGGGCATGGATGCTTTGTCTTGGTTTCCTTCCCTTCTCTCTCCAGCTGGGGCCTGTCTGTCTCCTATGTAGTCCCCCTTCCACCCTCAAAAAATGCAGCCTTGGGGCTGTTGTCCACCCAGTGCCACTCTTGGCTGAGCCTGACGGGTGTCACGGCAAATAGGAACAGGAGAAAACCCCTCCCCATTTCTGCCCTGCAAGCTTGAAGTCTGCTGTTTGTGTTCCTTTCTGGGTAGGGCTTGGGATCAGTTTGGTGGGCACTTTGAAAACTCTGCCATGTCTGGCACCACTGTGGCTTGGCCAGTGGAGGAAAGGACTCTAGAGAGGCTCCTGCCCTGAGGAACACACTAATAACAGTTGGGTTTTTCACTTCCCCAGGCTAAACCCCAGGGCAAGTAGTCTCCAAAGAAGCCCATGGCTGGTCCCAGCACCTAAAGTGGGACCAGCTTCCAGCTGTGAATGTGATGCTGATGGAGCCAACCTGTTTCCACTTCCAGCCTCAGGGCTGACCCTCCTTGGGACTCATGTGTGTGGGCCTGGGCAAAACCCTGTCTGCTCTTTCATTTCCCTTCTGTCTCTGGTGTGACTCAAATACCTGTGTCAGGCTGAGCCAAGTGCTGCTGGACTCCAGTGCCTTTGCAGCCTGGAAGCTGGTTGATGCACTGATCTGTGAGGCGAGTCTGAGCAGCCTCAGACTTCTTGTCAGCACAGCAGCTGTGACCTCCAGCTCTAGTTTGATCCCTTTCGTTTCCATTGTCATCCCCAAGCCTAAGTCCTTCTGTATCCCTGGGAAGGGCTGCCAGGATGGAACAGTGTCGGGATGGAGGGAAATGCTGGAGATGTTCTTCGATGGCCATGCTGATCCTTGCTGAACACAACTTCGAAGCTCTTGAACAATGTGTGGCCAGTGTAGTTCCTCTCTCACTCCTGACTTCCCTGTATTGTTTCTTGCTCTTCCTCACAAGGGTAGAAATAGAGCCAGTAATGTGGAAGCTGCAGAGCAGGCAGTGATGGGGCTCTTAGCTGCTGCTCTCCTCATGGATATTGACCCCCTTCTCAGTCTGCCAGCCTGACACCACCTTCAAGCTCTGCCTATGCCCATGCCTGGAACTCAAGCTGTTTTCAGATTCTTTGCTGCTAGATGTGTTCATTGTAACAGTTCTGTGTGTATGCTGCTTCTTTTCTCTTTTATTGTTCTGTGATTTTGTTAAATAAAAAGAAAAATCAGCAGGCAGTTGATGTGCCTCGTGTTTGAGTCCAAAACCCAGTGGAGTGTGGGGTGTGCAGGCAGCAGTGCTTGCCATGCAGCAGTGGCAAGGGGGCTGTGCTGAAGAGGTGTGGGGCATGGAAAAGGGGCTTCATAGGGGTAAAGAAAATATTCTACAGCAGCTGGGATCCAGGTCTCTCCTGGGAGTCTCTCAGCACCATGGTGAAGTAGGTGCCCTTCCCTGCACTGCTCAGCCAGGCTGAGCACATCCTGGGGGTATGTGTGCAGAGATGGGGTGGGAGGGAGCACACCAGTATTGCACCATTCAGCCCAAAACACCAGTCCTGCCAGTGCAGCTGCTGGGCTGGAGCTCCCCAGCTCTCATATCCCATAGGCGCATGGGACATGGAAGAAGAGCTGCAGCAGCAGGATCTTTGTCCTTGCAGTAAAGGGAAACTGAGGTACAGTGGGGTCGATTGCCCAGCCATGTTGGTACTTGGTAGCAGCTGGGGTGCAGATGAGGAGAAGGAGATTTTGGTGAAACAAAGGCTGCTGAAGACACCTGTTCCTGGCCACATCCATGGATAAGGCACAGAGGGAAGCCCACCAGCTCCTGCCCCTCATCAACAGTGGGGTGAGAGCCCATGGCCAGCTTCCTCCTGAGCCTTGGATCTCTGTCCACTGTGACTATGGTCTTGCTGTCTCAAAGTGTCCTTATATGCCCTTTTGCTCAGGAAATGTCATGTTTGAACAGAACTGTTCCATCCAGCTAAAGCATGGACTGAACACACACAAGTGAGATTTGCATGGCCAACATCCAGGCGCCATCCTCTCCTCCCAGGCACCAGTGTCAAATGTGACTGTCCTCATCATTAAATTAGCTGAGTTTGGTACCAGGCAGCGTGCCTGGGTGCAGGCTTAGACTAAGAAAGCCCAGGTACTGCTTTTGAAGGCAGGGGGAACATTGCCATCAGGCCTCCTGGGTATGATATCCACAGTGGTGCAGTGACTGGGTTGTTCAAGCCAGGGAGTATACAGGCACATCATGGCCTTTACTGAGACCTCTTGAATGCAAGCTTAGCTCTATCCCTTCTCCTTCCCTCATCAGCTGGCTCACGTGGTTGGTGGCTTGTTTCTTTCTCATGTGTTACCCCTTCTGGGGCCCTCCTGGTATCTGTGCACACAATGCCCTGAGCTAGGATGTCTCTTAGTGTGACTTTCCCAGAGCACCAGCTCTCTTCCAGCTCATTAACTATAGTGACAGCTCCAGCAATTCAATCCTGGGGAGAAGAAGGAAGAGAAGGAAGACTGGTATGGGAAGAGAGGCCAAGACAAACAGCGCGAGTGGGAAATGAGGATAACTGGCTCTTGCTTCAACAGGAGCCTTCCTGCTGCTCGCTCAGTGACCCACGAGGGGACTGTGCCTGGGGAGGGGGAGGATGCTTGGCATGGATCTGCACTGAGGCTGAGCTGCTGCAGCTGGAGCAGATCCCTGTGAAGGGCAGGGATTGCCAGAGGGGCTTAGCCTGGGGCAGATCATATTCCTCCTTGGCTGCAGGCTACCCTGACAAGGAGAACAGTGTCCTGGATCAGGGAAGCTGAGGGAGAAGAGGCTTGCATTGACCTCTTAGATGTTGGAGGCAGATTTATCTAATTCTCTCAGAGTTTGAGGGATGGCTTGGCCAACCTGCCTGTAAGAGTATGGCTAAAAAGTCCATGGCTCCCATTTTCCCTGACAGCAGTAAATGTGCCCTCTACAGAGTAATACAGCTGTTCTTCACAGATTCCTGCCAGGTTCTTTTCTGCCATGGCTCTCAAGTGGGTGTTGATTCTAATCCCAGCTCTGGTAGTAAGCTGCTCTTAACCCCTAGGGAAGGGCAAGAGTAGATGCTGTGCTGGACCAGGTATATTGTCTTGGCTCCTGTCCCTTCTCCAGCCCTGCAGCAGCTGTCCCTACTTCAGAGCCTGACTCTTGGAAATTTGTCAAAAACAAACCAGGCTTAGTGCTTAGTAAACTAGGGAGTGAGTTTTTCTGATGCAAAATGTCAATGGTCTCTTTAGAGGGAAACAGCCACTTTCCTTAGGGAAAGCAGCTAGTCACTGTCATGCCAAAAACCTCGATTCCCAGCTGAACACCAGTTTCAGTTGAAAAGTCCTCCTGTTTCTCTCTTCCCAGACATGTTTTTCCTGCTCTTTTCCTACTCTAGCTGCATCTTCTGGGGTTAGCGGGGAAGGACTGGAATCTACTGCAGCCTGATGCAGACGTATCCTCAGTAGCTCTAGGGCTATGTGCAAGGATAACTTTGTTGTGAGGTCTTCTGGAGCATTGGCTGAACCACCTGTAGTCCTTTATCCAAACCTGGGACTACATATTGTGGAATAACAAGGGACTATAGCTAAAAAGCTTTCATAGGGTGTTGACAAAAGAGCAGCTCTCTTGATGACTGTGCACAAAGCCGGGAGAGAAACATAAGGCTGCATCTATATAAGCAAACTATGCAGGCTTTGGGTTGTTCCCTGGCTGTCAGGGCTCACAGCTGGGATCATGAGAGCACTCCTGTCTCTCACTGGCATGGTGAAAGCAGTCTCAGATGCTTCCCAGGCTGCAGTGAGACACAGCAAGCACAATCTGCTGCTGTCTCAAAGTCTCACCTGGCATGGGCATACCCAGCCACAGATAGGATTGAAGGTCCATAGCAAAAACACCCGTCTGCTTCTCAGCAGCAAGAGCAAGGCACCAGAAGAAACAGCTATGCTGATCTCACTTGATGCCATAATACCCCTTCTAGGGGCTTTACTGGAACTGGTTTTGTCTCTTGCCTCCAAAGAGACAGGATACAGAGGCTTTTTCTGTCACCAGCTTCCCTCGTGTGTTGCATATGCTGCTCCTGGAGTTACAGGGGAGGAACCAGCTGCATCCTTCTCACATGCACGCTCAGGCAGGTGAGCACCACTATGGGATCTAAAAGCTGTTCCCCTTCTCACAACCTTCACACACCTTCTTCACATCAGTCCCTGCTGCAGAAGAGTTGACAGGAGCTTTGAACCTGCCCTGGGCACATTTGCTAGTGTTAACGACCAGTTGTTTCCCATGCTGGTGGTCTCCTCTTCTTGATGCCGAGGCAACATGGGCACAGATTCCTGAGCACCAGTGGAGATCCAGCTGGCATGGGCTCAGGGACCCGTCTGGGTTTTTGTGAAGCGATGGGACATGGGGATGGTTGGGAAGGGTGGGAAGCCAGGTGAGAAAAAGCCACTGTAGCCTTTTTCCCTTTTGGTGTTTGCTCTTACCTAAACAACATATGGGGTGGTGGAGAGGATCCAGACCTGGCTTCTCTCGTCCTCAAGGCCCTGCTTGCTTCCCCCTTGTTCCCAGCATATAATCACCAGTGCTGCTTTTTAGGACACTTTCTACTGAGATTTGTGCTGTGATAAGATGCCAGAACTCTTAGCCAGGCAGTGGGGTTCCGAGAAGCAGCTGGTGCTGTCCCTGTCACGCTCCTCCTGCAGCTGAACTGTCTCTGGTGGTATTGCCCAGCCTGCACCACCATGGTCTGATCCCCAGGACTGTAGCATAGGACCAGTGCGCTTTTCATGGCCCTAACCCCTGGAGTCAAATTGAGACCAGAAGTTGTCTGATACAGAGACCCCTATGCCT
>JAWWMP010000093.1:61261998-61272285 GCA_035047865.1 Dendrocincla tyrannina
CGCTCTTCCGATCTCATCCCCATCCCCACACTCTCCTCTCTGAAGCCACATGCCAGAAAAATTCCTAAAAATAATTTCTCAGCTGTAAAGCTGTAGCTGTAGTGCTGGTGAGTTTCTTTACAGCTTGGAGATTATTTTTAGGGTGGAGGCATGGAAGTTGGTGGGGGGGTTGCTGCATCCCCACTGTCCTTGGCACATGATCGCGGGACAGGGATGGGCACAGTGCTGGATCTAGGGACACGGGTGGGACCTGCCAGCAGAGAGCTGGGCTACCCTGTGATTAAAGCAGGGTGGGAAAGGCTTTTCCTGTCCCAGGAACGTTTTAGGTTTTGGGATATTTTTCTGCTCCTGGGCTTAGCCCAGATTGGCAGAGAATTCAGTGAATCTGCAGCTCCCAGCATGATGGAGCAGTCGGGTATCAGCCTGTACCCCAGCATTTTCTCCCCCCAGTATCATCTGCACCCCCCAGAAAAAAGCTCCCACATAAGCTGATCCTGGAGCCAATACAAGAGCACACACATCTGTAATTATAGGGGAAAGACATATATGGACACACATGTGAATGTGTGTACACATATCCAACTTACTCTGATGCTTCTGATGAACTCCAGCCTGGAGCCGGGAACCCAGATCCAGAGAGGGGCCCCACAGCATCCCCATGCCTGGTGCTCCCTCATTCCTCCCCCTGCTCCAAAGCTGGCCAGAGCCCAGGAGCCATCGGGCTCAGCTCCATCCCTGAGGCACGAAGGTACATGGGTCAGCCAAAACGCTGCAGTGCCAAAATAAACAGCTCACCTTACACAAATGCTCCCCCAGCTAGCAATTTGCTGTCACTCCTTTTACAAAACAAAATCCCTTTTGGGCCAAAGAGGGATTTCAGGAGTCATTAAGGACCACCTGGGTGGCCAAATAAAGGCATAACCAAAGGGTGGCCCAAATAAAGCCACCACCAAAGAGTGGCCTGTTAACCCGTTGTACACCACCAGCAGTGTCCCTGTGGGTGGGGAGGAAGGATGGAAGTTGCAAATCCCTGACCATGTGTGACATGGGGATGCCAGTGCCAGTCTTCGGCATGCAGTCAGATAATCACGGCCTATCTTCTCCAAGCTTGGAGTCAACCCTACCTGCTTTCATAGAATCCCTGAATAATTAAGGTTGGAAAAGCCCTCTAAGATCACCAAGTTCGAGCACAGGCAGCTCAGGGGAGACAGCAGGGTATGAGGCACGACAGAGACAGAAGCTGGGGAAACACCTTACTGAGGCAGCATCCACGTCCCCAAACCTCTTGCCAAGTCAATCAGATGGCAGCTCCCAAAGCAAAAGGAGAGACGGAAAAGTGGCAAGAAGTGGGGAAAAGCTGGGGGCTGCAGCACAGGGCCAGAATAAGGGGGCTGAGCCCTGTCTAAGTTGAGAAGGTTGGAAAAACACTGTCCAGCTCGTTTTCTGCTAGGGGGAAAAAAACCCCAGCCAAGTTCTTCTGAAAGATTAAGTGTGATCGTATCCGAGTGGGAGAAAGCAAGGCAATGCAGTGAGTGTGCTGACACATCTCCTTCCCCAGTGCTGGAGAGATGCCTCGGCCCCATTCAGGGCCAGCTGTTTACATGATCCTATTGTCTTTTTTTTCCTTCGGATTCCCCCCTTCCAATGTTATAGTTCAGAGTAAACAAAAACAAGCAGTCTCTCACTCCAAACATTTCAGCCATCCCAAACTTTCTCTGGAGGGGGGCTGCCTGTGGAATTTTCCTTGTCCAAAAGAATTTCGAAATGTTCCCATTGCAGCCTGCTCTGACTGGAGGCCAAGACAGCTCCAAAATCCTTCTCGAAATGCTCAAGCTACCCTCTGCACAGCCCCAGCTCCGGCTGTGCCCCAAAACCCTGTCATGCACAGGGAAATCCTCTGGCCTGGCACATTTGCCAGAGGGGGACAGAAGCACATCCCAGCCTGCATAACCCTGCTGCCCAGCCCACCAATTGAAAGGAGACAGCAAGTGCTGGTGAGGCTGGTTCCTACCTTTTATATTTTAAGCTGCCACTTCTATTCTTTCTGCTCCAAGTCAGTGATGCTGCTAAAAAGTGCTAGGCTGCAACGGGATGGCAATGCACCCCAAACCCCACAGTATTTCCCTTCGCAGGCAGCATCTCCATAGGATGCATCATCTCCCAGCCAGAGGGAGGAGGGTGAAGAGAGTGCCAGAGTTCCTCCTTGGAGTAGTCAGTGGCATCTCAAGCACCAGGAGGGCAGTTTGCAGGGGTGATGCCTGCTTGGTGCTGACAGCTCAACACATGGGCAGGCAGAGAAGGAGGGGATGGTGTGACACATACATCCCTGAGGATGGAGTGGGGGCAGAGCACATCCCTAGGAGATGGTACATGGAAGGGGGTATGAAATGTACCCCAGGAGGAGCCAATTGCTGTGTGTTACTCAAGGATGCTAATCCACCCTGGCCCACATCACACTGTAAGGGCATGCACCGCAGTCCCAGAAGAGGTGGGACCCCAAGATGGTCAAGCAGAGATCCCCAAGAGCTCTCTTGTCTCTGGTTAAGCACAGATGTGGTGTGAAACCCAGGAGACCATGGCACAGGGGTCTCAGCACTGCTCAGTCTGCTGGTCAGGAGAGTATCGGAGGTAGACTTTGAAACAATTGGAGGGAGAAGAGCCCAGCCAAACAGCTCCACAAAAAAAGCCAGCAGGGGCAGGAAGAAGCACCTGAAGCTCAGTCCAGTGTGGATTTGGCTGACAATGCAAGCCACTGTAGTGGCCTGGCATGCTGATGTCCCTTGTTTGCTTTCCTGAACCATCCCTGGATGAGTTTCACCAGGTAGGTAGTCGTGCAACCCAAAACGCACCCTGACATGTTGGGGAGCCCCCACATCCTCCATTCACAGGCACATGCAGATTTAGGGGGCTGCAATCCCTTGATGCACGCCCTGTCACCCCAGGAAGGCAAAACATTGCCAGTACCCACTTCATCTCCCACCCACAGCATCACACCCCGGTGGTAACAGAGCCCTGTGCCACCATAGTAGCACTGGCAGGGGGGGAGATACCTCAGCTCCACGCCGGGCTGGAATCTTGTTGTGGAATGGGGCTCTGCTGGGTGCCCCCACTGCTTCTGCACCATCTCCCTGCACCGCCTTGCTGGGCTCTCCTCCTCCACGGAGGCTGTTCAGTGGTTTGGCGTGGAAGCAGTCCTACTCCCGACCCTCAGCAGCCCCCTCCCCTATAAAGGGGCCAGGCAGCGGCTGTGCAGGGAGCAGAACCCTCGACACAGCAGATGGGGTCTGTAAAGTGAGGCTCCCCCAGGTGTGTTTGCCTTGGCTGGGGCTCAAGCCTGTCCAA
Organism: Dendrocincla tyrannina; assembly: GCA_035047865.1. NCBI lineage: Eukaryota > Metazoa > Chordata > Aves > Passeriformes > Dendrocolaptidae > Dendrocincla > Dendrocincla tyrannina. The sequence goes on from JAWWMP010000093.1 coordinate 61,265,341, forward strand.
TTAGAGCTATAGAAAACATATCTTACAAAAATACGAGGGGGGAAAAATAATCCTCTCCCCTGAGCTGGGGCCCAGGGTTTGGCCAGGGTTTCTCGGCAGGCCAAGCACAGGCAATACAGGCTCTGCTGGCAGCAGCCTGGGGAGGGAGGGATGTTTGTGGATATTAAAATGCAGTCGTAAAGTAAAATAAAAGGGCAGCCTTGTTTCAGAACGAGTCTCCGAGGCTTTCCCCTCTCCCGTCATGCTCGGCACCTGGCCGGCAGCACGAGCAGCTCCCCCTTCCCGCAGCCTCTCCAGCCATCTCCAGCTTGCCCAAGGACTGAGCTGCTGTCAGAGAGCCCTCAAGCCTCAGGGGGAGCAGGAGAGAGCAGATTTGGGAGGCAACCCCTCTACAGCTACCCATATTGGCTTGAAATTACAGCTGCACTTCTGTTAAACCCACTCCTTCCTTGACACCCCTACAGCTCCCTGCCTTTCCCTGTCCACTGCCCTGCCTGTAAGGAGCCCAGGCTGCCTCACCCCAGCTGCTTGGCAGCAGCCACATGGCAGCACCACCAGTATTCCACTGCTTGGCTTCTGCCTGCATCCCTGCTGGAAGTAGAACAAGCTGCATCGTGTTTTGGTCAAAGCTTAAAATTAGCCCTGGGCACCCAACACTCCTGTCCACACAGAATAAGGGGACATGGCAAGGCCCCATGGGGCTCCCTCCATCTCCAAGGATCCACAAGCCTCTGCAGAAACCCTTTTCTTGAGACATCTCCCCAAATCCACTCCTGAAGCAGGATACTGCCTCTCAACAGCATTGCCTCCGCCTCCATGCTGCCATGTCTGGCTCTTAAAAGTCACACCAGAAGGTTGGGAAACAGCTGAAGGCATCAGCCTACCAAAGGTGGCCCCATCCTGGCCCACCTGCTTGGCTGGAGATGCCCAGTGCACATCTGGCTTTACCGCTGCCTTCTGCCCCGCTCCCCAGGTCAGCAAGGAGAGGAGGTGGGCTGTGAGCCAAGCAGCAACTCCCATCCATTCCTGCCCCCATCCCTGCCCCTTTCCTCTCACAGCACTCCAAAAGTGAAGGCTCTCCAAGCCCCCCATCCCCAGGCACATCCCACCCCCAGCCACGGCCCAAATGACTAACACCCCGGCAAGAGAACCGGGTGCCGTCGGGGCGAGCAGGGCCTGTCCCTTGGCCGCACTCCCTCCCCGCAGTGGTGAAATCACGTCTGGAGAAAGCCCGGGGAGTGAGACACTGGGCTCCCCCCGCTGCTTCCCAGCGAGGATGCTCACTCCCTGCCCGCTGGCCGGCCGCCCCCGCTCTGCAAACCCCACGTCCTGGTAGAGGGGTGTTCCAGGCATGCAGCCTGCGACAGAACCCTGTATCTCATCTCCTTTTCCTCGCTCTGCATCCCGTAGCAACATCCCAGACCTCGAAATGACTACGGGATGCGGAAACGGAGCAGCAAGACCCAGGTGCTCATAAAAGCGCTTTCGGGGAGCAGGCAGGAGCCCCTAATCCCCCTTTAGCCTCTGCAAACCCGTCGAGAGGCTGGGGGCAGGGAGCGATTGTGTGTTGGAGGGGTTATACCACCCCCTCTTCGCTGACCCCCACCGTGGCAGAGCAAACTGGGCTCACGGGAGGAGGTGGTGACTTGGGGCTGCCTGGAAGCATCCCTGGGCAGCACCAGAGGGGACCGGGGACGGGGACAGGCCACCAGCGCTCGCCTCAGACCTGGCACGCGCCGGCCACGTCGGGGGTGACTCATGCGGCTCTTTAAACGCCCCCGCCGGCACGGGAGCGCGGCTCGGGGTTAGGGCTTAATCGTCGGCCTTCCTCCGCAGACCGTGCTGCCCTCTCGCTGGACCGCCACGGGGACCCCGGGAATGCCGTCCGGGAATGCCGTCCGTCCCACCTCGTCCGGGGCTGCTGGCACAGAGCGAGCAGGGCTGCGGCGGGGAGCGGGCTGGGAGCACGCCGAGGCTGTAGCTGGGGGCTATAAAAAGCGCGGCTGTGGTATGCAGCGAGGCACTGAGAGGGGAGTAGAATAAAATCAGGTGGTGGATGAGTCGGGCGCTTGCTTCTGCACCGGGTCTGGCCCCAGTGCTGCTTCCCATCGTCCTTTCCCGGCTGACAGCCTGGTGAGGCTGAGGAAAAGCGGAGAGCTGGGATTTGGCAAAGGATGGAGGATGCAAGGGTGGGTCGGCAGGCGGTGGAGGGGATCAAGGCTAGGGGAACAATCGCTGGCTCTGCTACGCTGGCTCCTGCCTGGGATGGAAGCATCCCAGCCACCCCTTGCCCGGCCCAGAGACGCCAGATCTGGGGACTCTGTCTTCTGGCAGCTTGTATTGAAGGATTAACCGTGTGCTGATTTATAGCCAGAGGTGACTTTGCCAGGAGGAAGGTGGCACACCAACAGCGACAGTGGGTGCCCCTCCATCCCACAGCACCCCCAGCACCCAGCTCCTGGTGGGGACCTCATACAGAGGGAACAGTGATGACACAAGCTGGGGACAGACAAGGCTCCTGCTCACGCCGGAGGGAGCTCCCTGCACAGGGACGTGCCATGTTTGCACAAGTCTGAGCGGGGGAAGGTCAGATTAATTTTAAACCTGAATGAACAAGGAGAGAAAGCAATGCCAGAGCTCGCCCTTCCCTGCAAGGATGCCCAACAGCAAAGCACAGCGCCCGCAGCATAGCTCTGCCCTGCCCAGGGGGTTCACATGCCCCTAGGAGAACCAGAACAGACCCACACCCGGGGGCCTCCCTTTTCCACAAGGAGCTCCCAGCTGAGTCAGTGCTGGCAGTGGAGAGAGCAGCTCCTGCTTGCCTTTGCAAGATTCCTCTGGTCTCCACGGGGAAGCACCGACCCTGGGACCCCCCGTCCCACTGGGAACAGCACCAGGGCTTGCCTGTCTCCTGGCCACAGTGCACAATGTGGTCTTGGGAATGAATCAGGAGGAGGAAAAAAAAAAGACACAGTAAAATTGTTTGTAGGTCAGGAGGAAAATGGAAAAAAAAAAAAGGTTGTGTTTTTCATGCCAAAAGGAAAATGAAAACCAAAACATTTTGTTCTAAATGATAGGCCTTGTTTAGTTTTCAGTGGTTTTACTTTTTTAAAATGGTTTGAGTTAAATCGAGCTAAATTTGTCTTCCAAACATTACCTTGGGGCGGGGAATAAAATAAATTAAAAAAAAAAAAAAAAAAGAAAATAAATCAAAACATCTCATTTGGAAAATGTCAAGAGTGAAACGCCACAGCTTTTCCAGCCTGGGAGAGCCGCAACCAGGCGCTGAACCCAGCCTCAGCTCACAACTTGCAACGGCCTCCCCGAAGCAACTTTTATTCCCGGAAAATAAGGCAACTGCTGTGCTGACTGACGGCTAGGATGGCTCATGCCCCGGTGTCAGGCTCCCATCAGGGATGTCCCCTCCACCCCTGACAGTCCCCAGGACCTGCTGGAGCATGGAGAGACCCCGCTATGATCAGCAGCCACGCGCGTGAGCTGAATCCAAGCTGAGCTGCTCTCCAAAACTCCTCTTTAAATGTCTTTTCTATTAGGTCAGCATTCCTGCGTCGCCCAGGGAAGGTGGTTACGGCCGGCAGTGGGGCACACAGGCTCCTCGGTGCTGGCTGCTGGCTCCCCGTCAGCAAGCAGCCTGCCCACGCTATTAAATTACTGAGAAAAATGGATCGTTTCACCAAAAATTAGGTGCAGGAACCTCTCACGCAGTGGCAAGGCGAGCTGGTAATTGGAAATTCATAGAGCTGGCCACAAATGCTGCCTCTGGCTCCGCTCCACCCTCCTCTGGTTGTGGTGAGGGATGGTGGGGAGGCGTTCACTGCCGTCCCTGAAATGCCACTGCTGATGGAGATGCAGCGGCCACGTCGCCGGCAGCACTGTGAGGTCGCCTGCATACTCCAGGAGGGTTAAATGCCACTGCAGGGTGCCTCTGCCCTTGATAGATTGGGAAAATAAGTGGGGAAAAAAAACCTCAGGGACCTTTCCATGCACTGGAGGAAGAAAATTCTCTATTCATGGCTAGACGTGCTCACAGTTAAGCACCCTACTGGGGACATGTCTCATGGGACATTGCCTGGGGATGCAGCAGGACACGCTGCCCCAACATCAATTCATTCTTCCAGCTGTGCCCCAGGGATGAATATCAAGATGACCTTCCCCACTGACCTTGCCTGGCTTAAGTCCTTCATCCATCCATCCATCCATCCATCCATCCATCCATCCATCCATCCATCCATCCATCCATCCATCCATCCATCCATCCATTCCAGGCACAGAATGAGCACTACTGTTGCTCAAGCTGAACTCAGGCATCTCATCATCCTCCTCCCCGACCACTCTAGTCCAAACCTTGGTGTCTGGCTGAGCAGTGGCCTCCAAGGCATCTCCAGGGCAAATCGCTCAGCTGTTGGAGCTGCCAGAGAGCCCAGTGTGTAACTGCAGCCTCAGGTCGGGAAGGAGGGATGAGGATGCGCAGCAGACCAAGAGCTGCATTAAAAAGATACTCTGGGAGACCAGCCCCTCACACTGGCTGCTTCCTGTGCCGGCACAGGCTCCGGGAGACCTCATCTTCCTCACTAAGTGCAGCCCCTCCCCTGGCACTGCAAGGAGGAGGAATACAGCAGACAGGGAACCAGCAGCACGCAACTGTTTTTTGGATGCTGGGGTGCAAGGACCATGGGCACAGTCCCAGCTGGAGAGGGAAAATGGAGCCAGGCCCAGGATCAGAGAGGCCAGGGAAAAGGCATGCTTCCCCTGGCACAGCCGTGCTCCAGCCATGAAGCTGCAAAACTCAAAGCCAGGATGGGGTGGAGCAGCCTCAAGGGAGCTACAAAAGAACCCCCGGGAGCCTTGCAGGAGCTAAAAAAAAATCAAAAGCAGCCAAAGCACTGAGGAACCTCCCGGGGTTGCGTGTTGGTCCTTGCAAGACAAGGATGGAGCAATAGCTGGTTGGGTCCACCAGCTCCTCCTAAGCCTTGAGGCCTCAGGCAAAACTCATGGAAAGCAAAGGAAAGACTCCTGCAGACCTCCCCAGCAGCTGGGGGCTGGCCCTGTCCCTGCAAGGAAGTCTGAGGAGATGCCAGCTGGCCTGGGCACCCTGCGTGACAGCGGCTTTCGCAAAACCAAGCCGGGCCACTGCAGCTGGGCCATCCCTGGAGACCTTTGTGGGGCTGTTGCAGCACAGCTGCTGGAGCTCTGTCGCAACACCAGCACAGCACTGGGCCGGACCAAGACAGAGACCCAGCAGGATGGCACCTTCTAGTTTTCCCTATCTATTTCTCGGGGAGGCAAGGGCTGAACTGTGCCTTTCATGATGTTATTGAAATCAAAAGGCACTGATGCCCATGCCGACCTTCATCAAAGTGGGGCTGTTGAGGTCCCTGGCTCCAACTGCGACTATCGGTCTGGCCAGGATGAAAGCTTTCTGTCCCAAAGGAAGGGGATGGTGAAAGCACAGGAAGGCAGAGGAAACAGCTGGACAAGCATAGCCATGCCAGTCTGCGGGGACGTGCTCCAGGGATGCTGTGCCAGCCCTACTGCCTCCCACATGCTCTTCTGTGGGGACATCCACATGTCTTAGGCTGCCAGCAAAATGGCAGGCACCTGCCCTGAGGTTCTGGGGCTCTCCAAGGCGGGATGAGATTTAACCATAGCTGAGCACAAGACCCACCAAAGTCAGTGGGTCAGAAGACTCTCCCCAAGCTGATGCAGAGACGACGGTCCCCCAGAGCTGGAAACTTATCCCACTCCTTTTCCTACTCACTGCATCTTCAGCACTGGCTTCTCAACAAGGCTTGGCATCCCTTGTTTTTGCTTTAGGAGGTGGAGTAAATAAGAAAGTGCCCAACTGACTTTCTTTCCACAAACAGGTTTTCATTAGATGAAGGAGCTGTAAACATTTTCACCTCTCCCTATATGGCAATCTCTGCAGGTCTGAAACAGTTTTCATTAGGCAGTCTCTATTTCAGCCATCTCCATATTGAGACAAAGAGACCAGAGTGGAGCAGCTGATTTCCAAAATGCTTTCAGCATCCTCCCCTCTCCTTGCGGATGCACGGTCATACCTGCAGGCAGGTCGGTGCCCACCCGCATGTGCCAGCCTGACCATGTCAGGTCTCCTGAGGTCCCTCTAGCCTACTTGTCCTCTCTAAAAGCATTTTTAGGAGACATGTACAAGCAGAGTACTGTGGATGTGACCTTCTCTTGGCCAGACACTTCCAAAATTCCTCATAAGCTTTTCCAGAAAAGATCAATCCCCGCTGGAGCAAGCCCAAGCTCTCTGATCAGATGTGATCAGTGTGACCACAGTGGACAGTCCTGGTAGGATAGAGGCAAATCAGGTCTTGACAGACTTCTCGTCCCTCTTCTGAACCTCCCCCACCCCAAACACCCCAAAACACCAGAGGAGGAGATATTTGTCAGCTTTTTCTACCATGTCCCAGACTCATACCCCTATAGAGAAGGAAGAATTGCACATTTCAGCCCAGCTGTCCACCTGTACTGGAGAGCTTAGCAGATGCTCCAGGGAGTGCAAGTGCTGTGACCTTTCAAAAGAGCCCAAAGTTCGCCCCATTCCATTCCCATGCCAGGGTGACTCAGAGACCTGAGAAACAGCCAGACCTGAGAGATAATTCCCATTAACACCCTGATCCCTGACACTACAAAGTTGCTTCTAATCTCCAGAGGAACTTTCCTTTTCCCATGGAAATGGTCTATGGGAATCTGGCTGTTGGGGAAGACTCAAGGACAACTGCAAGGCATCTGTGCCCTTCCCCAGCTTTCACAGCCTGGACGGTAGGAGAAATCCATCATTGGGAGGCAAGAGAGATTTGCTGGTAGGAACTTGGGTTGTAAGGTCACAACATTCCCAGCCAGAGAGATTTGGTGATTTTCACCCATGCGATGCGGTTGTAACCACAGGAACACTTA
>JAWWMP010000093.1:61316358-61326800 GCA_035047865.1 Dendrocincla tyrannina
AAAATGCCTGTGCCAAGGTTCGAGGGAGCTTATGTGAGGTAGCACGATTGGCCACATGCTTCACTGCATGCCCATGTGAAAACTCATCATCATCTCTCCATGATAGTAATTCCCAGAGCACATCACCATAATTCCCAGAGCAAACTGCAACATGAGAGCTGCTAAGTGGCCTGAGTGTAAAGGCACTGATGAGCAGGGGAAAGGGAGTGCAAATGGCACGCTGCAACTCAAACCCAATTTGCAAAGCAGTGGGAAGGGGACATGGGTACCCCCCACCTCCGGGTGAGCCCCAGAGATTGCCTGATGGGGTGGAATGCTTGGGCCAAGCATCACTTGACTTTCTCTGCTGGGGAAAATTGCATTTATGGCTCCCTCGCACAGTGGCAGTCTCGATAAGATCCGCTGCTCCTGCCATGGACGGCTTCATCTTCTGGTGCCAAGCCCTGGCATTATTAAAATCCTGAAAGGAAGAGCCTGGAAGAAAGCAGACGCTGATTGAATCAGGCCCTATGGTATTCGACAGCTCGACATCTATCTGATCCTATTAGTGCTCATTCAGTCCTGCCTGCCGAGGTGCTGTGCATAAATCAGACCCTGCAAAGATAACAGGGGGTGGAGAGGTGAAAGGGGAGCTGCTTCTTCTGCCAAGAAACACCACATGTGAGTGGAGTCTGCATGCATATTCGTGTCTCTGGGCCAGCCTCTGGTGCTTCTTTGTGGGTTTGCTCCAGCAGGGATACAGGGCTTCCCACAGGGCTGACAAGGAAATGCTTAAAACCCATGGCTGGTGCAGAGGTGGGTTGTTATGAGGAGGCAGGAAGAGGGCCCAGCCTGGGAACCTTGGGCACAGAGGGATGTGCCAGAACATGAGGTTACCCAGCTCCTCCTGACTGCTAGCAGGGCCTTCTCGTCTCTCTACCGAGCTCCCAAGCTGCCCTGTTGTTAGCAGGCAGGTTGTGTGGGCGTAATAAGCAAGGGGTTTTCCATGCCAAAAGCCAGTGGGGCAGCAAGCGCCAAGATGGGGGGCAGCTTGTGTCAGGAGATCTACATCTCTGTGAGAACTAAGACAACTCCATGCAAGCGTGGCATGTGTGATCATCTTTCTCAGGCCATTTTTCCCTTTGAGGTGAGATCCACCACCACCACCACCTCAGGACAAGCTGGATGGCTGAGCTAGGCTTGGCCTTAACAAACCACGTCCTTCCCTTTTCCATCTGGATTTGGAGGAACAGGGATGCCTCCCAAGATGACAATAAGAAATAAGTCAAGCAAAGAATGAAGCATGGCCTGGGCATGCTCCCAGCATGCTGGCATTGGTGGCGCTCATTTTTGGGTGCAAATGCCTGCTTTTGCAAGGTGCCTGGCTGGCCTAAGCAGGCTGAATGTGCCAAGGGAGTCTGGGGTCAGAACCAGCTCCAGCTGCTGCAGTGCTGCCATTCCCTGGTGTTTGGGAACTGATTGAATTAGGCTTCGCAAATAATTCATCTGATGAATAGTGGCAGTTTTCCTCAAATCATCCACAAATGAGATTTTTCATTACCCAGCCAGCAGGGCAGAGAGTCAGAAAACAAGGCTGGTACCTCCCTTGCTGAATGCTTGCACTTGTTGACTGAGCAAATTGTTTCTCAAACACTCTTCTCCACCCCTCACTGATAAGGAACATGTCTCTTGCAATGGGATTATGATTAAAAGTAGTACCCAGGACTGCTGCACCTTCCTGAAATGCTGGGAGATACATCCTTACACCCATCATGAGAGCTGGTACTTCAAGCTCTCTCTGCACCTCAGAATATCTTTGTATATGAGAAATCAAGTTCTTACTGTCCGAGAACTGCCTTTTCCAATGAGGGTGGCCCTGCCACCAGTGTTGCCAATACCTCCACCTATTTCCCACCATTGCTGCCTCACTGAGAGAGCTGACGGACAGGACACGCCAACCCCTCAAGGATTTGTACTGAGGGGATTGGCACAGCTTGGCCTCATGATTGTGTTACCCAATACCCAGTGATGGAGGGACTGGCCACCCTGAGGGTTTTGAGGTGGGAGGATATCTCACTGGCTATCCCAACATTTGTGGGAGCAAACAAGGGTACTTGACTGTATCAGGCTGTGGCAGGTTAAAAACATCAGCTTTTTCCACAATCATTTCACACCTTCTAAAAACTGAGGTTGTGTTTGGCAATTGCCATTAAATCTTCCCCTTTTTGCAGAGCTTCTACAGTTCGAGCATTTCTCCAAAAAGTGAAAAAAAGGTACCCAGAGAAAACTAATACCCAAACTCCACCCCTGCCTTCTTATCTCTCAGAATGCTCCACAGATGGTCTCTCACTCCCAGGTGGGGAGCAAAGGGCTAAGTGACAATCAGGGAAACCCTCTGATTTTCTTCTCTGATTTTCAAAGCCATCAGCAAACACTGCAATCTGAAACACAACTTGCCGCGCTGCTTCATCAAAAAACCCAAAAAAACATAATAAGAAGTCACTGAGACAACAACGCCTTGCAGAGATATGAGCAAAGCCTCCCATCCTCTCTGCCACATGTTTCTCTCCCTGGGAAGAGCTGGCTGGAAGAAAATCTTGCTTGGCTCCTTGACACAGGTGAGGTCCCCAGAGACTGGGTACAGCCTCCTATTTGTCTTTTGGGTTTTTTTGCAAAATGCTTTATCAAGCAAAGCACCCAATTGGCTTTCAACTGGCCCAGCTCAGCACAGAGGGGATGCTAAATGAGCCACACCAGCGTAACAGCACCTCTCCTTCAGCAGCAGATTGCTTTCCTACACAAGCAGCACACAGAGGTAAAAAAAAAAAAAAAAGAGCCTGTTCGTTATCTTCCTGCCATAACAAATGAAATATGTCCTCCGGGCTGCTAAGGATTTCACTGGCTATTTTTTTTAAAGAAACAAGAAATAAAAGTAAAAAATACGATAACATCACAGCAATTGCTCTGTGACTACACTCTGAGTTACGGCAAGCGGTATTTTATCTCCAGTTCAAAATCTAAATGTGGCAGAGGCGCATTTAAATGTGGTGACATTTATACTTTAAATGCCTTTTACATCTCGTTGGCAATTTTTATATAGAACATATGTATGGAAAGTAGATAGGGGCTGTGGATGAAAATGTGGAGCAGGGAGAGCCTGCAGAGCCATTTGTAGGCAGAGTGCAAGCTAAAAGAAAGATGGAGAGGAAGGGAAAAGGGACAAGAAAGGTTGCCTGGGCAGTAATGATACATTTTTTTTGTCCCTGAACAGTTGTTCACAGTGCAACTTGTTCCCAGTCACCAGCTCCCCCCACTTCCTTCTGTCCCAGGCAGTGCAGCATCACTTACGTGTTGCCACTGGTCCAGGATGAGAGGCCGATACCGCAGGAAGAACTTGAGTGGGAAAGAGTCAGGGTCCGGCCAGGAAGAGGGGTTTTGCCATGACACCTCCAGTCTCCGAGGGTTATTGGGCACAGGTTTAGCCACCACACTCTCCGGAGGGTCTGGCTTTACTGGAAGAGAGGAAAAGAGGGTAAAGCTTTGGATGTGGCATCCTTCCTTTATACCCCTTGGCATAGCTGGCTGGACATTACATCATGTGCTTTCCAAGGAGAGCAGCCAATATGCAGAACACCCTTTTCCCAAACTAATTAGATGCAAATCGGCTTTTCTTGTCCAGGTCAGTGATATGACTGTTCCGGCTCAAAACACCACTATTAAGAAGATGCCAGTGCTGGCAGAAAAAGCCTGTCCAGGGCAGAGAGCCTCCCTCTTAGACAGGGCTAACTGAGTCAGGGTGAGGAGCCCACCAAACCCAAATCCTGCGTTTTCCTCCCACCTGCTGATTTCTGGGAGTCTGACATACATTCAAATCCCCTTACCGTGCAGAAATGTGGCAAGTTTAGTCCTTGGGTTTAGGGCTGGGGTTCTGGAGATTCAAAGCACTGCAGATCCTATTTGCTAAGGGGGAAAGCTTGCCATGATCACATTCCACTCCAGGTCTCTCTCTCTCTCTGCCCTACTCTGCTTTTGGGACACGGGGATATTTTCTTGCTACCTGACATGTATTCCAAGTGAATATTAATTGGCTGTGAGCTATGCAACATGCTTTGATGTTGCAGTTACTCTCAGAGTGCCGGAAGCACATCACAGACAGGCTGTGATGAACGTCGCTGCCTGTTGCAGAGCAACCCTTGCTCCTTGACAAGGGTTTGATCAATTCCTGACAGCTCGAATTCCCAATTGCAATAGCAAAGCTAAAACAATTAGTGTACACCCATGCTTCTCCCTTGCTCACAGCCAGGGAGGACTTGGACACAGGGATCTGGGCATGAGCTGTGCCAGGACTCCCTGTGCACTCGAAGAATAGTAAGGCACATGAGCCTTCATGTCCTGGGAAAGCCCTTAACCCCATTTTGAAGTCCATATGCAGGTGAGTGGATCCCTCCTGGCCTGAAAATCTCTGGATTGAAGAATGGTCCCCTAGCTCTGATCACGTTGAGAAGCAGCCTGTGAATGCCAGCATCCAACTCCACTGTCAAGCATGAAGGAGGAATGCTGGGACTGCAGGGATCCCCTCTGCCTGGCAGAGCTCTCTGCTCTCCATGCTTACGCCAGGGTTCAGCTGCTGGGGGTGGGAGGTGATGTTCACACCGGGGCTTTGCCTGCCCTGAGAGAGGAAGGAGGTGGTGAGTGAGCTGCTCCCTCACCAGCCTCTCTGCCTGCACAAAGGGCATCTCTCCCTCTGCTCGAATGGGACCACATGCTGATGTGGGGCCAGTCTGTTGCACGTGGAGTTGTGTGTGTGCTGCTCGCTGCCATCCTGCTCCAGAATGATGGTGGCACAGCAGCAACAGTCCCCAGGAAGACACCAGACACCTTCCCTGCACCACTACCCCTTGCTCCTCTTACAAGAAAACTGCCTGCAAACACACTTTCTTGGCTGTGGGTGAGGCAGAGGGAGGCTGCTGAAATGAAGCTGGAGCCCAACTATCTTGGTAGGATCTGTTTCTCCTGAGAAATAACCCACCATTACCTCCCTCTTCCCAGCCCTATTGCTCAGCACCCTGGCACACACCCTCCTACAGTTCTTTCTTACCATTATCTTCACCACCACCCTGATAGCCTCTCCTGCCTCCCATTACCTTCCCTCCATCGCAGTGAGTGCAAAAAGGGCTGGGCACTCCTCCATGTCCATGACACCTAGTCCTCAGAGGAAGCTCCCAGTGGCTTGGGGAGTGGCTGGTAAGCAAACACTCATGGGCCTGACATGGGTGCCTAGTGCCACCTACCTGCTCCTGTTGACCCCTCTCTGTAGCAGGACAGGACACAATTTTCCGTTTACAGCTTTATCCTCAGCTGGAGGACTTGCTGGGGCTGTGCTGTGCTGAGCTACTCCAGATGGCTCAGCAATTCCTCTGCTTGCTTTGAATCCCAGGGCTTGGGCTGGACATCAGCTTCCATCGACAGGGACTTGGAGTCCAAACGCATATGGAAAAGTATAAATCCAGCACTGGCTCAGGAGGCTTGGTTTGCAAACAAAAGTCTGTTTGGTTGAACGAATGCAGATGACTGTGAACTGCAGCTCTGCAGTCAGGAAGTGCAAAGGAAAGTGCAGGCCTAGGGATGAACGTAATGGATAGTCCCTGGGGTAATGCAGGGAGCCTGGCCCTGGTTTTTACTATGCCAGGCTGGAAGGATACTTGAATTCACTTGTGCTGGGCAAGAGAAATGTGCTTGGGCAGGAGTGAGAAATGCTACTGTGATGGTTGGAGGAAGTCAGAAAAAAAGAGTTCTTTGATGCTGAGGTGGGAGTCACCTGCCCATTTTGCAGGGATGTGATGTGTCACCTGGCTCCTGTGGGTTGGAGACTGTCCCTGGTGCACAGAGGAAGGCTGCCCTGGTTCCAAGAGAGTGTTCCTGGCTGTAACAAGCCTTCAAACAGCACTGTGTGTTAATGGGAAAACCAGCAGTCCCTGGTACCTCCCCATGTGTCCCTCCACCTGTGGGACTCCTGTCCAGGCTAGAGAGAACAGCAGTACCAGCCCCTCCAAAAGCACAAAGCCAAATCAGTTCCTGTCACATCCCTCCGAGGTGATGGGGACACAACAGCCAGGACAGGCAACTGCACCCCTGGCAGCCTGTCCAGAATGGACAGACCTCTGTCTCTTAGGACAGACCTCATTACACTGTGTTCATCATGAGAAACAGTTGGACTGGTCCCACAGGGGCCAGTTTGAAGAGCAATGGGAGACGGGCTGTGTCCAGCTCCCCAGTTTCTATGTGACCTTGAAGGAGTTCTTTATCCCCCGCAGCCTCCTGGATCCCTGCTCTGCAGACAGGGCTATGCGCTCCTCCTTCCCCAGCCTTTGTCTGCCTTCATTGAGCCTGCACATGGTGAAGCAGGGGCTGTCTGGCTGTACATCAGCCAGCATAATAGAGCCCTGTCCTCACTGAGGGCCTGCAGGCAGTAACGTAATAAAAGCAGTAATAGTAATAATAATAATGGATGATGGGCATTAGGCTGAGTACTGGTTAAGCGGCTATAAAACCAGATGTAATATTATCCCGCAGAGCTGAGGGAGCATCATCAGACATTCCTGGGAAGGGGACTTGGCCAGGAGGCTACTCACAGCTTTTCCCGCTTGGATTTTGGCTGCTGTGTCCAAGCGAGGGCTTGGAGAGTAAGAAGAGCATCTGAGAGCAGCTTCTCCTTAAGGCACTGCATGCTCATGCTTAACTGCGAGTCTTTAGCTATCCATTGCCCCTGGCTGTTGTCAGACATGTCTCAAAATGAAGCTGGCAGTTCAGAAAGGCAGCCAAGACCCTGTGGCAGAGAGTGGCCTGTCGCCCATCCCGTCTCTCCAATGAGCACTAAAATGGATCCCTTGCGGCCATTAAATATCCCCTGGCATTTTCCATGAGCAGAGGGATATTAAACTCCATGTCTTAGCCAAATGTCAGTCTAGGTAATTTAATTCTGCCTCCCTAAGTAGTATGAATTGAACTGACCTTCTGCTTAGGCAACTGTATACTTGTGTTCAAAGACTCCAAATTTCATACAGACATGGGCACGTTTGTTCTTGTGCAGCCTCTTTGAGAAGCTCTGCATCTTCATCGCCCCAGAGCTGGAGCTGGGATGATCAGGTGACCTTCCCAAGGTCACACAAGGCATGGTCAGCAGATCTGGGGAAGGCACCCATGCCTACAAGGTCCCATCCAAGGCTGTTCTCCTCCATTTAATGCTGTGCATCTCCTGATATTTTCCCCCAGGGTCACATGAGAAGAAAGGTGCTGAGGTGGGATGCTGGTGTTGCTGTATGATGATGGTGTCCTGGCTTTCCTGGTAGATGCAAAAACCAGCTACCTGGTTCTTAGGCTGAAACACAAGTGATGAAGGTTGGCTTGTGTCCTAGAGGACCACAAATGTGCTCACACTGTCTCAGCCATCATGGAGGAGTTGGCCACTCCTGACACACCATCTCACTCCTCCCTGGCATCCGCCTCTGACTCCAGGCCCTTGCACCTCCAGCCCCTTTCCCACCTCTTCTTGCCTGGGGCTGGAGCCCTGATGTCTGTAGGGTTTTGCAGAACCTCCTCATGCTCACTTTTATTAATATTAGTGCTTTCGCAGAAGATGTAATTATGAAAACAATTTCCAGGAGCAAGATAAGGAGCAAGGCAGTCCTGATCTCCTACCAAGAGACAGGGGCCAGAGGGCCAGAAAAGCTTTTCCAGTCATCGTTGAAAATGACAATGCAGAGTGACCCTTCGCAGCTGGCTGCTAATAACCAGCACGGCACGACTGCCAGCAAGGCATGGGCTCAGGACAGCAACAGAAAGTACCAGTCATTTTCCACTCAATTAGAGACCATCTTCAGAGCAGCTGGGGAAGGGATTTTCTGCTGGGAGTTCCAGCGAGGGAGCAAGGAGAGAGTAAGAAAATCCAAAGGAGATCACTCTTTCCCAGGGGGCTTTTTGTGCTTGCCCAGGCTGGGTGGGTGGCCCAGCCTAGCAGTGGGTCTGCTCCTGACTCAGATGGTGCTGGGAGGGAGAGCTGCTTGCCCTGCACTGCTCTTGGTTTGGCTCCAGACTGCTCTGTCCCCAGCAGGGCATGAGATCAGGACTGCATGGCTGGAGATTAACCTCGATGCAGAAGGTATGACAGATTTCTCTAAGGGGAAAACAGTAGGCAGGCTCTGACAACCCCCGCCCATGGGTTTCAGGAGAAGCATCACACAGGTGCTGGTTGACAGTGTCTCTTCCTTTTAGCAGGATGTGTGCAGATGTTGCAATGTTCCCAATCAGCATTTCTCCAATGAGCCAGAGGAGCGGCTTTGCCCTGAGCTGTAGGTTTTCCACACTCTTCATCTAACTAAGGGAAACCCAGAAAAATTTCCAAGATGAGATCTCATCAGCCCAGCTGATGCCGGCAGAGATCCCCAGAGAATCTACTGGGTGCTACATCCACACCTCCAGCACCCACTCTGCTGGAACACAGTCCTGGATTGCAGCTGCAGAGAGTGGAGAGCTGGAAGAGGCACTGAAGCTTCTGCAAGGACAGTAGGCAACCTGGGTCAAAACTGCATGGCAAAATGCACTAACACATTGCTCTTGTTTCAGCTGGAAACACAAGGATGGCGAAGTTCCACTTGGGGTAAGTGGCTGATGTTTAGAAGCAGCTGAGTTCATCCTGTAAAGCGTCTGCTAAGCCTGATGACTGCCTGATTCACCATGCCATCATCACCCTGTCTGTGCTGCTTATGCGTGGTGCCAGTACCAAATTCTGAGGAGATTTTGAGGCAATTAGAGACTGAATTGGTTATGGGAGAGGGCTGGTGGCAGGGTGCAGGACACAGACTTCCTATCAGCATCAGCCCATCACCCCTTTCCCAGCTGCCATCCCGGACCATCTGCCAGGTAATGTTGGGTGGTCTCACCTCCCACTGCAAATGCTGGGAAGTGTCCAGGCACCCTGCATCCCTCCAGGCGTTCTTACAAGAGGCAGTGATAGTACACCTATGCTAAGGGCTCGCCTGAGGCAGTACTGGCCCCTTTCACCACTCCTCTGATCTGGGCTGAGTTCAAACTCCTGGGCTGGATCTGGCTTGTGCTGGTGCTGGGATGCCCGAGGCTTGCAGATGGGTGTGCTTCCCAGGGGAGTTGCCCTTGTGTGCTGGATGGAGGACCAGATGTTTGAGAAGCCAGGCAGGGCATGGGTGGGATGCAGATGTTACAAGAAGATGCCCTGAACTCCTGCAGGAGGGAATGCAAGGAACTTGGAAAATTCAGCTTAATTGCTGTCCTGGGCTCTGCAGACTGCAGGCTACCTTCATTTTTAGGGAGTGTATCTTCTACAAACACAGAAACTTCCATTTAAAGGCACCCAAGTGACTGAAACTTCACCATTTCCCTGCTAAGCTTCCTGCCTTGTTATCCATGTTCCCAATGTACCCTGCTCTGTTCAGAGCTGGCACCTTGCTTCTTGTTTGATATTTTCCAAGATGTGGGGTAGAAAGGGAAAATATGGGATACCAGTGGACCTCCTTTTCTTGCACTCCTGTACTTTAAGCTTCTCTGGACTGAGACGTGTAGCATATTGAAGGCAAAGACTGACTGCTGGCTGCACTTCAGTGATTCATTTATTTGTTTTTCTGGTCCAGTAATTGCCACATGTAACCAGCAAATTGTTTTTCAACGTATTCCTGAACTCTACTCTCTTCTATTTTTCCTGTTCTTTGAGGATGTCACAGCACCAGCTGTAATCCGGCTTTGGCTGGTGGCAAAAGCTGCCTGTTTTGCTGTGTTTGGCAATAATTTGCTCAGTTCATGCCTGCCCTTCACGGTCAGAGCATCATTTCCATCATGGGTCTGGACACGGTTGGGAAGAATCCCTGCAGTGCAGCCCAAGACATGGACACCCCAGTCCCCGGCGCCTCCACCTCCCTCTCCCATACTGCTATCATCCGATGCCCTGATGCAGCACTGAAGGGGTGCCAGAAGGGGAACAGGGTTTTTAGGAGCATATTAGGAAAGGGCTGGGGGAGGCTGACTGTGGGAAATCTTTATCCTGACTATGGATGGGGAGAAGAGAATGGGACATTTTAATTTACCTTCCAATCCCAATTCTCATGACTGCTTCCAGCACAAACACCAAACCTCTTTTTTAGGAACACTCTGAGGGATAAGATAGGCAACACCATTTGGACCACACAGTTTTCATAGCTCTCTGCCCTGGTAGATGGCAACTGCTTCCCCAGCCTCCCAAGCAGGGAACAGCCACAGGCAATCCAGACCACTAGGGATGGGACCACACGGGGCACCAAGGCACCAACATGAGCAGGATGGAGGCTGCCTGTGAGCATCCTGCCTGGATGCCTCCAGGATGCTCGGGTTCCAGCATCAGTTACAGCAGGGTTGTGAGAATGAGAGGGCCACAGATAGGACACCAGCGTGGCTCAAAC
>JAWWMP010000093.1:61331353-61350337 GCA_035047865.1 Dendrocincla tyrannina
TGAAATGTAGCCCCAATCCTCTGTAACCCTAAAGCACACTCCACCTTTCATCCTCTGGTGCCTTTTAGGAAGCCAGAGGTGGAAGGAGAGGCTGAGCAAGAGGGACAAAATGACCCTCACTCCTCTGCCCTCCTGATGCAGAGTTTAGGGACAGGTGCAGATGAAGGGATGGTGCTGTATGAAGCCTGTCTTGCACCAGCTATCACCCTCTCTTTCTGGGCAGGCACAAGCTGTCTCACAGGGACAGTCCTGCAACCTCCATCTCTGCAAAGAGCCATCAGTCCCAGAGCCACAGGCATTTCAGGAGCCGGTTGTCATGCAACTACCCCATTTTCCACCCTGATGGGGAGAAAGTCCACCCCACAGGAGAGTGCAGGGCCAGTGCAATCTATCACTTGGGGCTGCAACTATGAGACCACATGGGTGAGCATGACCACGACTGCCAAACACGACAAAGAGAAGGCAGCAAGCCCCTTCTCAGCTGCCTCAGTGCATTGGGAGGCTCTCTTGCCCATTCTGTCTTCTCCAAGCTGGTGGCAGGGTCCTCATCTCTGTATGGGATATGGTGGCTTGAAGCCTCGTTTGTCTCCCCTCCTCTCCCAGGAAAGGCACTCGCTGGCACAGCTCATGCTGCCCATCAAAGGCTCTTAAAGACAGCAAATAAAATTGCAGGCTCCAATCGATCTGGCACTCTGTAATGCTGTCTTTGGAGGTGGGCCAGCCCATCAGGCTGACAGAGAGAGCAAGAAAGGCAGTGGAGCAAAACAGAGCCATCAAGGGAGCAGCACTAAAGGATTTTTCTGCCTTAAGGCTTTGGGCAGTGCTTCTGTGTGTGGGGTGTCCTGCTCCAATCTCATCCATTCTCCCCCAGATGATGTCCAGCTCTCAGCACCTGCTCCACCTCAAAAACAGTCCTGGCAACACACTGAGCCACTTGGGCACTTCTCCCTGGGCTCCTACACACAGCCTCCTTAATCCTAGCAAATATTTACTTCCCTGTTTCTTCATGGAGCTGCTGAACTCTGTAAAGGCAGAGCTCCTCTCCTTTTGCCACAAACAGTGCCTTGCCCTCTCTAATCTGTCTATTAACCTCTTGCATGGCAAGAAGCCACTTCTCCCACGTGCTCTGCTGATGTCCTCTCCGAAAACCTGGTGTGTTTAATGCCTGGCTGTGGCAGCTTCCCAGAGGCTTGGGCTGCAAGAGCTCAGGATGAGGGGATGAAAGGCTGCACCAGAGCCAAGTGCATCCCACCTGGGCATGCTGCTCACAAGCAGGTGCAGCAAAATTTGGGTCTGTGACAGTCGGCAAATGCTGTGGCCAGGATCATCATCTCTGCAGACCCCATGAAAGACTGAGGGTAGGGGTGGAGTTGGATTTCCAACCATACAGTGGCCCATGCTTTGCACTCCTTTAACCTCTGTCTCTCTGACTTGTTGGAAACAGCTGTTCCTTGACCAGCTCCAGCACCTCTGCTCAGCTGGGGACAACACAACAAGTGGTTCTTGAGGATGAAACAGCTCTCAATGCATCAGCACAGACACAGATTTTTGTTTCCCTCCTCATCTCTAACGCCCAGTTATCCATGTACCATGAGTCCCACTGTGCAGAGGAAAAGTGTGACCGATCCATTTTAAAAACCACTAAAAATGATCTACAAGAGCTTTTCCTAACTCTGCTAGGTCATGAGATAATGGACATTAAAATCATGACATTTTTATATATAGAAAAGTTATTTTAGGTCACTTTTAGAGGTTTCTGAAATGGATCAGTTATAATTTTCCTCTCCTGCTGAGGACTGAACGTACTAAAGATGCCTTGCTCCACAGGTGGAGGGATACAAAAAATAGTGCCAATAAAAGTTTTAAGAGGCCTCTCAAACACTTCTGTAGGAGGTGTTTTTTCTGGTGCACTCGGGGCACATTCAGGCGCTGGGCTGATGGGGGATAATGAGCCTGTAGTGTGCTTTTGGGGTCACCTGCATAACTCATCATCTCGGTCTTGGGCCAGCAAAGACTCCAGGGTCCGTAGAAGCAGCATGTGCTTGTGCTGGAGGTACAGCTGTGACACAGCCTGCCTGCACATGGGCAGGACCCCCATGCTGCCTCTGCTGCACAACAACCCCAGAATGAAAGCTGTTCTGCCACTAGACTCTTGCTGTTTACATCCTGGCCTCTCCCTAGTGCCCATGGCAGGACTGCTGACCCACCTCTTGTCTGTGCCTAACATACCCTCCATATCGTCACCCGCTGACTCTTTTGGCACCACACCTACGGCCTTGAAGGCAATGGGTATGTACTGATGAGTACAAAGGCACCCAACTGACCAAAAGCAAAGCTTCAGGGGCTGGAGGGCACAACAGGGACCCACCTGGGAGTGAGATGCCAGCACAGAGCACGTGGGAATATGTTCACAAGAGCGGCAGACCCCTCACATCTACACACGCATCTACTCAGATGCTTTTGTTATGCACATGCTGCAAGCACCATGTATTATTTATCTAACACTGCTTTGCAAAAATTGTTTGTGTACAGCAGGCTGGTAGGAAACAACAAAGAAAGCAATGATGAATAAATCATATTTCTACTGCCAGGTGGATCAGGGGAGCATCTGTCTGCCATGCACCACCTGTGCTGGAGTGCAGTACGGCTGTGGCTGGAGACAGTCCCTTCCATCAATCCAAATGTTTGATATGGCTGTGTTTTGTTGCTGGAGAAAGGGAGGGAGATGAAGCTTTGATTTGGCTCTCATTCCCCTTGTCCAGCTGTTCTTGGGCAAGTGTGAGGATGAGAAGGGGTGCAGAGGACAGCAGAAAGGTGGTATGTAGGCAGGTGATGCTCCTGTGTTATGGGGACATCATGTTCATAGCCACTGTTTCTTCAAGAAAGATAAAGCAAGGGTTTGATTTTGGTTTCATGGTTTCGTTGTTTTGGTTTGATTTGGTTTGCTTTTTTTCTTTTTAGTTAATGAGGCAAAATTCACTTGAGACAGAATTAGAGAACTCAGGGCTGCAGGGGCACAGGGTGAGTTGAGTTTGTTCCTCACTGACCTCCTGGGTGACCTTAGCAAGAGATGGAGATAGGGTTTAGGTCTCATTCTTTCAGTCTAAGCCACCCCAGCCTTAGCATGTGGACATTTTACAAAGGACATTCCTCCCACTTGAAATTAGACATGGAAGCCTCTGGAGTGTGAGCCATCCCAGCTGAACACCAGAGTTGTCCACATTCAGCCTCCCTGGTAGCTCCCAGTAAAGGCCAGGGACGGCTGCAGCTGTAGCCAAAGTCCCCTGACCCTGCTACCATCTAGGAGCCAGCTCCCCAGCCTCAAAGAGGAAGAATTTATTCCCCAGAAGGTGCTGGAGAAAAAGGTGGACTCAGCAAAAGATAAATTTCTAAAAGGCCCTGTTTTACACTGATTGGGGCTCATAAACCAAGCTATGGATTTTCTCATTTCCCTTGCAGAAAATTCAGTGAACATGGCAAGAGGCAACGCTGTAAATTTTTGGGCAGAGCATTACTCATAGAGAAGAACGTCCCACCTTTAAGCCCAAGGAGCAGGGCAGGCCTGGTGTGATAACAGGCTCCCTGGAGCTTGCTCCATCCCACACTGCACGAGGCCATGCTACTTGCAGTATAGCAGAGGTGCTCTTCAAACCTGACCACTCCCCAGCCTTCAGAAAATTAGCAAAGCACTCTGACAGCCTCAGTCTGTGAGAGGAAAGAACAAGAGAAGAGGGACTCCAACAACTGTGGTTGGAGCAGGGTGTGCTGGCTGACTGGCATGGCAGCCTTCTCTGGAGATGTTCCTCAAGGTGTGGGATGCTGCAGAAAGGTCATTTAGGCAGGAGAAGCTATTTGGCATACTGAACCCATGACAGACTCTCTTGTTCCCACTCCCTCTAGCAGTGCTGGTGCTGGGCAGCATTGCTATTCCAGGAAAATGCCCACACGGGTCCTTGGAGATCCTACCCAGCACACCAGCACCCCAAACCCAACTGTGCTCCTGCAGGTGACTTTGTCCCCACAGGGCAGGATTTTGGGCTGGATGCCTTAAGGACTGATACACAATAGGGTTGCTGGGCACCTCCATCCTTCACTTGGGACCGTACCACAAGGGAAAGTCTAATAACCCTCCCGTCCTCCACCAGAAATCAAAGAGCAGCTTTGCTCTGAAACAATATTAAATATTGAACAAAAGAAAGCAAATCTGTTATCTGGGATAATTGTGAGTAAATAAAACATTTAACCAAACCAAATGCAGCTGTTTCTACTTGGAGCCGGCACAACAGCAGGGAAGCCAGCTCAGCTACTCTGCATCCTCGTTACGGCAGCTGATTATTGTTTTGTGTATAACAGTAGCACCGCCAGCCCTCGAGCGAGGCCGGAGCCCGCGGTGCTCAGTGCGGCATCCCCGGAGTGGTACCCGGCAAGGCAGGATGAGGCGGCACAGCCGCGCACCGGGCATGGGAAGTTCTTCGCTGCGCTGGGGTTTGCTCTCCAGCTCGGGGAGTTCACGGCGAGGCCGGCTTTCCTCCCCACAACACCTCTGCGCGGGGATTTGCATGTAACATAAACCATTTCAGAGCCAGGTCACTGGTTCGCACATAGCCCCGGGCAGTAATGACCAAACAGCGTTGCCGGCTGCTCTAGGATTGACTGTGCCGGGCCCCTGCCCAGCTCCTGGAGACCCGAGGAGCGGTGTGGGGCGAGGGACTGTGCAGCAGCCGAGGGGAAGGTGCTGGCAAACAGTCTTGGGAGCCTCCGGGGACAGAGAGTGCGTCCCTACCCTCATCCTCATGGCTGGAGTATCCCAGGATGCCAGTCTGCCATGCTCGCACAGCAGCAAAAGGGCTGCAGCTCCCACGGGGAGAGCAGGGGCTGACGTGCTCTTGGCCTTTGCACATTTGTAGGGCTTTCCTCCGCTGGGAATTGGAGAGGAGAGCTTGAGGTCGCTGCAGTTCCCCCCCCCAATGCTGTGCCTGTCCCTTATAAAATGGATGGGAAGAATGAAGGGCATGAATTACATGGGATTTTCCAGTCCCTGCCAAAATGTTTTCTGCTTCCAGAGACCATTTTCTTCAACATGGGGCTGAATGCATTGTGCCAAGGCAATGCAGGGGGGAAATGCTTTCTAGCGACACATGGGTTCCCCAGCAGCTGCTCCTCACCCCAGGGAGCTTGTGGTCAGTGAACATGAGAGCACATCACAGCCCTGATCTCCAGGGAGAGGAGCTGCCTCCTGTGGTACTCCTCAATAAAAGGCAGAACAGTCTGGCACTGCTCTGATTTCTGCTGTGCCCCACCTCAGTCCATGAGCAACATGTAGTCCTGGAGCCCGAATTTGTGCAGACCCATGGCAATCTCCTCCAGGAGCTCAGCTGGAAAAGCTGCCAGCAGAAGGAGGGAACCTCCTTGTCTGGTGTGTGAAAGGGCAGTGCCTTCCTTGTCTCGGTTGTGCAGGGGGAATGCCCCCAAGGGTTCTTTGGCAAGTATTGGGGACTGCCATGTCAGTCCCCTGCCTCCCTGCCTGCAGTGCGTGCAGAAGAGAACTCAGCATCAACTTCTCCCTATTTTCCCAGCTCCAGGCACAAATTCCCTGCACAATCTACACCATGCAATGCCCCTGCCCACTCCATCAACTTATTCAAAGGCAGAGAGAAAGCAATCAATCCTCCCTCCAGATGGAGAAGACAGGGAAAATACCAGGTGTGATCAGACACAACTGGGACCATCAGCAGCCATGTATCCTCAGCAAAGATGTCCCACCAGAACTCCTGGAAGTTGTATATTTATCCATGAGGAGCCTCTGGAGGGAAGCTATAAGCACTTTGTCATACCCTGAGTAACAAGCTAGCCATGAATATTATCAGCTATCACTCCCAGCGGGGAGTGTGGGCTGCCTCTAACAGCCAGCAGCTCTCCAAAAATGTCTCCTCTCTTCATCCCTCTTGACATGCAGTCTGGATACGTCCCTTTCTCTGCTCTGCTCTTCCCCAGACTGTTCTCTGCAATACCCCACTGAGGGAGGTACCTCTTGGCAGACATGTTTCTCACCCCATGGGGAATGGAGAGGTAGAAGTAAGAGATTTCTGACACTCTGGAACAGAGAAAAGGATATTTTTGAGCTTCTCTTCTCCTGTCTGGTCAGGAGGAGGAGCTGATGGGAGCAGTTAGTAAGCAGACATACTCCCTATCCACTTTCTCCTTGCAGTTGCACTGGCTTTTGCATGAAAAGCTCCTTTCCTTCGGCATTTACTGAAAACCACTGTCTCCTTTTTTCTCCCACATTTTGCTAGAGGAAATGCTGCAGGCTTTTCTCCAATCCCCATACAAGGCAGACCCCTTGGTGCCCTTGAGCCTGTACCAACTGCTCAAACTTGGATTCAGTCGGGACAGGGAACCTGAAAGTGGGCATCTGTGTGCAGGTACCACACTGTGCACCAGGTGTCTGCACAGGCAGTGGAGCCATTTGCTCATCCTGTGTTTGGCCATCCTGATTGCATTTGGGTTTGCTCATGCAGACTCAGCATCCCCTGGTCACCAACTCACATCCCTGGGGCTGCCCTTCTGCCCTCCATGTTCTCCTGGTAAGATGCTGTCCTGCTCCTGGGGCTGATCTGCAGCCTGTGCCAGTCCCTCAGCCCCAGGGACTATACAGTGCCCAAGAGCCCTGGCTCTTGTAATGCTGGTGGCTTTGCCCAGCTTAATGTCATTGTCACAGTCCTGCTGGAAAAACAACTGCAAGCACCTTGCAAAACAGCTGGGCTGGAGCCAGAGGTCCCCCAAGACATGCCTCAGTTGGCTATAGAGAGATGACAAAGGCCCAGAAAGAGCTTCTTCCCATGCTGTTCCCACCCTGAATATGTGCAAGCCCTCTCAGCAGTAGCCAGCCTCCTTCAGTACGTCCAGTGAAGGCACCTGGCCCATCCCACATGTGCTTCTGCATAATACATACTAGCAAATCATAGCACTGGATGATGATGGGGGTAGAGCTGAAATGGGCACCTCGGGGGTCACTCTGGTTTGTGGTGCTATTCTGGCTGCTCACAGATGGTGCTAGCCCATTAATGACAGGTATATGGGAAGAGGCCTAATTTGTTACAGGAAATCAGGTCTCCACACCAGTCTTTAACTGTCCATTTTCTGGCTTTAAGAAAATACCAGTGAAACATGTCACTAACAGTATGACTGTTCCCAGCTCAAGCCTAAATCCTCCACTATGCTGTTGGTACCTTGGGGTGGAGGCAGGAAGAGCGTCAGTTTCTGAATCTCACCCGAAGTATGTCCTTCAAGTGGATGACACCCAGAGGAGAGTGACATTTCTGGATGCAGTGGGCTGGGGTACCAGCTCAGCTAACACCACAGCTCAAGACCACTGTTCTTTTTATGAATATCTGCTTTTTAATCCTCAGGCCTGACTCAGGCCCTGGCCTCATTCTTTTTTTTTATGGCAATGGGGTCCTTGGGATGATGTTAGTCACACAGCTCCAGACTTCACTGCATTTGGAAGTAATAGCTGCATCCTTAACTCAGGCAGCTTCAAGGGAGGTCCCATTATTCAGCCCATCTGTAAAGAAATGAAGCTAAAAAAAGGCCCTTTGCTTTATGAAAATGACACTCAACTTCCTCAAATCCTGGATCGATGCTTAAATCCCCACAAGCAGCAGTGGGCAAACTCCAGGGGACGCTCATGGCATGTGTGGCCAAGGGCAGCCCCGACAGCTCGAGGGGCTTGGGGAGGCCTGTCCCACCCACGCAGAGAGCCTGAAATTTGCCAAACAAAGTGTGAAGCACAAACCAATTCAGTTACCCGCAGCAACTGTTTTCACCTGTTATAATCACTACCTTTGCAAGGTTGTTTTCATTTTCTTCCCTCCCAGCTCCCCCCAGATCTGCTCCGCAGCAAGCATCTCACTAAATTTCCTTAATCTTCCCTTTAGGTCATACGCTATCTTTTAATCCTTTAATCAATTTTCCCCTGGACTCCTTGTAATTTATCGATGGTCTTTTAACAATGAAACCCCAGAAGCAAACACACCTTCCCTGAGTGCATCAGCACCGGATCAGTCTCAAGAGCAGCATCGTTGCCATGTCTGCCCTGATGGTGATAACCTGGATACTCGGGCACAGCCTCTCCCTTCTGATGGAGGAGAGCAGCTTGCAATGCATCCTCTGAGTAGCTTACAACAAAGAAGAAATAACAAGCACTTTGTCCTGTAAAATATTGTTATCAATATTTTAATTATTTCCTGAGGAATGGTGGGAACCCCCAGCACAGAGCTCCCCCCGGGTGGGAAACCTCCCTGCACACACCAAGCACCAGAGCTGGCAATCAGTTGTCACCTGGAGATCCCCCAACTTCTTTTGGCAGGATGAGGAGGCCAGGATGCCGGAATGGGCACCACACACAGGTGATTGGGGCACTGCTGCTTTTTTAGGGAACACACCACACTGTGCATGCAGCAGCACTGCCCAGCACAGCAGGAGACCCTCCAGAGACCTGGAGCAGAGGGGAGAGGGTATCTGTGCCCGGGTACCCCACTGATGTGCTGGGACTGATTTCTGGCAGGCTTGTGGTCTCTACAAGAGGCTCAGCACCAGATCAAGTAGTTTGGCAGGGAAGTCCAGGTCTCCTCTTTCTTCCCCTCCCTTTCTCACCCCCTCCAAGGTCAAACAGTCCTGGACTCTCAATAAACTGTCACAGGGGCACCAGGGGATTTCAGGAGGTATTTGCTAGGATTTCAGCAGACCTGAAGCGTGACTTCACAGGGATGGTGGGGGGGAAATACCCTAGAGCTTTGAAGGGAACCATTATTAAAGTCACTGAAGGATTTTGCTGTGCTCTCTGAAGTGTTGCACAGAAAATTACAGGTGAAGAGCAAGTCCTGTGGTCTGGACCTTGCTAGCAGCATGCTAGCTCCTCACTAGCATGCTAGTGGTATCCTGGCTCACATAAGCCCCATTTCCTTATCATGGGCCTAGAGCACACTGCAAATGCCTCCTGCAAGAAGGACTCTCCTCTTGATGCACACAGATGGCTCAGAATCCTTCCGAGATGAGGTGAGCAGCTGGAACAGGTTTGAGAGCCAGGGCTTGGCTGCAGATGAGAGACGCAAGGATATGCTGGCAAAAAACAGAGTAGAGCAGTTTGGGTTTACCCAAACAGTTTGCCATCCTCTCCTGGAGCATAAAAAGCAGCTCTAGCTGGGTTAATGCCATGGCAGCTAGATCAGTCCCATGGTGTGTAAGTCACCAGCAGCACGGGAAGGAAGGCAATATACCTGGAGTAAGTGGAGAAAAGCTGTGGTGCTGCCAAAGTTTTGGATCCTTCCAGTGGTGACATGAGGTTGAACCTGGCCAGGATCCAGTATGGGAAAATTTGGGGTTTGTGTCACAGGGAGATGCTAGAGCTGTATCATTGGTACCTGCCCCATGCCCAGAAAGTGGTTCACAGGTATTTCTGAAGAGCAGATCCCACAGAACCACCCATGGCATTATGGCAGAGCAGCTCAACCATGGCCCAACATAATGAAATTCAAATGACTTTTGAAGTCATAGCTCACACATGCATCTTGGTGGCTGTCCCTCCTGATTTCTGCACTAATATGGGCTGGAAAGGCTAGAACTGGTCCAGGACTCACAGGGCAGACACACAGTCTTTGTTTCTCCTCCCATGACGATGCTTTACTTGGACCCTTGGGGAAGTTCGTAGCTCGAAAGCAGCCCTTGCTATGAGCCAAATGGGTTGCAAATGTATTGGCATGTGTTGTGTCATCTGCAGTCGTTAATAGGATCCATTTTCCAAGAAAGAGGAAAAGGAAGAAGAAGAGGGGAATGCTTAAATCTGCAAAACAAACATTCACTGCCCCTTCCAAAGCACTACATCCAAGGCAATAGATTATTTTTTAAAGTTAGGTCAGGAGCTATAACCTGCAAGGGCTTCTCACAAAAATGCAGCTGGATTCAGATGTTAAATCAAAATCCTTAGCACTTAATACCTTCAAAGTCTGTACACAGAATGGATGCGTTGCTGGCCCCAGTGGGGTTATCATGAGATTTGTCTCTGATTTCACCAGCAGCCCCGTTAACATACTAATTCCTGCTACTCTGGAAGAGTGCAGGCGACCTATCTTCCCATTGGCACCTATACCATGCCCCAGCTCTGAGAGGTTGCAGGAGTTGACTTCCCATGTGGCATTTGCTGCAAAGCTTGGGAAAAGTGATATATGGGAGAAAAGCACCATGTGCCAACTTACAGCGAAGGAAATGGAGGTACAGAGCAGTCAAGGGACGGTTACTGAGAATGGAGAGGTTGACTGAGGATGTCTGCTAAATCCTGCAGCCCTGAGTGCAGTTCCCCATGTGTCCTGGTGAACCCAGCCGCTCAGTCCACCTCTGCCCACATATGAGCATTGCTGAGCTCAGCACCCATGGGTGGCTGAGCTGCCCAAGCCCCTGTCTCCTGCCTGGCTCCAGACAGGGCTGGGAGATCCCTCCTCGTCTGTCCAGCTTCCCTGCAGCCCAAGCAGATGTTCTGGGTCCTGTGTTCCGGAACAGATCCCGGCTTGATTTATTACTGGACGTGACTTCTGGAGTTTGTCAAAGGCACCCGCTCCCCCTCCCCTGACTTTTCCCACACCCTTCCCATTTTGTTTTACGTTCACTTTGTGGTCTCCCCACCATAGCTTGCAATAAACAGAAACTCATTTCCAGTATAAACAACTGCACACTCTGCCCCAGCGAGCCATACAACCCTGCCTTTCCTGCTCTCCACCTCTGCCTGCTTTGGGTTCTGGGAAAGCAGTCTCTTCCTTCTGCTTTTTTTCAGCCCCCCAGCCTCCTGGCCCTTTGCATTATTTTGGGTTTTTTTGTGTGAGACTTATAACGTGCCAACCAGAGCCAGAGTGGTCTATCCCACTCCACATCACATACGTGCTATTAAAAGTAACCCTACCAATAGATCTTGGTAAGGAAAGCCACCTGAGCTCTGCCTGAGCTGAGGGTTTACACCCAGGATGGGCATATTGGCTCCAGTATGGCCAAAAGCCTCTCAAGATGTGGGATGCCTCTCAAGGCATGAAACAAGGCAGGATTTAGAAGACTTGAGTCATAGACTGGAAGCGTGTGGGGCAGATCTTGCCCTCCCCAAGCCCTGAGCCAGGAGAGACACCATCCTGATGGGAGCCAAGCCTGGTGACTTTGCATGAATGCCACAGAGAGCTGCATAGCCACCTCTCTGAAGGGCTGGGCTGATGCTCTTAGTTGCCTTTATCTATGTTTAACCACTTGGAAGGGAAGTGGCTGGGCAGTCTGTCTCTGCTCTTGCTGTGCTTGATGGGGACACAAGCACTTGGGGAAGGCAAACACCAAATCTTTCCTTTACATGGGGTACACAACTGTCCGCAGTGTGGTTGTACACAGAGGATAGCCAATACACGTGTGCTAGAAAGACCCTTAACTTTGCAATCAAATGCCTTTGTCACCCTGTGTTGACACAATGTGCAAAGCCAGGCTGGCTGTGGCTCAGTGGTGTGGATGGTGTGCTTGACCTCACTGTCCTGACCCTCCATCTGCCAGCATGAACCCAAACAGATGAAGCCAAAGCTGCGTGGATTCAACCAATAAAAATGGTGAACACCATTTTGACACCTGTAAGAGCTCACCAAAGGCTCCATTTGATTCCCTGCCACTGAAGTCTTTGTATCAGACCTGAATACTTTCCTGACAGTTCTGCTGCCCTTCAAAGAGGGATTTATTCAGAGCAGCACCCTAGCATGGGCCACACAGCAGGACAGGCAGTAGCAGCAGGCCCCCATGTGTTCCTCAGACCCCACATCACAGGGATGCTGCAGGGGATGCACACATCTGCCCTTCCCCATGGCACAAGGACATTGAGGTCAATCATCTTGTAATGCTTGGGGGACAAAGCTGCTTATTTGGCCAAAGCTCTCTGGTTGCAATTTTACTCTTTATTGCCCCTTTTTTACTCTCTACTGCCCTCTTCCTAGGACAAGACAGCCCAGAACCACCAGTGGTCAGAAGTTAAGTCATTTCATTCCAGGCAAGGAGCTGGTCAAAGCAGCCAGTGGTTTAATTTTTATTGGGAGATTAAGAAAAATAAGGAAATAAGGTGGGTTAGTGGAAATCTGAACTCAAGTGGTTTGGCTGGAGAGAATCCCAGCATTGTAAACTGGCCTCTAAGAGTGCTGGAAATACCCTTATCCCTGCTGTGAATGCATACCAACATGCTCATACTACCACTAGCTGGAAGTCACTGACAGCAGGACTTGTGCAGCCCCAGACAGGTGGATTTTGGCTGCTTGTGCTACATATCTGTTGGTTTTGCCCCATTTGGAATTTTCAATGTTGAAATGAGCACCTTGAAGGGGCTGCAGAACACTGGGGTTCTGCTGGAGGGCTGCAGCACTGCACCAGCAGCTCCATATCAACAAGAAGATCATGTTGATTTGAAAAAAAACCCACACATGTCACTTACAGGGACATTAAACCTGAGTGACTCTCTCTGCATGCAGAATCTGAGTGCAAGCAGAGACTGTGGTACTACATAATAACCCCCACAAAGAACCGAGGAGCTCCCAGCCACAGCTCCTGGCATCTGACCACTCCCAGCAGCTATTCCAAGCAGGTAAGTTTGCCCATCTTGCCTTGTCCTCAGAGAGCAGCTGATGTCGATCAGGTCGGTGTTGCTCCCAAGATAGCCTTGGGGGGCAGGAGGTGGGCTGGATTGGTATTTCCAGGCACCCACTTTAATGTATGAATGTGCTGGATTGAGCCTTACACACGCTGCTAGATGCAAGAACCAGGATACGAGCTTGCCCCAGGGAAGCTGGGTCCTAAGAGAAGGAACTGCTCCAGGTGGTTTAAATTCCCATGAGCAGGAAGTGACAAGAGATTTGGTAATGCATATACAGCTTGGAGCAGCCTGTGCTGTCTGTGCAGCAGGTCCAGCAGATGGTCTGCCCATATTTGACGGGAAAGCTGAAGGGCATGGGAGGTTTCCTGTGCAAAACATCCAGTTCTCATGGAAGTGCACTGATCAGGGTGAAACACTCTAAAAACTCCATGTACAAAAATCCCTGGAGTGGAGCAACCCTTCTGTTACACGTTGAGACTCATGTTATCTTGACAGCTTGGCTATTATCTTGCATCACATCTCCATTTGTTGATAGCATGTCATGACATGGCTGCGTATTGTGATGATAGAAGCTGGTGTTGCAGGTGATTGTACCTTGGCAGGAAAGTTACAGCCAGCTACAAGGAACTGCATGGGTCTGCGGGACTCCCTAATAACAAATCCATAACAATGGATTAGCTGTCTATGGGGATAGCTGGCAGCATTTTATCACCCCTTCACACCCCATTGATAAAAACACTCTTGGTATGAAGGGTGGCCAAGAAACTGCTCGGTTCCTCTCCCATGGATGAGAGCTGAAGCTGTCCCCAGCTGACCGGAGCCCCTTAGCTTTTGTGCTGTCCACCCAAACCAAGCATCCTCAGTGCAGTTAATCACTGCAAGCGTCGAGGCAGCAGACAGCCAGGGCTGCCGAGGCCCAGCACAGTTCGCTGACCCTGGGGAGGAATGCAGCTGATTCACACCATGGGAATCTGACCTCCAAGGAGGCTCCCTGACCGGCTGAGATCACGGATATTCACCTCCTGGCACTGTGGCTTCTGGCAGTGCTGCAAACAGCATGATGTGCCCTTGTGGCTCATGGCAGCTCCAGCCTCTAAACTCACTGAAGTGATGCTCTTCAGGCACCCCAGTGTGCGCTGCACGCCCTGGCACAGTGCCTGCCTCCCTGTCCCCGTCCCAGCTCAGGAGCACAGGCAGCAGTCCTGGCTCTCCAGTGTGATATTTGCAGCTAGGAAATGCTGCAAGTGTGCCAGCACTGGAGTTCTGCTGCCTCTGATTCTCCTCCAAGTGACCCACAGGGTACTGTTAGAGCTGCTGTTATGGTGATTTTTATTTAAATCAATATCTTCTGTGTTCTCCCTGAAGTGCTCGCTACTAATAACCTCTCATCCTCCCAGCATGCCTTCAGTGGTGGTCAGATTTGCTTTGCTCTGCACAGAGCTACGGGCCCTCAACACTTTCTCCTCTGCAACTTCACCTCTGCTCGTGCCGCCTGGGAGTGATGCTGCTTCCACCCTGGGTGCAGTTCAACCCCTCCAGCAGTCACAAGTACCTGTGGGACTCCCTGTTGGTATTTAAGCTTCCAGACACCGTGGTGGGAGGAGAAAACCCTGAAAAATCTCATTTCCAAAGGCTTTTTTTAAGTGCCAGCCCCATGTGGGATCTGATAAATCCCAAAGTGTCTGGGTTGAATAGCAGGTTTCAGGTTCAGCTTTTGAGTCCCATGTCTGCAACTCCTCATTACTATTTGCACATCCTGGCCCTGCATTTTTGGCCATGTAATTGCCAGGAAGAGCAGGGGTTTTTCTGTCTGGAGTTTCTCAATGCAGAACATGGAAAAAGTCTGGGCCATTTGCAACAGCAAAAAGGGGCAAGGGAACCCCTCAGGCACTGATGCAATCCTGCTAACCACACAGTGCACAAAGAAACACCGTGGTTTCCCATCATCTCCAAATTACAAGAATATTTCCTATTTCATCTGAGCACATATAGGTCCTTTTCTATCAGAGCTTAAAATCTTGGTGAATCTGCCCCAGACACAAGCATGGCTCAGTCTGACAGCCACAGGGTGACAGTCTGGGAACTTGCCAATGTGAAGCACAGCCCTGAGGTGATCAAACATGGATCCCCCATAGGCACACGCTGCAAAGCCAATTCCTGCTGCCAAACACCGTGCCAGGGGTGCTACAGACCCTTGTGGGAACGGCCCCCCAAGGAAAAAGCACCAGCCACCATCTCACTCCCTCTGTCCTGCCTGGCTACCCTTTCCCAAATCCCTCCCCAATGGCTTCCCCAGGTTGTAAAAGCCAAAACCAACAGAGGGGAAAAGTGAGGCCTAAACTCATCATTGTGATGGCAGATTGGCATGTTATGGATTTCCCATGTCAAAATAATGGATCAAAACTCATGCTGCCACCCCGGCTCCATAAGGGCACGGCTGCTCCTGCCCATGGTTTATGTTCGATGAAACTGAGTTAGTAGCGTTTTTATCTGTCAATTAGGAACCATGAAACAGTTATTAAATAGAGTCAGAGCCCTCCTTGCTGCTCTCCTGGGCAGTGCAGGAGACCCATAACAGCCTGTAATGAAGCATTAAGCAGCAGCAGTTTTGTTTCTGATAGGATTGGAAATGATAAGCCAGCGAGGCATGGCCAGATAGGGGGAGCGGGTCCCTGGCTCAGTGGACACATACCAGCAGCTGCTATGGGGAAGATCAAGACTTAAATTTCTGCCCCCTGCCCCAAATAAATTCTCTGTAGGACTGCCGTCTCGCTGCATCTGCTTGATGGGGAAAAGCAAGGGCCTGAATTTAATTATCTGCTTTTCCTGGTGCAACCCTGGTTGATTACTGTGGAGCCAGAAGGGCCTTCGGCTGGGAGCAGCAATATTATCCAAGCCCCAAGGAAAAAAATAGCTGGTTTAAACAGGTTTAAAGAGACGGGGACTGGGCTGTTCATGGGAAAGGAGATAACACAGGTACAACCCACTTCTGGAGGTCATCAGAGTCCAGTGAATGCTGTCACTGCCCTTCTGCTGCAGATGTGATGCCCTACAGCATCTCTCAGTATGATGACACATCTTGGGGCCAAAGTTGCCCCTCAGGCAAGACTGGGTTATCTACCCGACCTCAGGGTTCCTCTGCCCAGGATTTGGTACAGGGCAAGGCCAAATTCTGGGCAGAGGAATGGTACTCCTGCAGAGACAGAGACACTCCAGGGAGGGGGACATAACCATCCCAGCATGGGAAGGGGCAGAGGTGTGTGGTCCCAGTGCCAATGGGCACATTTACTCATCTACTTCCCACCCCTTGTGTCCCAGTGTTTGGTAAGCCCTTGCTGTACCCTGGCAGCTCTGCACCCACACCAGCCCCAGGAGGTGCACTTGTTCACCCACCCACAGCCATGTACCTATCCCCTCCTTAGCCATTGCAGGCAGTCCCTGTTTGCCGCCAAGGAACCACCCAAATGAGGATGAAGCACACTGTCCTCTCAGCACCTTGTCCTGGGGAACATTGTGGATCTGGCCATGCCAAAGAGTTTCATTTGCGACTGCTTTGCAGCTTGTTTGTTCACAACAGAAACAGGACAACAAAAGCAGTGTTTTTTTGCTTCTGATGATTTTAAATGAAAGGTTGAGTTTCCAGGGGTTTTCCTTTTGGAGCTCCTTCTGATTTAATTAAAAACCTCATCAAACAAAAATAAAATGAGCAAAATCTTGAACACAAGAGCTTAATTCTCTAACAAAGTTCAACAAAAATTTTCATCGGGCTCTGACTTCCAGGGCATTTTTCCAAAGTTACCAGTGAATAGCAAGACCTATTCATTTCTGCTTTCTGGGCAACCCATTATGAATTTGAAGATTAGCATCTCCCAGTGCAACAAAGTTTCCCACTAGCTCCTTCTCCAATTGCCACCCTTCAGCGAGCAGGAAGGACATACAAACCAACATGATCAACCCTCTCTTCTCAGGAACTTTTCAGAGTTCCACAGTGTTTGCAAGACTAAGCCCTGTCCTCCCCTTTCAGCCGTGAGAAGTGAGAGGGAGACCTCACCCCGGTGGGGATCTGAGCTCTCCCTCCATGGAAAAATGTAGCTATAGTAACAAATCACTTGGAGATACAAGGCAGTGATGAAATGATGGACAGGTTTCAGCATGGCAGACGGGAAGGATACGGATGGGTAGGATGCTGTGAAAGGAGCACAGAGGATACAGTGATGGGCACATTTCCCTGGGAAAACAGCCTCCACCTGCATCCACTGTCCTGCTTTGTGCCCATGCCATGGGCATGTTGTACCAGCATGGGGTTCTTTAAACCTCCTGAATAGAGGCAGACTTGCTGAGTTTATTGCCACCAAGCCATCTCCAACACCTTCACCTCACCAAAATGAAGATGACCAAAACATCACTGAAGTAGTTGTATTGCCTCTTCAACTTGTCTACAGAATAGAAGTGGGGAAACATTTGAAGTGGCAGGAAAAGCAACAGGAGCTGTAAAAGAGGAGGAACCCAGAAGACAGGAAAGGCACAGAGTTGTGCCTGCAGAGACCAGCATATCCAGTCATTCTGAACTGCAGGCTGCTTCCTTGAGAAAAAGCCATCCTTGCCCCCTTCACGTTGGAATGGATTGGTGCCCAGGGCAAGATTCCCACCACTGCACCATGGTGGATTGCTCAAGGCTGCAGGCATCAGAGGAGCCCAGTATCACTCAGGACGAAATTAATCCCTGCTTCCATGGGAGCTGTGTGCAAGTCCCTGGAGAGACTGGGCACCAGCCACTGGAGCCCTCACACACAGATGGGTTAGGCTGCAGAAGGAAAGATGCAGCAGGGACAAGAGAAATGAGAATCCCTGCCTGTTCTGGATAGATGGTGAGAGGTTTTCAGCTCCTTTTCCACTCTGACTGTGTCTGCAAGGTGGCCGGGATGAGAGGCTGCTGTGAGCTGCTGGAGAAAGGCACACTGTATCCAGTGCCCTGACATCAGGATAGGGATAAGAAGCAACCCAAGTGGTTCTCCCCACTTTGTGCCAAAGAGGATGCAAAATTAGGGTCAAAGGCAGCCCAGGATCCTTACAGAGCACCTACAACCATCATCTGTCTGGGGGTCTTGGACTTTGCAGCCCAGCAGCAGCACAATGCTTCCATCGCTGCACCTCTTCAAGTACAGAAATAGAGGTCCAGTGCTGTTCCTCAGGGATCAGTCTTTGCTCTTGGAAAGCAGCCAAGAAGCTAAACCAGGCTGGAGCCTGCTGCTGATGCCACAGAGCTGAGCAGCTGAGAGACAAACCCGGGGCAGCAATGCAGACAGGAGATCTGTGAGGGCTCTCAGCAGCAGTGGTGAAAGGACTCTGCAAATGCCTCTATCCTAGCATGAGCATCCTCCAGCTGGCAAGAGGGGCTGCAGTTTGACCAAGAGGACTCGGCACCTAGGAGGGATTCTGGGAGTGAGGGAAGGGAAGTTAGGCAACCCCTCCTCCCGAGTCTACCCGGCCTCCCTGAAATTTTCCCAAGAACAAACTCTCAGGGATTAGCAGCAGACACATCCTGGTGAGAACAATGTTAGGGGATTATGAGATTAGAAATACCATTTATGCCGAGAGGAATAACTCTTAATTCTTATCTGATTGTCTACAGATGTCAGCAATCAAAGCGCCTCTTTCATGCAAAGCAGGGAGCGCTGCCCGAGTGGTAGGTGAACAGGACTCACCCTTGCCTAGCACAGGAGAGCCAGCTCCTTCTCCCGCTACTATGCGCTCCAGATCATGTTTGGCAGCAGCTGCCAGCGTGTTAGTTCCTTCATGGGGAAAAGCTGCTCAGCAGGAGCCCAGTGCTGGGGCTGTATCCCCCTCCTCTTCCGTCTCTGCTGGGCTGCCTGCCCACTACAGGCTCACCTGTGCCTGCTGCATGCAGGGTGCTGGGGGAGGACATGGGATACTGGGTGCTGCTTTGCCCACCAAGCAATACCACTTCCAAACTCCACCTGCAAGCCCACTGCAGCCCATTTGCTATCCTGTGCCACCAGTTCCTCCTGTCCTGGGTTGTCCTGCCATGAATAATGTCAGCACCTCTGGACATGGCACTGTGACCTGCAGGGTGTAGTGTATGGCATCCCCTGAGTAATGCATGGCTCTTCCAGCTCCCAGAGGAGTTAGGCAGATTCAGAAAGAGACAAACTAACCAGGTCTCACCCTTAAAGAGTGTCCCACTGTACTCTCAGTGCCTGCCTTACACCCAGCTGAATGCGCTGGGAGTGCCATGCTTAGAGGCAGCATCACTGTCTCTGTGGCACAGCTGCTCCCTGGGCTGGCCAAGCACTTTGTGAGATCGGAAGAGC
>JAWWMP010000093.1:61374038-61385849 GCA_035047865.1 Dendrocincla tyrannina
TGTCTGAATGAGGCTGGGATTCTGGTTAAGGGCTGCAAAATGTATCTGAACAATGGATGACATGACTGCAGGATGGTGGTCTCCAAATGGTTTCTGAGCTCCCCATGGGGATCAGCACTATTTGGGAGCCCCATAAATTCATAGGCTGCCTGAGTATTTACAACTTATTCTGCAGTCAGAGAGCTATGGAGGGTGACACAACCTCTTGTAGTTGACTCTGGGCAGGTAGGAGATATGGGGTTTTCTGTGCACTACATGGACGATCCCTGCAGCAAGATGTACATCCATGAGACAGCAGGAGTCTGAAAGCCCACAGTGCTTTGGGGCATACGTACAGAGGCTTTGCATGCCTTTTTGTGAAGATCACATAATCATGGAATGCTTTGGGTTGGAAGGGACCTTTAAAGCTCATTAGTCCAACCTCCCTGCCATGAGCAGGGACAGATGTGCATGTACCACAGAATCATGGGATGGATACATCCTGTTCATGTCCCTATAAACGCAATGCAGAAGCTCACAAGAGACTGCGCCACCTTGGAAAACAAAGCCTTAAGATGGGCAAAGTAAGCCGGGAGATTTTAGCTGGGTTGGTTC
Organism: Dendrocincla tyrannina; assembly: GCA_035047865.1. Taxonomy (NCBI): domain Eukaryota; kingdom Metazoa; phylum Chordata; class Aves; order Passeriformes; family Dendrocolaptidae; genus Dendrocincla; species Dendrocincla tyrannina. The sequence continues at coordinate 61,374,633 of JAWWMP010000093.1, forward strand.
CATTCCAGGCAGCAGCACAGAGTGCTTTCAGGAGAGGGTGCATGCAAGTCCTTGAAGGACTGTGAACTAAACCAGTTCCTGTCTGGCTCTGCTCCCTTGTTGGTGCTCTAAGCACCGATGTCCAGCACCCTTTCCAAAATCTGTGAAGAAGATGCTCTTCATTAAGCAGCTGAGCATTTCCAAAACAGACCCCACTGGCTGGCTGATGGTCCCAGCTTCATCATAGAGAGTCCCTCACCCAAAAAAAAATAAATTAAAAAAAAAAAAATCCCTGTCATTTCTATTTGACATTGGCGGCCTCTCTGCTTATTGAAATACCTCGTCCTCCTGCTCCACAGAGCCTTTCTTCCTTGTCTACTGACTGCCATTCCCTCTCCATACCACCTTTGTTGCCACCCTTCTGACTAAACTCTCAAAAGCAGAGAGCAGTGCTGCTTTTGGGAGCTCAGTCTGCCTCTCAGAGCATCTCCTAACCTCCAATTACTGATGCTGTTGTTTCAGAGCCCTCAATTTGGTGTGTTTTTTTTTATTCCCAGTTTTGGGAATGATGAGCAAATGTTAGTTCAGGAGCAGACATTCATTCAGTCTGACTTGAACCAATTGCCCATTATTTCCTAAACTTCAGCACTTAAAAGCTTTGAGTGTCTTACTGCAAAACAACAGCTAAAAGGCCAGTTATGCTCATTCACTGAAATGCAAATAAACTTGTCCGCTCTCTGGAGAGCTCTTGGGTTTGAAGCAGAAGATTTTAGGGAAGCATATTTTCTGAAAGTAAGACTATACAGAAGCTCACCATGTCCAGACCTCCAGCTATCTGAAGGCACTACTGAATTACAACTATTATTAGCACAAAAGATACATGAATTCTGGACTTTCTGTAAAATGTTTTGAATTCAGGTTCTGAAGTATTTAAAGGACTTGAGAAAATATCTTTGGCTCCAAGTCAGCAAAGCACTTAGGCAAGGCTTTAACTTTGAGCATGTGTTTAAGTACCTTGCTGACTTGGGGCTTTTAACCCCAGCAAAAAGGAAGCAAAGAAGAAATTAAAACCAAATAAAAAACTCTGGTGCACATAGAAATCTCCAAGCAAGGAAAAGTAATACAGGGATCTCCTCTGAAAAGTAAGAAAGCAAAAAAATAATATTGACTTGCTTTAAAATTAGACACTAGAGGAAGCTTTCTGAAGGAGGGGGGAGAAACACTCCCAGAACAAATGGAGTATTTCAATGTAGCCTATCGGCAGCTTCACTGTCCTTGCCTCTTCAGCATGCAAAAATTATTTATTGCTGAAAAAAAATCCCAAACCAAACCCAAAACCTGCGTCCCCCTCCCATTTCCAGACTAAGTGTGATGGGAGAGAGAAAAATCTTGGCTTCAGCAGTTAAAAAACATCTCTGAAAGGAGTCGGCTGTGAGAGGCTGTCTCCATCAGGAGGGAGGAAGAGGATAAGGGATGAGGGAATAAAGGGTAGTAATGAGGAGGAGGAAATTGCCCAGAGGCAGGAGCCTGCATACAACTGAGAGGGGGAATAGGAGAAAGTCCTTAAGGAGAGAAAAATCAGTGCAAATCTATGCAGACACACATGGAAAGCAGCTACAGGCAGCAAACGGCTCTTCCCCTACTTCCAGCTTGAGGCCATGAATAGAAAAACCGAAGCACAACACTAAGAGGATCCTCTGCAGCCCACCCAGGGAGAAGGGCCCGCAGGAGAAGGCAATGGGAGAGCAGCCACCGGAGCAGGGACCAGAGAGAGGAGATGCCCTGGCTACTCCCACGGCTCTGCCACAGCCAGCAAAGGTTCAGGATGCCAGCAAGTTGAAAATGCTGCTCTGGCCCCGTCAGGGCAAAAGTTCAAACTTAGAAGAATTCTTCATTAAAGAGAAGGAAAAAAAAACAACATAGGACTAAGTTCCTCCCTTCAGAATGAAAACAAAGGTTTTCATGTCTTTTAGAGGTTTTTTTTCCAAAATGTCTACACTGTGTTGTACAAAAGGCTTTCCAAAACGTTTTTTTCTAGGGGGGGAAGGGGTATTAATTAAAAGTGAATAACCTAACCAATTCTGAAAAATACCAAAAAGACAAACTACAGTCCTCCCTTCCTTCCCTTAAAATTACTTTCTCTCTTTTCTTTTTCCCCCTGACAGAGAAATATGATTTTGTAAAACATTCGGAAGTTGATGGGACTTCATTTCCAACAGAAAATGGCTCCCCTGAGGATTTTGCCCATCAGATTTCCTCAGGACAGATTGGCAGCAAGCGCTTTGCTTCCCAACAAAGATGTCCCTCATGGAAAGCATGGCATCCCAGCACAGACTCCCTCTTCAGCACTCACACTGCCACACTGCCAGTAGCCCCCCAGGGAGAGCCACCTTGTCATCCACTGCCTCGTGGGGGCACCCAGGAAGATGCAGCTGTCACCAACACGAGCTGACAACATGCATGAGTGAGACAAATGAGGAGAGCATCATTCTCCCAGTCTCACACAGAGAGAGCTGAAGTCCCCAAAGATGAGGAAATGACTGGCACCGCAGAGTTGATTGCATCAGAGGTAGGCTCTGATTTTCCCCCTTCTGCCCAGATATCTGTGGCACCTGGTATATCGACACCACGGTTTGGTTGGGTTCTCTTGATCCTGCTGAAATACAAAACCCCAAAGCACTCAATTAATTTGAGCTGATGTCTTTTTATCCACCTGGGATCTCCGTATGCCCCTGGGGATGCCAGCACTCGGACACTGCATTGGTGGCTTGTGGGGCTATGAGGCAGCTGCTGTGGTGTACACCAGTGACTCCCTCTGAGTCACTAAAGCAAAAAGCCTTCCATGAATACTGGCTAAACTAAAAAACTCCTCAAGGCTAAGCAAGTTAAGAAAAATGCTGCAAACTCACTCGAGGAAGGAAAACACAATTAAATCACCTAACAGCCCGTATCCACTAATTCCTTGTGCTACCAGGCTTGACATGAAAGCCTCTGCCTGCTGACACCCACTTTCCACCCCTCATCCAGCCTTGGCACTGCCTTCACAGCACCCTGGCAAGGTGTCTCTGCACACGTGCTATGTGGGAAAGAAAATCCACCAGAGCCCAGGGCTCCCAGCATGCTGTCACATCCCAACTGGGTAATGGGCTGTGCAGTGACAAGCTTGGGAGCTGCTGTCCCATGCCATGGCACAAAGTAAAGACACTCAGTGTTCAATATTCAGCAGGCTGGGAGACACATTCACAACATCATGCAACAGCATTAAAAAAAGCTGTGCTGTGCTCATGGTGGCTCCTCCTATGAGGTTCTTCACACTGGAGCTATGATTTAGAGCAGGATGAAGAATGTAATGGGATTCATTCTGCCTACCTAAATCCTGAAATTTTCCTTCTGGGTTTATATACCAAAGTCCTACTCATAGATCAACAGAAGGATGCCCAGGGCCACCTCTCTGGAGATGCCAAGAATAAAATTGCAAAAACATGGAGAAAGAAATGCACTATGGACACAAAAGCCCATGGACTCAGAGAGCTCAGTGCAAGATGTGCCCCAGTTCCACAGTAAGGTTGTTCACCAACACAGAGATAGCCTGTCTACTGGGTATCTTGCTTACATAGGGCAGACACCTCCCTTCTGAAGTAACTGATCCAGCTCTTCAGCCTCCCCCGTATTTCTTGGGAGACAAGGCACATCCCACTTCTTGAATAGCACTGCTTGGTCGCCCAGGGGTTAACTGACCCTGCTGCCATGCAGAACACACAAGCAGCACCTTTGCTAAGGCTGAATCAAGCTGACAACGTCAAGAACCAGGAAACAAATTTAAAAAAAAATGAGAAAAAACCCCTACCCTGCATAGACACATAAACAGATGTTTCTTCTGAAATGACAGCTTCCAAAGTCCCATGTTGTTACTATTCCCCCCGGGGATTTTTCTTTCTGTCTCCCATGCTGCCAGTGCAGCAGCTATGTAACTTTTGAAGAGCACTGATCAACAGCATGTAAATAGCTGCAGTGATTATATTGCAACACTTCACTGCTTCCCTGAGCTGCAGCTCCCTCCTCCACTGTTGGAAGTACAATCAATGCTAATTAATTAAGGGCCAGAGCCTGCCAACCATGGTCAGACCAAGTTCACTGTTGCTTCCTGAATATTCAGGGCTCACACTCCATAAAAGCAAGGATCAGTCTTCAGCAGCTTGCATTGAAAACAACAGAAACCCTCTCTGCAAGCCACGATGGATGGACAGACAGCCATGTCTGTCAGAGAACTGAGAGGTGTTCCAGGGCAGGCGCAGAGCGCTGCAGCTGTAAATCAGCAAAGTGCCACTCACATGATGGGAAGGGCAGCGAGGCAGACTGCAGGCATCCCTAAAGGCTCTCTGTGAACAGGAACCATGGAGTTGGCAGAGCTTTTGCAACTGGCCAAGGCTAAGAAGAGGATGCTTGCATGGGGCCAGCAAGAGAGCACGAACATCCTCCAAGAGCAAGGAGCAATACCCTTTCTCTTAGCACCTTGTGACACTGGGAGACGGGAAGGCAAGGGCTGAGTGTTAATAGGCAAAGATGGAGAGACCCCCTGGGGGCAAAGGAGACAGGGAAGACTCCCAGTACCATGAATGGACTTTACTGGAGCACCAGTGGGAACAGTACTGCAGTTCATTAGTAAGCGAGCCTGTGGCCATGGCTCCCACCCTGCCAAAGGGCTTGCGTGATACTCTTAGGAGTCAGGAGGCACCAGTGGGGAACCCAAGCTCCTGAGCTGCCCCTCCCCTGCCACACGGAGGGACTCTCACTGAAGGGAAATAAAGAAACAAACACAAGGCCCTGTGCTTCCTGTCACAAAAGGTACAAGTAATTTTCAAGTCTGCTGAGCACAGGAACTTGAATATGACTACCAGATTGGCGCCTTGCTGCATCTCAGGTAATGCTACATCCCCTCCAAAGAGCAAGCATCCTGCAGGGCTCCACAGCCTCTTCCCACTCCTCAGCAGTATCACTGGATTTTCACGCTTTGCAACCAGCTTCTCCAGTTGTTCCAGCAGCTGGCACAGATTGTGGCAGGTTATGGCCAGACTCGGAGGTTTCCCATGGCAAATCACAGGCAGAGGACTAGACAGATGGACATTAGCTTCTGGATTTAATGCACTCTCACTCCTATGTGCCTCAGTTTCTCCTGTGCACAGCATGCTGTCAGCTGGAGCAACCACACCACAGAGCAGGCAAGCCGCAGACACAGCAGAGTCCAACCTGCCAGGGCTTGTGGCTTGGCTGGAGTCAGAGGCTCTCTGTGACTCATCCTACAAAGTCTCAAGTTCATGGCTACGGCTGGAGAATCCCCTTAAGTACACTCCAGGCTCAATTTACCGTCCCCCTAGGAGAAGATTTGTGCATAAACAATTCAGATGATGAGCAGAGCTTGCCTGCCTGGTTGGAGAAGGACCTCACTAGAAAGGATGCATGGATGTGGGGCTACAAGGACAAGCTCTCAGCCACAGATCCCTGTGTGTATGGTCTGCACCACACAGGTTTTCAGCTGGAGCTGCTGTTGTGAGCCTGCTTTCATGCTGCTCAGAACAGGATGAGACCCCTGATCCCCCTCTTTAGCTCTGTTACCTCTGTGAGGGATGCTCATCAACTTTCTTGGCTTTATTTCAGTTTGGATCCTGGAGGCAGCAGGTGTGGCTCCTTGCGAGCATCACAGACCAGCTGAGCACAGAGGGGACCTTTCTCTGGAGAGCAGAAGGTACCCTTTGGAATAGCAAAACATCCATCCCCCACCATCTTTCTGCCAGCAGAGCTGTATTATTCAGCAGCGCACCCAAGGTCTGGACATCAGAAATACATGCACACCTCATTACGCCTTAGCAAATGCAGCAGGAATCAAGCAAGACACACCATACGCTGCAGCCCTGCTTTAGCTTGTGCATGTCAGCCACTTCCTTGGTGTGGCAGTGCCAGCTTTCCTCTGCCTACAAAGCACACAGGTCTTAGCTGGCAGAGGTCCTACAGTCTCCCAGCCTTGCAGGTCAGTGTTTTCTAGCATTGGCTCTGCAGACCTCTGGCTGCATTGCAAAGCTTTAGAATAGATAACTAAGAAGAGCCTGGGTACTGGCAGATGACTTAAATCTGCTAACACAGGTCTGCTTGGGGGGAAATGCTGCAGGCTTTGCAAACTAAAAGAGGTAGGAAGGTCAAGTGTGTTGCACCTGGGATGAAAGACACTTCATGGCTCTGGCAGCTGTGTGCACCCTGAGGTTAGGCTTTGACCCATCTGCAAGGAATTTTGCACTAAGGGGTGGATGTGTCTTGCCATGGACTCTCCCTGCACACAGGTGCATGCAACTGTGCAAGGAATAGCTTTTAGCTCCTTCCCCTTGTCTCTTGAGTGGAGACAAAGGCTGTTTTACCCCCATTCTGTGAATCGCATCCACGAAACCGTTTCCCCAACACCAGCCTCTCCAGCAAGGCTCTAAATCAAAGGAAGGCAGTGCAATGAGGCTCCAGACTCCTCAGCTTCAATTAGCACCTGGTAGCAGCTGAGCCTAAATAACAGTCTTTCTCAGCAAATTGTACACCAGGAGATCAGTGGTCCATACACAGGACTAATATCACTGTAACCCCTCCTGCCTCCATCACTGTCAATTGCCTTGTGGTTTCACTTCACTTCTCCACCTGATGGGCCTTCCTGGAGCAGTCACTACAAGGTGACACACATCGCTTTTCCCCTCTGTAACAAGGCTGCCACAGCCTCTCCTCAATCCTTCTTCTTTTTCTCCTTTTAATAAGCCACAATTATATTGGCTTCTCTGCATGGATCCACTTCATTTAGCGTTGCCCAAGACCGCTTATCCTGAAATATGCTCTTTTCATCCACAGCACAGACTGCACACCTTGCAAGTTGTTCTGTTTATTTTTCACACTCCGGCATCTCACATCCTGATTAGGAATCTGGATATTGGGCATTTCCCTTTCCACAGAATCACAGTGGCTTCCCAGAAAAATTAACCTCATCAAAGACTTTGAATATGTTTGTGCATGTTGTGTCCCAGCATCTGCACTCCTGAACATGCTTCATGGTATCTTTGCTCTGTTCCCACCACAGAAAATCCTCTCCTCAGGAAGCAGAGAGAAAATATTTGTCCTCAGTGTCTTGCTGTGGTTGTGCTCCCATTACGCAGGGCTTTGCTTGCTCCTGGATGTGTCACAGGTGGACTGAAGACAATGGCAAGTGACTCTGTGCCCAGAACTACAGATGGATATGCAGGACTTAAGTGTCTCAGCCCTGCCCTTACTTGCCCTTTTGGTCCTGGCTTCTGCCACACACAGCTACTGTGACATGTTCTGGGGATGATATATAGCACCTTGTGCTAAGGCTGTGGGGTCCTGCCAGCGGTGCCCGGAGCTGCCCCGAGAGTGGCAGCACTTTGCTCTTTCAGCTTGACCAGCGATTAGCTTTGCAGTTCCAGGGCAGCCTATGATCCAGGACTTCAGACACTGGAAACCCTTCAAATTGGATAATAGTGAGTGGCACCTTCAGTCCAAGTTCTGTTGGAAATGTGTCTCTGAACAGGCTGGCTGGGACCAGGCTGCTGGAAATGTGAGATGTCTGGCTCTCTGGGATGGCCATGGGTGACTTCTGAGGCAAGGCCTTTCTGAGCTTTTGTAGGCTAATTGAAGCCAAACCCCTGAAGCATTAAAGGTTTCCACTCCAACTGTCACTTTTTTATGAGATCTTCCATTTCTGTAAGCTTTTGAGAATGTAAAAACAGGACTGCTTCCTCCCACAACAAAAGGAACACAGTGTTAGGCAAAACATGGCCCTTCTTCAGCAGTCAGAGTAAAGAGCAAGGCCCATAGCTATTCCCTGTGTGCTGGGCTACACCTCAGCTTCCCAGGGACTGGAGATCTGTCCAAATGAGGCTTTGGCTTCCATCAGCATTTGGGAGCTCCCAACTGCTATGGCAATGCCTCAATTTACAATCATGTGTCAGCAGAGGAAGTAAAGCTCCTGCTCCACACAGCAGGACAATGCCGTACCAAGAAGGAAATCCAAACCCCTCCTCTCAGCCTCTTCCCAATGAGCAGGGCTTGCTTGGCAGTGGTTTTCAGCACGGATTCATTGGCGAGGACCCTGTGGCTTACACAGATGCTCCAGGGACCAAGTGCTGCTCCCCATCCCATGCTGTCCCCTCTGCACACACACAGGCAGGTACTGCCTCCTCCACATGGGTTGTGGCAGTGTTGCCCTGCATTAGCAGTAACTCTCCACTTAAAGCCTCTCTAGGTGTCTGGATGGACTACAAATCCCATTCCTCCTCCTTCACTGCCTGTTGATGTGTAATGAAGTCTATGAGACTACTGAGACAAGTTTTTCCTTGCCACTGGCAGAACTAATGAATCCTGGCAGACTGCGATCCTCCCGGCGGTTTCTTCTGCTCACCACAGATGTGAACTATTTTCACTGGTTTTGTGGGATCACAGGCTTGCCCAAAGCCTGACAGATGCACTCACTGAAGTTATATTTTATTTCATTTTTGTTGGTTTTGGTTTTTTTTTTTGTTTTGGTTTTTTTTTTAACAGATTTGTGATTTGCTTCAATACCCAGGACCTGCAACTTATGGAAGGGTTCCTATTTTTTGTAGCATCATGGATATTGCCAGCTAGGTTTCCTTTCAAATACTTGTATGACTGTTGCAGGACAGATCCCCACTGTCCTCCAGAACTTCAACACCTCTATTTCAAACAACTTCCCTTTTTGGAAAAGATTGGTTCAAATGCCTCCACTCAGATTTGTACAGCAAGCAGCTTCTTTACAATGTTTTCTGCATGCCTGCAAACTTTGGTAACTTGCAAAATGCAAGTCTTCCAAGCCCTGAACCACAGAGCTATGTTTCCTCTCATCTAAATGCTGGTCCTTCTACTTTCCTTTCTCTCCTTCTCCTCTCTTCCCCACTTGCTCTTCAAGAACATTTCACCTCCTGCATCCAACAGCCCTTTGCACAACAGGACATCAATCTTACGCTGTCCTGTGACTATTATCCACACACAGACCACAGGTGAGAGCTGTGAGCTCCCCACTCCGTGTCTGAGAGGCATGAGCCATGCTCCCACAGTATGTCCCAGCTACTCATGCTGCACTGCTCCAAGCACCAGCAACTTTTTGCGGTGCAAAATTATCAAACACTCCAAGGAAACCAACCCTATTGATTTCCTACCTCCCAAGAGGGAGAAACATACCTGGGATGTGCTCCTATAAGGCTATCCTGCACTGCTGGTTGGACCCCCAGGGGATGCTCAGCTCTGGAACCTGTGGAGTGACGAGGCAGCAGGCAAGAAAACACAGGCACTAAAAATAGGCTGTTTGCGGTAGGGGCTGACCACATTTATTAGCAAGCCTGTGCTCTGGCTGACCACAAGGTCAGCTGCCGAGAGCTTGGCCATAATTCACTCTGTGTCTGGGCAGGAAATCTACTCGAGCTCAGAGGGATGTCCAGTAATAGAAAAAGTTGTTCCAGGACCTGAGGCTATTTTTGCTGTTTTCTTTCATTTTGCAGACAGAGAACCTTTCGGGAGATGCATCCTGTGCTAGGGGGAAAAAAAAAAAAAAGCCAGGTGCTCAGGGACAGACAGAGGGGTAGGAATGAAAAGGGGAGCATGCAGATGTCTGTGCCCAGTTTGGGTGTGGGGTTGTTCTTCTTAGGCAGACTTACTTTCACCATGTAGGGCAGGAAAGCATCAAGAGAAAATCAGAGCAGAAAGGGGGACCTGGGATGGGTCCTTGATGGGTTCTTAATCACCCTAACAACACGCAGCAGAATTTAATGTGTTGCAGCAGGGGTGTCACTGCAGGTGGGGTGGGTTGCTGTCTCTGCTGCTTCCCTGCAGCTGTGAGTTGGCAGGGAAGATGGGGAGGCAGTGGGAAAACTGTCACAGTAAAGAATGCTCAGGAATGGAGATGATGAACCTTCCTTGGAAAGGCATCAGGGGACAACTTGAACTACAGCCAGGTTGCACCTCTGGCCACATGGAGATGGACCAGGAGTTTGGCCCCCAGAAGATGCAGCAATCCCACGAGGACAATGCTGGTCCCCAGTGGATGGCCAAGAGGTAGGGCTAGGCTGAGCTGGGAGCAGCAATGAGCAAGGCAAAGGAGGCAAGGAGCAGATGCCCGCCCTTGAACGGCAGCCTTCAGAATGATTTAAGCAGGTTCTGCTGAATGGGGCTGCAGTTTGGAACGAGGCTGGTATTTTCAGCCAGCTGGATAATGAGAGCTTCCAGAGTTATAACAGGAAGGATTAAAAAAATGTAATTGCTAATGGAGAATTAATTGTTAATGGGGGAGCATCATTGTAGGAGGGTGTTCCCAGTGTGGCCCCACAGGGATTTGTTCTTGGCCAATTGCTAATCACTTGTCTTATCAATTATCTTGAAGGCAACATAAAACTGTTGCTGGCAAACTTTGCTGGTGACACAAAGGCTGATGTGTATAACGGAAAGGATGAGTCCATCACACACAGAGCTTTGGAGCAGTTAATATACGAGCCTTCCCTCAGCAAGAGCATGTGTTTTATGCAGCCAAACACAAGTCCATTCATCTCTAGTGGAGGAATGTAGGTCAGACTCCCAGAACGTAGGATGGTGCTCTGGGGAGGACAACAGTGATAAGGCCTTGGCAGGAGCCACCTGGAGATGAAGTGCCAGTGCACTGTGCTTGGCCAGAGACATAAGCAGGTGTCACGGGAGGTGGAAAGGTGCTATGTAATAGGAAGACAGAGCTTTTTCCTGCACTGGCTCCAGCCTGAAAGGAGGCTCTGTGGGAAACAGGCACCATCTCCAGACTCCCAGCTGGCCACTCAGCATACAGAGGCAGTCCCTTTGACCTTGCCTTTCTCAGCAACTGGCTGTGCCCTGGCAATTATAAAAATTCCAGATCACTCTGTTACACATGCATCTTGCCCTGGGGAATGCATGGAAAAACAAACAACAAATGACAGATGTTAGTCATGTCACTTAATGCATGGCTGAAGGACACTCTGATAGTGCCATGAGGGTGAAGAGAAGGAGAAGGAGAGGGAGAGGGAGACAGAGACGGAGACGGAGAGGACCTTCTGAATGCATGTTTGCAGATAGTACTCCTGCAGAGCCATCTTAGGTTGGATGCACATCTCCCCTGTTTGTCCATGGGCATAAAATCAAGCTTCAAGGCCCTGGTACCTCATCACACCACTTGAATCCAGG
>JAWWMP010000093.1:61467943-61479409 GCA_035047865.1 Dendrocincla tyrannina
TGATCCAAATGAGAGTTAAAGACCCTCTGGTGCTTTCCCCCTGAATTTTAGAAGTGTTTCATCCAACATAGCTAAACACCGAACTCTGGAGCCTGCTTTACATCCCACAGGACTGTCCCTGTGAGTATTTCCTCTTGGTCACAGGCAAAAAGCATCAAAACTCTGGAGAAGGGTCCAAGTTAACAAGGATCCAATAGCAGTTTATATTTTGAGCACAGGTTTAATTTGCACCTTTCAGGCTAGCTCTCTCTTTTCCCAGCTGGGCAGGGAGGCTGCCATGGCCCTTAACACAGCTTCAATAATAGAAGACAACAAAATGGGATTCCTGTGAGAAGAAACCAATATGCAAAACAAAGTATGCCTGCCTTCCAGTGCAAATTAACTCAGCTTCTGCCCCAGGTCCAGACCTTTCCAGACATAAGATCTATTGGACAAATGAATGCCAAGCAACTCAGATGCAAATCTCTCCCTGTACAGAGAGACTCAAATGCTAAGAGAACACGTGGTTCACACAGCATTGAGAAGCCCTGAAATGGATCAAAACCCAACCAACCAACTCAAATCCAGCTCTATCACTCACATGGGGAAAGCAAGGCTGGAGTGACAAAAGAACATCTATCCCTCAGACACCAGTGTCTCCCACTCAACCTGGGACATGCAGAGCAACCCCCAGTGCTGGCATCCTGCCACCATTCTCCAATGGTTCCCACACTGAACACATCTACCAGGTGTTTTCTGTGCCATCTCCTCTGCCAGGTGAAGCATAGAAGAATTTTTCTCCTTGTACACAGACACTTTTTTTGACTTCTCAGAGACCAAAACAGTTACTCAGGAACAAATGCTGAAGAAAAAGAAAGGCAGTGCTTCTGTCCTAAGATGAGTAAGGCACCGAGAAAAGTGAGAGGGACAGATGGTGCAGGGAGCAAGACAGAAGGCAGGAATCCCCTGGACCACTTACATGGGGGCATGCATGCCAGAGAAGGATGGAGCAGAATGTGAATTAAGAAAAAATGGGATCATCACATAAAGCTATTCCCTGCAGGACAGTACCAGGAGGACCATAGCTAGTAGGCAGCCCCAGGGTACAAGGAAGGATAAGTTCACCCCCACTGGGTAGCCCTTGACTGATTACATCTCTGCTGGCTGTCTCCTTCACTCACTGCCACTTTTGGCAGGGCAGCCCCAGTTTCTTCACCAAAGGGATGTGCAAAAGGCACACAGCAGGTTGGAGTCCCTACACACCACAGTGGGATGGTGCAGCCTGGAAAGCAACAATCCATATGGGCAGGGAAGGGAAGCCCATTAAGAGTTGCAAGGAAGACGACATATGTAAACCCTAGAAAGAAAGATCCCAAGCTGGACTGCAGCTCTGGGACACATGCAACCTGTGCTGCTGGAGGAGCTCCCACACACAGAGGGAAGGGATGGCCCTGCCAGCCCATCACAGCACCCGCCAGACACACAGACTGCTGGCTGTCACAGCAGGATGGCAAGTGTGGGAGGACTATGAAGTGACTGGACTGATCCCTGCACAATTATGCCACAGGGTAAAACAACATTTTCCCCAAGATTATCAACCAGCGCTCCTAGATGCAAAGATAGAAAAGCATTAATCTTCTGAGGCCCTAGACTCATCTCCAGGACACCCTGCATCCCAAACCCCTGCCAGGGCTGTTTCCATGCTTTCCAACAATGCCCATGTCCAAACCCAGCCCTCAAACCTCAGGCTGCTCCTCAGCAGTTGATGACAGCACACTGCAGGCTGCGTAAGCCTTGTGTCAGTCCCTGCCGCAAGCCATTTTAAAAAGAGACAGAAAGTTATTAATTACAAATTAAGCTGCTAATTGATACTAAGCTCTATTAGCTCTAGGGGAAACAGAGGTAGAGCTGTGCCCCTCACACCACAGTTCACTGACTGCAAGTATAATATGAGAGGCCTGATCTCCCCAGGAAAGCTGCTAAAGACACAGCTGTATGGCTTCCAGCTCAAGCTGTGTATGCCAGCCCAGGGATCTCTTAATACTTCACTTCCTCCATGATCTGCCTCCAACCACTGTGACAACCAAAGGTTCAAACACCCTCTCCCGGCTGACAGTCAGACCCTTGGAAAAACCCAGTCAGCACCCACAAGTGTCAGTGATTGCCTTCAATAGATTTTTTCCATAACATCCATAACAGAGTAATTAAGGGTGACAGCTCCAGAGCTCCCCTCAAATAAATGCCTCCTCTCTTGTAGGCCATGAACAGTTTCCCAACCACTACAACCCAACAGCACTTCAAGGTGTGTAGAAGTCCCAATTATTTGGCTCTGTGTAGACTCCTGCATCTTGCAGAGGATGAGGAGATGAAGCAATGCAAGAATCAGTCCACATCAGACAGGTAAGATCAGGCCAGCCAAGGCTAGAGTTTAAGAAATCCCTTCAGCCACAAGTTCCTCATCTCTGCCTTTTGAAAAGCTCAGAAGCGCAAAGCAGAATTACCTCCTCTTTTAATAAGCAACAGGTAATAAGTAATAAAACAATAATATTAATAAATAATGAATAACAACTCCTTAATAAGAGGCAGTAAAGCACTAAGTACTACACCCATTTGCCCCAACTTTGGAGGACATGGGAAGTTCTTCTCTTGCACAGGGGGAAGGTCAGCACTTGCCTGCATGGGACAGACCTGCCTTGTTCAGGGGCTCTGCTGGAACAGGACCAGTTCTGCTGGGTTTGGCCACCAAGCAGCCAATGCCAAGGTTTCCATCCATCCACTCTCACACTGCCCTTCTTTTCTGGCAGCTCAATTAAGCCTAACGAATTACATCCAGCACAAGTCACGAGAAAATGCAGGAAGACTTGGCGACCACAGTGCCATGCAAGCAGAAGGTGAATAAATAAAATTGACTCAAGTTGACAGAAGATGCCAATTCATTGGTAGAAATTCTATAGTGAAGCATCTGTTTGGATGACTTTGGCTCAAAAGAGGGCAAAAAGAAAACATGACAAAAGCCAAATCTACCTTTAAATGAGGAAAACTCCAGAGACATTTTATGCTATTTCAATACTTAAGTTTAAAAAATTAAACCCCCAAAAAAATGAACAAACAAAAAAAAAAAGGCACAAAGGACTGCATTTTTAGTTACCAGAATGGATTTAGAATCACAGCTGTAGAATGCTGCAGGCTGACCCAGATGTCAGCATAATGTCATGCAGGTGGCACAGGACCAGCCAGTGCAGGTACAGGAGCTGCTGCCGGTCAGGGCTGAGTATCTCAAAGACTGGGCTTTTCCCATCTCTTATTGCTCTTGCAGTGTTTGACCACTGTCATGGGGATGGTGCTGGACAATCAACCAGATGCCCCAAATTGGGGTGCAGTCTGCCATCCTGTTCCAGGGTGCTTCCAAAAACAACTCCATTTCCTGCCTCTCCTGCCTTTCCCCACCTATAAAGAGGCTCGAAATTGCAATGACATCCCTCAACACCGTGCTTCACCTTCCCTTCCCTAAGCTGCACAGACCACTGATCCCAGCGTCTCCAGCACCATTCTTGTCCTCCACAAACCCTTTGAGTAACCCAGCTGACAACCACCGAGGAGTTTTGACTTCACAATCCCCCACGAGGTGATGGTAGGGAAATACTGCAAACCAAAACAAACTGCACAGCTTCCTAACAGACGAGAAACCCTTCCCAAATGTAGCTGTAGCCATAACCAACTGTCACAGTTTTTCCTTCAAAAAACAAAGTGCTCTGCTTCATCATAATGCAAATGCTTGCTGTTTCAACACAGTTTTCCCCCTCCCTTTCCCTTCCCTTCCCCGTTCAATTTGAAGTCAATCACAGGAAGGTTAATGGGGCAGAGAGGATGCCAGTCGGCTGGGTAATGATGTCAAAGCACCTGGCATTGCCTGGGCAACAGCTAGGCAGCAGGGATGTAAATGAAGGCACAGGATTGCACTTGGTCCCTCGAAATGAGCTGATGCAATTGAGCGTATCAGCATTAATGAACATGGAAGCGATGAGAGAGCACCCAGAGAAACAAGACAATGATGGGGGGCTGGGAGCTGCACCCACAGCAGGAAGATATGGCAATGGGCACCGTGTTCTAAGTGTCAGTGGGAGCAGCCTCCATGGTGCTGACCTTCCGCCAAATCTTCACTCAGATGTGCTTCCCATGGTTTAACACTCCAGCTTTGCACACCCAAGACCAAATAATGTTTATCTGCTCAAAGTTCCCCTCATGCAGCTCCTGGCTCCTCTCCAGATAAGCTGTGACAGGAAGAGCAAGAGGGGAGATTGTGTGTGGCAAGAGGCCAAATCTTAGAATGACCTGATAAACATGGGGCCAAGGCAGCAAAGACCCAGGGGCAAGAGGAGCACAGGAGCAGAGGTGCTTGAGGCCACTTCAGTGCAAGGAGCAGTGACCTGCTCAGTGGGAAGGCTGTTCCAGCAGTCCAAACCAGATTCCCCAAAGCTTGCAGTCCTCACATCATCTGCAATTGATATTTTGAAGTTTGCAGGCAGAGGAACAGAGGAATATCTATATGGGATATTATCTGCCAGTACAGTACTTGGCACAATGTGCTTCCATGGACCAGGATTAACTGCAGGCAGCAGCACATCAGAGTACTGCAAGCCTCAGACACCTGCAGAAAGCAGTTTTCTGCTTTGGTCCACTATCCAACTGCTGTATTTTCTCCCTTGTCCACGAGCTCCATCAGAACCCCCTCAGCACATTTACTACTTGGAAAACCTTCAGTCCAAGGCTATTCAGTGCTTTTCTATCCCTGGCTTTTAAGCCCACTCCATGCCATCACCCTCCCTCTTTCCTCACACCACCCACACTTCACAGCTGCAGTGATGCAGGTGCCTTTGGTACTCATGCAGAGGCCATCCATCCCCAAATCCCAGTGGCGTAGGTGTTTGTGCCCTCCTCATGCTTTCTACTCACCCTCTTCACCTCCACAGTCCACCCCTAAAATATGCTCCAGGGTGGCAACAGCTCCACCAGCAGCCACAGACAGGTTCCACAGGGGCTCTGCTGCCCCAGGAAAAGCTGCATTAGATGGACAGGGGGAAGGCTGACAGCATTTCTCACACTGGTGACTAGCAGAGCTTGCACAGTTGAGACGCAGCTGTGCAAATGAGACCCCAGCAACCACCCCCCAGCCCCAGTGATTCTCCACAGGCGTGAAGAGCAGTATCAGGGACACAAAGCAGCCGACGCCACAGGGAAGCAGTTGGGTCATGCATCCATTTACAAGGTCAGCTGCCCTGTGCCTCTTTAAAGTACTTTGCTTTCGCTGGAGGCAAGTCAAGGTGACTAGGACAGACTCTGCTGCTGCTGCTGCCCCTGTTCCCACTGATGTTCCCTCCCATCACTGCCCTTGCAAGCCCCTGGGAACCCGTGGTATCCTTCTCAGATCTCTGGAAATGGCCCACCAAAGTAACAATCTGGGCCATATATAACACTGGCAAATGGGCAGGAGCAGAGCAGCCGTGGACTCTGCAGGGACCAGAGCATCTCTGGCCAACCCATATGCAGGCTCTGTGGGACACAGGGCTTGCCTGAAGCAAACAGCTTCCAAGCATCCTCCCTGCCCACCATGGCAGGACCAGGCATGACTGGGCTCACAGCAGTGCCATCCCAATGACAGGTCTCTCCTTGAGTTGCTTTTAAATGTCAGCAGTAAAACTAGCTACACAGACTGAATTAAATGGAGGAGGGGGAGGAAAAGAGAAAAAAAAAAGAAGAGAAAGACGAAGGGGAGAAGAGACAGCTCTGCTAATAGCAAGTCAGCTAGAAGTCTCAGAATCCATTTGAAATGCGTAGGGCTTAATTTAACTTAATAGTTTTGTCAAACATTGGCACTCTGTTAAAAGCACAGGAGAGCTGGTAATTCAAATGCCAGTGGCTCTGCCTTTGCTAGTCACAAAAAAGCTGCTGTTCCAGTCCCCAGATAGATCCATCTGGTTTCAAGCAGACAGCAAGTACAGCCCTGGCTACTGCAGTCACTCATGAGGGCAGTTCTGTATTTACTTAGCACTGGCAGCAGCTCTGGCTTTGCCCAGAATGCAAAAAATAAACACAGCCACTGCATTTCTGAGCTTGTACATGTCTTAAGGCAGCTCCAGGCTTCTTCTGAAAACAGAGTTTGGTTAGGGTAAGAGAGATTTGCAACTTTCCCTTGGGAAGACAAAATGAAATCTCTCACCTATGTGAACTTTGGAAAGAAGTTTGAAGAAAAAAAGAATAGGAAACTTTGCTCACAGACAGACAGACACAAATTGAGCTGCAAAAGCTGGTTCCACATCCAGCCCTGCTCTCCCTTCTCTTTCCAGCAGCATTAGGTCAGGTGCCCCCAGAAAACCCTGTGAGATGGAATGGGGCTCAACCCCAGAGCAGCACAAGCTCTGCTGCTGTCAAATCCTTTCTAGAGGAAAAAGCAGAAATTCAACCTGCCATTTAAGATAATTTTCCTTCTGCAGACTGAGCCCATCTTTACATAAAGTAGTGACGAGCAGAGGGTGTTTAAGCCTCCTTACCTGATGCCCTGTTCTGGTAGTAGATTCGGAATTTGGGGCATCTCATTTTGGTTTTATTCCCCCTCAGAAGGCACCAGAGAATGACTTGCCGCACCAAGCACTGTGTGATTCAAACCACCAAGACACAGGAACACTGGGGACAGGGACCAGGGCACTCTCCCCTTTGCAGTACAACAGTCCAGTGAGGTCAATTTTGCCTATAGAGTCTTGAGTGGAGGCTAAAACATCGCTCTTAACCTTTCAACCATCTGCAGGACATCAGTCACTGATCTGTCCTCTGCACCCACATCCTCCCGTGCAGCAGCTGCCACCACAAACTGGTGATGTTGGGAGCACAGCTCTGCCCACCTCCCCAGGCCCATATGATTCCAGAAGAAGATCCCAGAAACCTTCCCTAAGGCATTCTCCATTTCCCAGTACATTTGTCAAGACTCTGCTCTGGCTCATTGCAGAGAACCCTCAGTGCTGGGTACCCCAGGCAGAGGGTTTGTTTAAGGGGCCAGCACTAAAGGAAGCACTGCTGCCAACCTCCAGAGCAAAGGGCTACAGAGGGAAACAAGCCCTAAGTTCCAGGGCCATGGGTACATTCCCTGCTCCACACAGTGCAGGTGGGGAAGGGGCTCCAGGAAAACTCAGCGGGGGCAGTGGAGGCCTTTGAGCCCCTACATCCCCTTAAACCTCCCCCTCCATCCCAGGACCTGGATTCCTGTTTGATTTAAGACACAAATGGGATCGAGTTTAAAGGTCTCAGCCTGGCCCTTGACTCCGTGGTGGGAGTCTTTCCACATCACAAAACCACCAGACAATTCAGTCTGATTGACAGCCTTTCAGGCAGAGGGGCCCGGGGCTGAGGGAGGGGAGGGGGCCGTGGGTCAGGGCTAAGGGGGGGCAGGCAGAGCAGTGCAAAAGGCTGGGAGAGCAGGGGATGGCTGTGAGGTGGGTGAGAATGCTCAAGGTTTGTGCTTCCACAGGAATAAGATTTTTGGGAAAGGATGAGAGGCTAGAGCATCCTTGAAGGATTCAGTTCCACTTAATACAGGCAAAATCCAAACTGCAGATAGCACATTCAAGGGCAAAAAAGATATTTGGTTTAATGCACTTTTTCCTGAGGTAAGTGGATAGCAGCATATACCAGAGAAAGCACAAAGCTGAGGACAAGGCAGAAGGAGGACCCCAGACTCACAGAGAGGAGAGGAGTCAGTGACCGGCAAGAGCCAGGAGAGATTAGGGATGGGAAAACAAGTGAGCAAAGCCAGTGTTCAGTGTCCCTGGGCTTGACCACTGAGGCTGCAGCAAAGGCTGAGATGGCAGCATAGAAGCACACACACATGGATACACACACCCTATGCCATATTCTGCCTTGGGCCCCCTCCCTACTCTCCAGCTCTAGCAAAACCCAGCCCAGTGAAAGGATTTGACCAAGTTACCCCTGCAGCAACAGGCAGGACCCCCAGAATAGCCAGTAGCAAAGATTAAGTGCTTCCTCACCTCCTCCACCCTCCTACTCTTCACATACCATCTTAGGAGAGCTGGGCTCACTGCTTAGCTCCCTCCAACAAAACTCTCCCTCTGCTCCCTGTTCAGGGCTGATGCCAACAACCTTCATGAGTCTGCAGAGCCCAGTCTTCTGCTCTATGTGGCCAGCCCCTCTCCAACTCCACTCACATTGCTAATTTTGGGAAGAAGGTTCCTTTGAAAGTATTCTCACCTTGCAGTCTGGGTCAAACCCGTGTTTGCCAGCCCCTCTTCTCAAGAGGACACAATGCACTTCTGTGATAAGATTAGAGTCATCACTTGGGGAGACCAAGCAAAGGAATGTAAGAAGACCACAGATACTTGTCACGCTATCTTATTTATCCCTTCTTTTGCACACAGGAAACCCTTTCTCCTACCTTTTTTTTTTCCTCTTCTCTAAATAAAAGAGAAAAATTTTAAGCTGGTGCTTTAAAGCACAGCAACTGCCAGCCCATCTCCATGGCTTGCCAAGAGAGCAATTCATCCTCTGCCTCTATTCTGCAGTAGGTAAAGCCCCCCCTCTCGCTTTTGTTCATCTCCCCGCTCTTTTGTCTGGCCCTGAAAGCGTTGATCACTCCTGCATGAGGAATGTGAAACTGATGTGATGTGATAGGAACAATGCTCCAGCCCCGATCCTTGCAGCCACATCAAAGTCTCCATTTGCATGGCTTCCCCTTGCCTGCCTGTCCCCCTCTGCCCCCGGCCGTGCTCTGGCTGCTTCAGCGCCTTCATTGTCCTTCCAGCCTGGAGAAGCAGCCTTGGCCTCCTGCTAAAAGGCGCTCGATGTGCTCCCCATGCCTGCCTCTGCCTCCTCTTGCCCATGGGAGATGGGATCCATGAACAGCATCTACCTGGCAAGAGATGTGACATCCACAGAGACTAGGATGCACCAACATGTTCTCTGTTAATCCTGCGGCTGTTTGGTACCCACTCCCCAATGGATGCTTCTCCCTGAAGCACTGCCAGACTGGGGGCCGGGGGATCTAAGCAACGGGATGGAGAGGTGAGGAAGAGCTTATAAATCAGGTGTGGGGCAGTGAGGCCCAGCCCTGCTAGAGAAAAATGGGGAAGCGCATTAGCATAAAGATTAATTTCCCTGCCAGTGAAGGGCAGAGAGGTAGTTCACACTGAAAATGCCCTGCTCTTGCAGTGTTTGAGGGAGGTAGTACTCTGCCTGTCCTTCTGGTGTAGGGGGAGAGACAAGGAACCAGTCACTCAGAGAGGACACGACCTGACAGCTGGACAACACCACACCTGTATGTGGCACTGCCAGTCCATGCAACACCCTCCAGCGCTGGCAGCTGCACAGAACTCAGTGGATGCTGCAAAAGCCACTGAAGCAGCTGGATAAACACAGCTCTGGGTCCAGGTAGCTGAGCCCAGGAATACTGTCACCAGGTAAAAATCCTACTGCTACCTTGCAATGAGCAGCTACAACCCAGCGCTAAGCAATGCCCTTCCAAGACCACGCTGCACAAGGAGTACAGCTTTTCCAAACCTCATCAGGTTGAAGGCTTTAACCCAGCACCAGCAAAGGAGGATGCTGAGAGAAAACAAACCCTTCAGCAAGACAGAGAGCCTCTCCCCGGTCTCACAGCAGCTGAGGCTCCATAGCAAGCCTGTGTTGACATGACAGCAGCAGGAAAGTGATCGCTTTCAAGCTCCGCAAAGCACCATCTGACTCTAAGTCCACTGGGAACCTCAGGCAAGCAAGCTTCCTCTCCCTTCAGAGGGTATCCATGTGCCTGCTGCCACGCAGGGAGATGTAGGCAGCACCTCAGCAGGGAAGGGAAAATCCAGGTACTGGTCATGCCAGCTGTGGAGCAAGGGGGAGGCTGGCATGGGACAGAACCAGAGGAAAGCAGTAATGGGACCACACAGAACCACACAGCACCAATCAGTGCTGGAAACAGGAACAATGATGCCTCTGCAAAACTGACGTGCTGCAGATACACCTCACAAGCTGAAGGATGTGTTTTTTGGCAAAGAGGCAGCAAACTTAGCTAACCCTTGCCACCAGAGCCCATCAAGATTGATTCCCCCCATCCCCCTCATCCTGAAGTATCAGACTTCCATTCAACCTTGACACCAACCATGATGCTGAACTGGTCTGTGTCACTAACACACAGAGATGGCCAACATCTGTCTATTGAAAAAAGATCCAGGTCCAGTCCTTTCCAACACAGCATGCAAGATCCAGGTAAACAAGGCTTTTAGCCCAAGCACATTTCCACCTTGCACCTCATACAGAAGACTGGTGATGAAGGGGGACTCCAGATGCTTTGACTTCAAATGCACAGAAATTCTAAACCAACTCTCCAAGAGCCATTTCTGAATTATCAACCCAAAATGCACACATGGGTTACATGTAGAATGCACTGCTCTAATGTTAAACAGGCACTTCTTAAGCACTTCATAGGCCTGTACTCAAGCAGCCTCCCAAATCTGGAGATTGTCTACCTCTCCCTTCAGTTTTAACCTGGTTTTGTTTATTCTTTTATAAGTTTATAAATATAAGCTTACTGTTTGCCCCCTATTCAGGCTCCTCTGCTCTTCGTCTCTAGCTGGAGCTCAGCAACCTGCCAAGGGACACAGCACTGGCAACTATTCCTGATTTATACTGATGGAGAATATAACTTCCCTTTACTAAAGTAAATAGAGCCACTACCAAGAGGCAGAGCACAGTATTTTTTATTAATGAGCATATTTCTGTATCAGTGCTCAGCAGGGAAGCAAGACAGCCAACGTGGAAGAACTAAGACCATCTTCCTAATATTTTGGGTCAGATTTGCTACACAAAGAGCCCGCTGTTGGGCATTACACCTGGCCAATGTCACTTTTGGTTAGGAAAAAACCAGTCTCTGCTAGAGGGATATGCTGGGGTGTGATTAAGAAGGATATTTCATTCTGGCATTCAGACTTATCCCTGCCAAGGTGGTTTACCTTAGGATGACACCAGAAAGGCTGTTTTGCTGTAGCTGTCCTCACACACTAACCAGAGCCCTCAGCAGTTCTGAGGCTCCTGCATCAGGTTGGGGGGAGCACAGCACACCCAATTATGCTGTCCACCACCCTGCTGGGCTCTCTCCTGGTTACCCCCAGGGTATGAAGCTCAGTCTTCTATGTCCCCAGGAGGAACAGTGTCCCCTGTGGTGGGCTCACCTTGGCTGGATGCCAGGTGCCCACCAAAGCCACTCTATCATTCCCTTCCTCAGCTGGACAAGGAGGGTAGAAAATACACCAAAAGCTCATCGGTCAAGATTAGGGCTGGGAGAGATCACTCACCAATTACTGTAATGAGCAAAATAGACTCAACTTGGGGAAATTAATTTAATTTATTACCAGTCAAATCAGAGTAGGGTAATGAGAAATAAAACCAAATCTCAAAGCATCTTCCAACCACCTTTCCCTTCTTCCTAGGCTC
>JAWWMP010000093.1:61510437-61524701 GCA_035047865.1 Dendrocincla tyrannina
AAACACACAAAGTCCCCAAAACTCCTTCTGCCTAGGACAAGGACCCTCAGAACCAACTGAGCCTACGAAGGTGTGTGTGTGCACATACACACACACGCACATACAGACACGCACACAGACACACATACAGAGCCCTTTCCCACCCCTGACTCACACTCAGGAAAGCAGCAGGGCCGCCACGATAACCGGAGAGGATGGAGGCTTCACAGTCGCAGGAAAGCAGTGGAGAGTGAAGGCTAAAGCTGCTGGGAGCGGTGGGAAGGTCCCCGTAGAAGGATGCTTTTGCACTCCCGGGTCTTCACAGTGGGAAAGGTGCTGAGATGGCTTCCTGCAAAGTGGCAGGA
Organism: Dendrocincla tyrannina; assembly: GCA_035047865.1. Lineage (NCBI taxonomy): Eukaryota > Metazoa > Chordata > Aves > Passeriformes > Dendrocolaptidae > Dendrocincla > Dendrocincla tyrannina. Next base: position 61,510,782 of record JAWWMP010000093.1, read on the forward strand.
GTGAGCTCAGCTGCGAGCACTCAGATATTTACACACAAACATCACATTACTCAGCAACTCCCATTTGTCAGGCATAATGGCAGCGGCAGCAATAATAAACGACAGAGCTGAGAGACAGGCTCCCCAGGCGCACACCCAGCCCCAGCCTGAGCTGGAGCAGGATGCATTCCTCCAGCTTGCAGGGAATTAACTGAAAGTGGCCAGGAGCTGGGGCTTGCACCCACAAAACTCCTGCTGCTGGCTTCAGAGAGCCAGCCACGTCTCTAAAAGCTAAGCCTTAGCTGCACAGTTATTTGTATGTGTATGTGCATCACAAGCTTTGTGGCTCTGAGAGGTATCAGGGTTGCTTCTTTCCCAACTCCAGGAAGTGCCGAGCACTTTCCATAGGGACAGGGATGAGGATGCAGTGTCCTGGCAGGACTGGGTCCTCCCGAGGTAAATCAGACAAAAGATAATGCACAGTCATTAGATAATGGCTTGGCCTGCTCTGACAACAGGCTCTGATAAACTTATCCTAAAGGGCTATTGTAAAGAAGTCTGCCAGGCACAAGGCTCTCAATTCCAAAGCTCAGCCAGTCTTGGGAAAGTATATGCTCTGCAGTGAGCCCCAGAGAGCTCTGGTCCCAGGACCTGGTCCCAGGGAGATGCTTGTCGGACAAAAGCATCCCTTGCACATCTCCAGATCTCACAGCAAAGCTCTAACTCCTCATGGAGGGGCAGGGAACAGAGCTGGGAACAAGAACGGCTGCTCCCATATATTTGCACATTTTGCAGGAAGCAGCCAGTGTCCGTGCCTTTCTGCCTGCATGCACAGCCGCTGGGACCACCAGCAACATGTGCAGATCCCGTCCCTCACAGAGGTACACAACGTGGAGCACTGAGAGGGGGCATGGTCACAGTTAAATCGCCTAAATCCGAGCAGAAGTCAGCAAGTTCTCGAGAAAAAAGCAATCTGAGGAAAGGACCTCCTTGACTATCCCACAAATTAAAACACAAAATGATGAGAAAAAGAATCAAATAGCTTTGCAGGCAATCCCTTTTCTGCAACCTGTACTCTGTACAGACCCTACACATATGTCTGTAACCATAGGGTGGGGAAGGATAAGAAAGTGAAGAAGTGCTGATCGTTATAGCAAAAAAGTTCAGCAGTTAAAGAAACAATTGCCAGAGGAGCCGGGGAAGCCGGAACATGCAGACCGGGTTCTGTCCCCTGCGAAGGCAGCACAAATTGGCTCATAAGCCGATTGGAGTCACAACTCGTTTTTAAGATTGTAGTGGGGGAAGTCACCAAGATATGGAAATGTCAGGGAGTTTTGTGCAGCAAAGGGATCGGTGTGTATTATGCAATTCTGGAAAGCAGCCCTCGTACTCATGCTCGGGATGAACTGCCTGCCTAGCCCGGGGAGAGCAGTTCCCCAGAAGCGCCATGCAGACGCTTTTCTTATAAAACCACACCACCCCTTCAGGAAAAAAATAAAATAAATTATTTTTTTAAAAAAAATCAGCACGGCCACAGCAGAGAAAAAGGCAGGTTGCGCCTTTGGAGAGCCGAAGAAGCTAGCTCTCCCGCCCAGGAAATCCACGGGCTCCGGGTTACAAAGAGCCGCCCCGCAGTCCCGGCTCCAGCCCGGTGCGCTGCCGCAGGGACGGCTCATCCCTCCCAGCCCTCAACCTGGTGCCGGCGGCGATGCTGACCCCTCCGGGAGGGGCTGGGGGGTCCGGACCCCTCGCCGCTGCCCGCCGGGAACACACGCACGGCGGAGCAGGAAAGTAAGTTGCCCAAATTGTTTCCTCGCGGGGCGCGCCGGGGAAAGGTGCGCGGCTGCGGGGCGGCAGGGGACACCGGAGCGGGGAAAGAATGCTGGGGAAGAAAGCGTTCCCCCCACGCCGCCCTCCTTTCCGCCCCCCTAGGCAGCGGGCACAGGGGCTGCGCTGAGCCCCGTGCCGCCTCCCCCGCCCCACGGGTGGGGGGACACGCCGTGCCGCCCACCGGCCCCGGTACTCACGGTGCCCTTCTCGCCGCCGCTCCCGGCACTACCCCATGCAACCACCGGCTGCTTCTGCACCGGCTCGGGGGCTATAAGCTCTTTTAAACTCCAGCACATAACCCATGTGACCGCAGAAGCCACTGGTAAGGAGCGCCGGGGAGCCAGCGATGAGCTCAGCCCGCACCCCCCGGCACAGCGCCGGGGACGCGCTCCCGGCCCCGCCGCGCGCGCCCGCACACACACACAGGGACACACACACACGGGGACACACACACAGACATCCACCAGCACACACACACCCCCCACACACAACCACACACCGGCCCACGCCCCGGCGGACACGCCGCCTTTCGCCCCCCTCCCACCCCATCCCCACGGATGCTGAGCCGGAGGGAGGCACCGCACACACGCGCGCCCCACCAGTGCCCGTGCAAATGCACGCTCGTGAAAGCCCCCTGGGGATGGGGCCCTCGCACACACACGCACACACACACACGCACACCGGGTACAGCAGAGCCTTCAGGTCCCCCCCCACCTCCTCGGGGATGCAGCCCTGGGTGGAGGCAGCAGGCTCACAGCCCCCCCGGGTGCTCATGTGTGCCCCGTGCACACACAGTCTTGCACAATGCACTCTCCACGTACACAACCCCTTCATCATGAGATGCAGACCCAAGAGAAGGCTGTGGTTTGTGTGTGCACCTCTGTGCACATCCCTGCACACAACCCACTCATGAGTGCCACACTCCTTTGCACAAACAGCCTTACTGTGTGCAGTGAAAGTGCTACAGGCGGATGTAGACCTCTCTCACACACTGCACAACCAACACCCAACGCACACGTGGGCTGTGCTCCCACACTCCTCTCACACAACTGATGCACGAACAAGGCACCCACACACGCACCCATCTTTCCCGCTTCAACACAACCTGCTGGTGTGTGCTGAACAAGCCCACCATGCCCCTCTATCACACCCACTGCTGCGGGGTCCACTGTAGCATGTGGGATCACCCCATTTCCGATTGCAGGTAAAGACAGAGAGCTGTCACACATGTCCCCTTGTGCTGTGTTCAATTACCCTTGATGAGGGAAAAGCCCCAGGGATGGCCACACAGCTGGACCAGGTTGCCTGCTGCACAGCACAACAGAATTGGGAATGCCAGGCTGAAATGTGCTAGGGGGGCACAGGAGCCGGGTGTGAGGCTTTGGTGTGCAAAAGGCTGGGACAGGCAGGCCCAGCTGGGCAGGTGCAGGCGTGTGCTGCTGGGGCACGCCAGCAACACGTGTGAGAAGGCAGAGCTGGCAGGCAGAGGGCTTCGCTGAGAGCTGAGTTATGGAAAACGACTCTTTCCAAGGAATTGCTAAAATTAAAGCAGCAGTGAGGCCAAGAAAGCAGGAGCCAAAGGGAAGGGTTAGCAAGGACAGCCAAGCGGCCCTGGGGCAAGGAAGAGTAGGGTGGGCAGGAGGCTGAGGAGAAGGCATCCTTGAAGGGCATCCACCCCCTTCCAACTCCTGCCAGCTGCCCGGGCATTTGCAAATACCTTGAAGGCGGGACTTGGTGAAAGGTTGATTGGCACCTTGGTGGCACTGATTGGGGGATGCCATGAAGCAGGGGGTCTGGGGTAAATAGCCTTTCCCAGCCACAGCCCTGCTTGGCTGCCAGTGTGAAGATAAATACCTTTGTTTTCTCAGCCTGGAAGAGACAAAGCCCATGGAGAAACAGCCTGCCCACTGCCAGGGGCTAGATGCCAGCAAGGGGCAGGGACCAATGCCCACAGGAGATTTTGGGGAGCCCTGCAGAGCCCTGTAACTCATTATGGGAGTCTTTTGTCCTTACACTTACCCTAGTGACTGTGGCAGGATTGGGGTGCTGCTCCCTGGACGACAGCATTCAGGTCGGCAGTAAGGGCTATTCCAGCTCCCAGATATCTGAGTGTTCCCAGCACAAATCCCCGTGACTCAGGAAACAATGCATGCGAGAAAAGTCTGCAGAGAGGACTTGGGAGAAATACTCCCATTGGCAGGTTCCCACTTTCCCTGGCATCCCAGGACTTCTGGTTTGAGGAAAACAACAGTAGTAACAAAACAGAACTTTCTTCCTAATCTTCCTGTTAAAGAAAAAAATGAAAAGGTTATCTTTGGGCAAGCCTACAAAAGTCAATCTGTTTTGTTCCAACTAGATATATGTTGATCAAATCAAAGCTACCACCTCTCTCTGCAGTCCTGGCCTTACACAGGCAATGTCACACAGGCAGAGGAAGGGGGCTGGGTGGGAGCCAGATTTTGTCTAGTTTGTCATTGATGCTGCTAAAAGCCACTATTAATTGGATGGAAATAATGATGTTTTGTCTCAGACAAAAGTCCATAATAAATTATCTGTTTATTGTTACTGTTTTTATCCATGATGAATAACCAGCATGTTTGGGCTCTGGGGGAATTTGTGATAGATAATGTCCTGAAAAAAACAGGAGGGAAAACTAAAAGCCAAAAGGAGATGACTCCAAGGCTGTTCAGCAGTTTGCAGCAGAGCTGGGGAATGGCTCTGCTGCCCAGAAAGTCAGGACTAGATTGAAGTAGTCATGAAATGAAAGAGGAAAAAAATCCCAACTCCTTATTCTTCCTCTTCATCCCTCTGGTCCTGCTGTCAGCCAGGATCAGAGCTGAAAAAGAAGTAAAAGCTGTGTGAGAGGCAGCAGCTCTCAGATGACATTGGGAAATGTGTCAGGAGAGCAGATGGTTTTGTGGGGACAGGAATGGAAAGATATTGCAGCATTAATAGGAAGAGAGCTGGACCCGGGGAAATGATTGTCCACTAGCTTATGAGCCAGCATCAGTCCATCACCCTGGGCTGCTTTTCCCATCCACTACACCACAGTGGGAGCCACTTGGAGAAAGCAAGAGGCTCATCACAAGCCTGTACACTGATGTTCAACTAGGACACTTATCACCAAAACTGTCACTGTGCCCCATTATGTGCTGCCCACCTGCATCCAACAGCGGTGGTACCTCAAGCCAGAGAGCAGATGCTTCACAGCTGCATGGCAAAAGTATGATACAGTTGAGCCATGGTCAGATCCTGAACTTTTGAGTCTGATTCTGGCCAATTGTAAAGCAATACAGATCTCTTGGACACCAGGGGCCAAAGCTCAGGGGACAGCACTGGCCTGGTTTACCCCAAAGCTGCACATATATGAGGTCAGAGTCTGAGCCAGTGTCTTTCCAAAGTATTTATTTGATACTTTGTGGCAAACAGCTGACTAAATTACTCACAGATTATTCAAACATCGGGAGAGCTGATTAAATGATTACTGGTGAATCATTTGTTCAAAGGAAAATGCCCAAATTCCTACACTGAACTACTGGCAGGCAATAGGCAGGATGAGTTTCAGTCCTCCGAAATCCCTGAGCTCACATCAGCCCCTAAGTCTGCAATCCTCGCTCATGGCTTCCCCAAGATATCCGCCCCCTGCCCGACCCCTTGCCACTGGCAGAAGCAAGGTGAATAGGAGACGTGGGGAACCATTCCTTGAATTCCTGCTGGACTTCAGGAGAACAACAACACAGCAGGCTGAGCTAGGAGCCTTGTCTCTCTCCTTTACACAAAAGAGATTCTCTGGAGGGGTGAAAACCCCACAACAATGGTGAGGAAACGTACAAGAAAACTGCAAAGAAAGCAGCTGACCTTGCATGCCGCAGGCCAGAAAAAAGTACAAATGTTCTTGCAAAGAAGCAGGAAAAGATGGAAGCTGTGGAGCCGACGAGCTTTTTACCAGCCCAATTTAATCATCTTCTCAGCAAATGCTCCCCACGAGGAACAAGAGGGGAAGGCAGGATCATGAAAAGATTGCAGGCAAAGGAATTCTGCTGGTACTCCTGGACTGATTAAAATTCCTCAGGACTCATGGCAGGATAGAATATTTTATGTAAAGTTTCACCTTGTCTTTATTACAGTTGCCAAACTTCTTCCTATGTGGATAGTGGGAGGTGCATGAGAAAGACAAAGATGGAGATAACGAGTACAGGACCTGGCTGTGGCTTTCCAGCCTGTTACCTATTTCCCTGGGAAGGGTGATGGTGGTGAGCACACAATAAGGTGCAGGCAAGGAGAGACTGTGGGAACCTCCCAGAGCCTGGACAGAGTGTGATGTGGCCACGTCTGCTCTCAAAGGTTTGTGCAGAAGGAAATCCTGTCCTTGGATGTAGGCCTGGTCATGGGCATCAGCTGGCTTGGGGATGAGTGATTAGCATGATTTGAGATGCAGAGGGGTGCAGAGGGAACGAGGTTTCTCCAGTCAGCTGAAATGAGTGAGTAAAGTTTCAAAGGTGCAGCAAGGATGTCAGGTTCGGTGCACACTGTTACCAAACCGCTCCTGGAAAACAGAGATTGGTGTATGGTGAGACCCCTCACTGCTACTGCTGGGTAAGATATTGATGACAAAGTACTGCCTGACACCTGTTATAAATAATGTCTGTCCCATCACCCACTCAGCACATGGCCCACTGCTGCCAGCTCCTCGCTCGGAAGAGGCTCAGCATGGAATGAAAGCCATATTTAAAATACATTTTCACATATGTCTTTCTGAGCAAGTAACAACAGGAGAAGGGTCTGGAAAAGGTTTCCCGCAGCACTTTTTTTCCTGTGGTGCCAGAAGAACTAGCCCATGAAATCTCAGGCAAGAACTAAGACTTTAAAGTGATCATGTTTTGCATCACTGTTCCATGAATATCCTGAATTACAGGATTAGTGTTGCAATGCTCCTGGAACGGGGAAATAGGCACCATAATCCTATGTATTTGCTGGGTGGGGTGCTTTTTCCCCATGGATCAGGACATCTTACAGGGGCTCACCAGTGCTGTGCCATTGCCAGGTTTGGGGGCCATGGAGGTGTCCAGAGGGAATGTGTCTGGCATGAGGCACACCCAGGGTAGTGCTCCTGTTCAGATGGGGTCCCAGGCATCCTGCCTCCAGCCCCTTCTGTTACAGGATTGCACCCGAACCACCTCAGGGTCTGCAGTCCCTTATGCCTGCCAAGGGTGCTCTCATTGCCAAAATTGTTCTCACTGAGAAAGCAAGGATGTCCTGGTGGTTGTGGCTCTTGCCTGGGCTGGGAACCCCTGCCACAAAACCCTACCATTCACCAGCCATGTGCGAGCCCATCCCAAACTGTGGCTGATGCCAGCAGGGCTGGCTCATCCCCCACGATCCGCCTGCGGATTAACACCTCGGAGCAAGCCAGCATCTGCTGCAGTGTGGCTCCTTGCTCTGGTTGTGGGACTGGCTTCTATCACAAATCATCTTCCTCACATAGAAAGCAGAAGCCAGGGATTAGAGCAGTTTGAAGTTTTTAGCATGAAAAGGTCGGGTTTGAAAGAAAAAAGTGAAAGAACTGCTTTTTGAATGTCTTTTGGTGAGGAATTTGAAAACCCCTGCCCCCATGACTTTCAAAAGGGTTGGGGTTTTTTTGGTGTGGGTTTCTTTTTTTTCTAGAGGGAAAGATTAATTTTGTTTCACTTTCTCTCTTTTTTGTCTTTAGCTGAAAAGCACGATTTCCCCAGAAACCCACATTTGGGATAAATACAATATTGCAGTTTAAAAAATTCTGGGAAATGTCAGGAAAAATCAAAGGTGACTCAGTTTCAAACTCTGCAAGTCAGAAACACCTGGGAAACATCAGTGCCGGGTGTGGGGAGCAGAGGATGAAGAGAAGGGAGAGCTCCCACCTCTAACAGCAGACCCCATGAGCTACATTCAGAGGAGAAAGCTAGAGTGGGAAATCACCATCCCAAATATGATGCCTGAAAAGAGATGCCACCACCCTGACCATTTGTGTGCCCCCCACTGTTTGTTCCTCAATGAGTATGTATCTTTCAAAGATGCAATTTTTTTCAGAATAGCTCGCTGAGTTTCTCCTCCTTTGCCATGAGGATAAATTCCTGTAAGTCCAGAAGCTCAAACAAGCAAGCAAAACCCTCTTAAGCTAAACCCTATTCTCAACCCATAGCCTCTCCGTGGGGCACATCTATACCATGAGGATGGTTGGTGGCTCCTGTGGCCACTTAACAGTCAGAATAGGCACCGCTATGCACCATATAGCCCTTATATAAAAAAGAGAAATACCTTCTCTTCATTCTGCTCCTGCATCCTCTGCCATGTTCCTCTTCCTCCACCTCTTCTTCATTAGCCATGTTCCAGCCATCCCTTCCTTCAGCCTCACCACTGCCAAGACTAAAAGGGGAAAAATGTTTGCTTTTCTCTCACACACATGGCAAAATCATGGGGTGTTAAGATGACCTGCCTGTTTACTCCAGGTTGAAATGTTTCACTTGTGAAACATTCTGATCAATACTGATCTTTTCAATACTGATCTTTTTTCCCAGTATAGATTCTTTTGGCTCCTTCTTAAACCTGAACAAACTCTTTCTTTGAAAAAATACCAGAATGGGACATTAAGTCAAATTGCATAATTGCTTTTTATCGTCTCCTCAGAGCAGTAGGGCACCTACAGTTTCCTGTTCTCAAAACTTCAGATTTGAGAATTTCCAACTAAAAAAATTTTCTCTTTCACCCTCCCCACCCCCCCCCCCAAAAAAAAAAAGCCAAAACAAAACAAACCAACCAAATAACAAAAATCCCAACCCTAAGGAAAGAAAACAACCCCCAAACAGCCTTAGCCTGGAGTTTTTTATCTCAGCCAAAGACATCTGTTTTTACAAAGGAATTGATAGGGATCTTCTTACTGGGTTTGCCTTATATCCCGTTTTGGGAACACCTTGCTGCCTGGGACAATATACAATTAGGGAGCACAAATACCCTTCCTGGGAGTACTCAACAATTGTTTGCCAAGAATACCTAATGGTCCAAACATTCTACCAAAACTGTTCAGCTGTGACTTCCTGAAAGGTGTTGAAAAATCTGGCAGGGTGCAGAAAAACCAATGAAGCTTCCTTGGGAAATTGGGCCAGCATCGCAAAAGGTTGCCGAAATTTCTCAGTTGCATCCAGGTGGACGTTCAAGCTCTCATGAGAAACAAGAAAATCTGCATCTCCCGTGATACCTCGATGTGAAACAGCAAGTTAGCAAAACTTCAGGTGCTGTAAATTTTGATTCCCTGACAGCCACTTTAGTAAAGCTTCCCACCTAGAGCGGGGAAAATTAATTATGCTTGCACAGCTTCTTTGTTTGAACTGAAAACAGCTCCCAATGAAAGTTTTGTGTGATTATGGAGCTACAGGAGGCTTCAGTTGAAATATTGATGTTCCGGAGGGTTCGAGGCAGAGTCTGAGACTGCAAATCCCGTGCTTGGAAAGGGCTGTTTTCATCCCCTAAAGACAGGGACATACTTTTCCCCCCTCCATCCCACTCTGCCTAGATGCTAGTAGGGATGTGCCAGCTATTCCCAACCATTCCTCGCTCACCCGCTGCCTCCTTAGCAGCAGGTTTAGCTTGGCGTGAAAGAAATGCTGCAGAGGTGCGTGGATGCAGCCACCACAGGGGACAAGATGAATATTTTTCCAGCAGGGTCTCAGGGGAAGAAGGGGAAAAGACAAATAAAAGGACTTTTTTTGGATCCTGCCGCAGCCGGCAGCGTTGGTGCGCGGCGGAATAGTTCTCCGTGCCTGCAGTGCCATCTCCCGGCACGGCCCGCTTGGGGACCGCGGGACAATGCTCGGCGCTCACGGAGCGGCTACGGGAGCCCTCGAGGGTGGGCACATGTTTGAGAGGGCAGTGCTCATCTTGGGATGCTTCCCCCTAGCCTGCCGGGGGCTGGGCTGAGCGCCGAGGGGCTGAGCTTGCAGGGGGAAATAGTAAAACAATGCATTTGTCTCAGATTTTTTCCTGCTTTAACATGAGATGCCTTGTGCATAGGGTCTCTAAAGGACACAGGTATCCTCTGACATATAGGATGACCCTTGCTAAACCCGATGTCTGGACATTGCAGCATGGTACAAATGAAAGTATCCCTGAGAAGGTCTCAGGGTGTGCGTGTGTTATTCTTACATTCTTCCTCTGACTTTTGCATGTTCTTGTAGCAGGGGTGGAAGGCAAGGGCTCATCCTCCTGTGTCTTCAAAGTAACAAGCAGTGAGTTCTGGACTCCTCAAGCACTCTTGGGAGAGCAGCTGTGATGCGGTGGAATAGAAGGGTTGAGAAGCACCATTTTCTACCCCTTCAAGTCCTTTTTGCTCTGACAGATGTTTTGAACACCAGTTCTGTTTCTGGGAATGTGTACGTGGCTTTAGGAGTGTGAGGGCTTATATCTGAGACTGGCTGCTGAAGAAGGGATGTATTCAGAACAGAGCAGGGGGATAGCAAACATCCCAACCAGCGGGTGAGGCTGGTGTTCCCCCAGATAAGGCAGGCAAAGGGTAGAGGATAGATCAGTGAACAGAGAAGCGAGCAAATTTTCTCATGGGGCCGGGACAGCAGAGATCTCCGTGCACTGGATCCCAGCTGTTCCCCTTGGTGGTCCTGCTCAGCTTTGGCTGTGCCCAGGTTCTGCAGTGTCCTATGTAAGCATCTCACAAGGTGGACTCTTGCCACAGGCTCCTCTGAGCTAACCAGGGAGCAAACCCCGTTCTGGGACTTCACCTTTCTCTGCCTCTCAGCACCTCCCAAGAACCTGGATCCTGTCAGGGCCAGAGCAAAAGGTCTCGCACCCCAGTCAGCACCATTTTAAGCCCATGCTAAGAACGTGCTCTAACCCTGGTACTTGTGGTGTAACAGCCCCTACCACATCACTCCTGTCGTAATTGCAGTGACCTCCCCTATAGATCACAACTGTACTTAGAGACCTCTCTGTAGAGGTCAGGGTTGTGGATGAGGTGTGTTGGATACTAATATCTGTCCCCACAGTGCTAATTTAAGTAGGGAGAGGAAAAAAAGCACATCAATCCTTATTTCAGACAATGGGGTGAGAGGAAAGCAGTGACAAGATTCTGCCAAGCAGTGCAGATCAAGATCTTGGATTCCTTCCCCTTCTCTTCTGGCTTTGACTTTTCCTCCTGATACATCCTGCAAGCTATGGGAGCCCTGCACCCAGAAGTGAGTGCAGAAGCAGGTCCTCACTATCTCTGGGGTAAGAACAAGGCATCCTTTTATTCAAAGAACTGGTAAGTCAGCTTAACCTGCACTACAGAAGAGCATGGAGGACTTGCCGTTCTCTACCAATTACAGACTGTTTTTCTGAAAAAGGTACTAAATCCTGTGCTTAATACCGGGGTCCTCAGGCTGGCAGAAGGGACCAGGGTCACACTAAGGAAGAAGTCAGACCAGATGGTCAAAATGGTCCTCACTGTCCTTAAAGTTTATGAATGCAGTTCAAAGTTTAGGCAGCTTTACTTCAGTCAGATGATTTAAGCAAAAAAAACCTTTTGGATTTTGATTGCTTTCCCACTCAGCTAAATTCCAATTCAATTTCTTCTGAACAAGTTTATAATCTTTCTCCTGCCAGCCAGGCGCTTTAATCTCTATCATTGTCTTCTGTTGCCCATCTAGTTCAGGCTGCTTCAGTCTTTTCCAAGCAAACCCAGATGAAAAGGGCCATCTCAGGACAGGCAGCTCTGCCTGCCAGCCCTGAAGCCCTATGTCCACTCTGCTAGAAGCAGGCAGGAGTTGAGGGGCTGTTTGACATCACACTCACAAGCGTGGTCAATACGTTGTATCCCAAGCATCCTTAAAAGTAAAAGCAGAGAGGAAAAGAACTGCCAAGGATAGATTAGTGTTGGCTACCGACAAGAAATCAGCCAGGCAAGAAAAAGAACTGGAAAAAGGAGCGAGATGAGATGTGAATGCACTCAGCTGCAGGGGAACAATATTTCTTGTACCAGCAATGAACACTATCAGAAAAGGGCTTGTAAGCATCTTGATTTTTTTAAAGTATGCTCCTGCTGCCACTGTAACAGCATGTACTCACAGATAAAGGGTGTCTGAGAGGAGTGTGAGAAGCAGGAGCGCAGTTCCCAAGTAATTTCATTTCTTCCACAGAGATCTGCAGTGTGGGAACAACCAGCACAAGCTACACCGTGATCTTGCAAGGGATGCGGTCAGTACAGTATACATGAAAATGCCTTCGCTTAGGGATGATTGTGAATGAATGAAGAGCCTGTGATGGTTTCTTGTGGACCAGGGCTTTCTCTTCTTGCAAAGGAGGGCATCTGCCAGCCTTGGGCTTGCAGAGCAGAGTTGAAGGAGGGAACACAGATGAAAACAGGCAGCAAAATGATCAGCTGGGATTTGGAGGCAGCTACATCTGTATCAAGCTGTTGGAAATAGTTAATTTGAGGAGGAGGAGATGACACTTTCAGGAAAACTTCAGTGCCTGGATTCTTGGGCATGCTGACTCTTTATGGTATGGTCTTGGAGCACCTCTGAGCAGCACAGCTCTTGCATTCTGTACCTTGTCTCTGTCATCAGATATACACAGGCATATTCTGTGTTTACACTCGGGAGGTTCCTGATTTGAAAGCAGTCCCCACAACCAGTCCTGCAGCATTACTATGTGTGTAGGACGGGGAACACATCTCCCATGACATGGACGAGGCAATTCTCCATGTCAGGCAAAGCGTAGGGCAGCCAGAAGATATGGGAAGTGATACATTATTAAATTCCTACTTATTGTCTATCCACCACCCAGACAAAATGGATGGGAAGAGCACAGATGCCACAAGCATTAAAGGCTTCTCTGCTGGGAAAGCCTTTCTCTGCTTGAGCTCCTCTCAGCAAGAAGCAACTCTCGATAAAATTCTTTCAGCAGCACTGATGGCAGACTGAAGTGAAGCAGCAAACACAACCCCAGCAGGAGACCGTTTAGGTTATTATTTTAATTAATTGCACATGTAGTTAAACTGAAAGAAAAATAGAGACGTGACACCCAATTATTCAAATCAGTTTCTGCCAGTCACACACCACTGCTGCTACCAGAGTCGCAGCACAAAGCTCTGCCCTCTGCTATCTCCAGAAATGCCAGGTATTTGCTTCTCAAGGTTGGCAAGCTGTTATCATGGAACTTTTCCTCCTGTGCAAAAGGGATGAAGAATTGTAAATCTATCATTGTGGTCCCACAGGGAATTGCATTTCCTAGAGCTGGTGAATTAGCCTCTTCTATGGCAGAGTTTCCCCCCAAAATGTCTCATTCTTCACCATGCAGCACATACTGCTCCAGACAAGCTTCCGTGACTGAGGAAGGCACTGGAAGATGCAGCCCCCTAGCCAGGAGAAGGACTCAGTGAGAACAACAGGCATTGAACTCCTGAAGGGAAACACACTCAAAGCAACGTCCAGCTCCAAGGAGATGCTAACCCAGTTTCAGTCACTTGGTCTGAGTTCAGGAAGTTAAAGCAGAGTGCTTCAGGCTGGGAAAACTGAAAGTTTTCTTCTGTATTGAACAAAAATGTGAAAATGAGACTGTCAGGCTTTTCAGGACTGGAGCTTTTGAACATAATTCCCCCTTGGGAGCAGGCATTGCTGGTATTTACAGCTGCCAGTTCCTGTTCTCCCACCATGGGGGCAGACATGCTTATTTCTATCTGTGATGCCAGGCACAAATCCCTCTTCAGCCCCCAAGAAGCAGCGCTGTGGTTGTGATCCCCAAATGTGCTCTCAGTGTCCAGGTGTTTTCCTAATTTCCTGCAGCATATTTTCCCCAAAACAACAGCTCAGCAAAATCTCTGGTGATGTCCCTGCTGTATAAATACCAGAGATTTTAGTGGAAAGGAAACCTGTCATCTCTCGTCACCTCTGGCATGTCTGGGAAGCCCAGCAGGGCAATCCAAGAGAGTACTCATCCTAGCCCAGCTCAACCCTGCAGTTCCTCAAGGTTTCCTCTGTATCGTGATCCCTGACACACAGTGGGCATGAGAGCTGCACCGGCAGAACCAGGCAGACCTGGTCCCCAGGGAACCTGTAGCCTAAAGAGGGCAGATGAATGGGTAACTTG
>JAWWMP010000093.1:61527769-61549429 GCA_035047865.1 Dendrocincla tyrannina
GGGGGGGGGTGAAAAAGGAAAAAAAAAAAAGACAAAAGCTTCAGTCTGGGTCCCTGGGCTCCCACCCCCGCGGAGGGGAGGGTTTGCTGGTGCTCAGCGTTACCTTTCGCACACCCAGACAAGGCTCCTGGTTGATGCAGCCGGGCATGGAAGCAGCTCCGGGACATCAGGCTGTGTTTGAACTTTTCACCACTTTCCCCCCACACACACACACACCCCCTCCACCATCTTGAGGGGGGAATTTTTTTCCTTTTTGGTTTCAAAAAAAGCCCTTCAGGAAATGATTTAGGAGCAGAGAGCATGGTCAGCTAATGGGCTGCAGCTGAGGCAACGCGGGGTTGTGCTCCTGTCCCGGCGGCAGCTCCTCATGCACCGGGGCTCTTCTGCACATGCATGTGCCCATGCTTGCCTAGTACATCCCAGATCCTTGGGCAGGCAGGCCTGGAAACCCTTCGGAAAATAATAAAAATCCCCAAAACCTCCAAACAGCAGCTGCCCTCCGCGTAAGTTATTGAGAAATAGGAGCTAAACAACTTGTGATCTCCCCCTCCAGCACTTGCCATTTGTCCCTGCCTTGCCAATGCTCAGTGTGTTCTCAAGTGCCCCTACAATTACAAACCAGCACTTGCTGCCCAAAATGCTCATCCCCAGGCTCTGGGCAGAGCTGTGGGTTGATATTAAGGAGAATTTGGGGCTGGGAGTGTTTGCAACTTCCCCTTTGTGGGTTGTGCTCCCCCAGAAAAGCAAGCCAGACTTTAAACACAAGTAGCAAAACAGCAGCCCCTGCCAACTGCCATCTGTCTGGGAAGTGCAAAAACTTTCAGAGTCACAGGTTGCCCTGCATTCTCCCACGGCCATCCATCACCNNNGACGCTCTTCCGATCTGGAATTATTATTCTCATTTTCCCACTGATTTTAGAGAGGCAAACTGCATCTTGCATCAGGGCACACAGAGTCCTGTTGCTGTAGGTCCGTCTTTAGGGGGGAATAATTGTTGAGATATTCCCTCCTAAGACATCACATTTCTCTTCCAGACCAACCCTCCAGACTGTTGCAAAGATGGCTATGGCATGGCTGGTGGGCAGGACACAGGGCAAAGGCATGATGCTGTTGGGAGGGCAACAGGGTAGAGACCTCTCCACCATGCCTTGCAGGTGAAGACATCAGCTCTCAAGAAGAGAACATTTGTATGAAGTTTCCAAAGTGTCACTGGGACTCCAATGCACATATAGACATCTAAGTACATGGTAAAACAAGTTGTACCTTTCAAGTTACTCCTAGAAATTATTTGTTTTGAGCCTACCTTATAAAGAAAGGCTCATCCATGGGTAAAAAGAAGCCTATGCCATGCCTGGCCATTAAATAAATCCTGATATTTCCCACCTGGATCTCCCTAGCTTTAAATTTGCTGTGGATGGAGAGAATGGGTGCCTTATTCTCGGCAGCAGCCAAAAATTGCTGAGCCTGCTCTCAAAGGTCAATGCCACCACCATGGATAAAAGTCCTGGAAGTGAGTGATCCATGGGGTAAAGGAAAGCCTGGAAAATGCATAGACCTGCTTCATTGGCCAGCAGTCTGCAGCACTCAGTGGTGTTTCAGATCATCCCAAACCTCCCAGTTGTCTCTGTCCCCTTGAGCTTTCTATATTTACTTCAGTCACCTCTCTCCAAAGGAAGAATTCTGCTTCATTCACAGTCTTTCAGGTTTCCAAAGAATAACTGCAAAATTCTCACGATTAAAGCAGGCAACCACACAAGCCCTAGGGTAATTTTACCACCAGCTAAAAATCTAGAAAATATTCATGAGAAAAACTGCAAACAATTCTGCTGCCCTTTAGAAAAGCCTTGCCATTTCCCAGCTAGCTCATCCCAGATGCTGCAGGAATAAACTGATCTCCAAAACAGGTCTGGGGCTGGCGATGGAGCAGGTCACCCTCCAATCTCAAAGTGTGAGGGTTTTGCCAGCAGGCGGCAAGAGCTATAGGGCAAGGAAGAGGAGGGTAAGGACACTTTTGTAAGTGGGGAAGATGAGGGATGTTCAGGCAAGCATTTGGCTTCTGGTTCCTGTTTTCAAAGCTCTGGATGCTGGAGGGAGTGCATGGGACCTCTGAGACAGGGGCACTGCTGGATGGGGCCTGAGGACCTGGCTCTGGATGTCTGTGGGTTGGGTAGATGGAGCGAGAGAGCAGAGGGGAGCACGATGGGGCTGAGCTAGGGGCTGTGACCACCTGGGTAAGGCACGCACCACCTGCGTGCCTGGCGCTCATTTAGTGTCAGCTGCTTTCTTCTCTGCCTTCCCTGGTCTTTTTCACCAGATTTAATTAATATTGTCTCTCACTGGCTTGCCACGGACATCTATTTATTTATTTTCTTCCAGTGTGCCAGCAGGGAAGACTTCTTAAAGTTGCCCAATTTGCTTCCCCCTGTCTCCACCTAGCCCCGTCCTAATTAACAAAACATTGCTGTTAATGCATGTGACACCGTCAGTGGATTGAGGGGCAGAGGCAGCCCTGGAGTAAGACCTTATTCCCACTCCCCCCCCTTTTGGAGAAGAAAGCCAGGTCTTCATGTGAAGGGGCAGGTCTGCCACCCCTGCCCTCCTACACACCCCCTCCCTTCCCATGCTTGACTCCTTGGCAGGAGCTTAGACAGCTTCTCCTTGGCTGCACAGGCAGCGATGGGGGAAAAAAAGGAAAGCTGGGCTGGGCTTCTTTTTTAATTTTAAAATTATGCTTTTAATTTTTTTTTTTTTTTGCAAACTAAAAATACCCTCTCATTTTAAAGTTTCCAAGCACGATGCCCTGAAGAAGCAAGAATGACAGATGCTGCCGAGTACAGATGTTTTGCTTTCCTTTTTTTAATTTTAATTAGTAATATTTTCCACACCAAAAACTCACAGTTGGCTATTCGTGTCCCTGCGACTGGGTCAGGTCAGGACCGGAATGACCTGCTGGGGTCATGGCCTAACCACCCTGCAGCACGGTGGTTATATTTAGGCAGGACTTTGTCTTTGCCTTATTAACCTATTAGTTGCCATTGCCTGTCTGGGCACCACTGAGCTGCACACATCCTCATCTCCAAGGCACCCTGTTTCCATTCACTACAGGTCTTCTGGACAGCCAGATCCCCAAATACTTAAGAATTCAAACGCCTGAGCTGATGCCATAATGTGGCTCTTCCCATAGCCCTACCTCCACCTTCCCATGCACATCCTTCCATGCTAGCAGAGTTGCTTTGTTGTTTTTTTTTGAGGATTCATGACTTTAAACTAGACCGTTGCTTTCAGGTATCACATATGGAGTTGTGCTTCTCTAACACAACATTTCAACGTACAGCAAGGGTCAGAGACAGGCTCTGGACAACAGTGGGTGAGATGCTACCACTGGGGTGGCTGAGAACAGCACTGTGAGGGGTGAGGGAGAGGCAAAAATTACCCTTTCTTCCCTGGGCTTCTTTTGTCACATCTGCTCTGCAGAACACTGATGTTTTGTCAGCATGGCTCTTACTTCCCCATGGGACTCTTCACACCAAGAAGCCCTGATGGAAAGCCACCTTCCTACAGTGAGCATCACAATCCCTGTTCCATTGCCCTCTTGCATATCCACACGCATGTGCTGACCCATGTAGAGAACTCACTGCTTCCCAGGGAGGCAAAAATACAAGAGCAACATCAACCAATTTCAGGTTCTGTCCTGCTGGGAAGGTTTGTGCTACAGATTGGAGCAGTGATGGGTGAAACACAGCTGTGGGGAATGCAGGCGTGGCAGGAAGAGAGGACAAGCTCTGCAGCATGTACTTATGTGTATTATGCAGCAGGTGTTTGTCAGAAATCACTCTTGCTGTTCCATCAGCCTATGGAAGAAAGCCTAAATTAAAAAGATGTCCTTAGGTTTTCCAAGCACTTGTTTTGCTCTGAACAAGGCATTGCTACACAGAAAAAATCAGGGAGCCAGACACCTCTGTGAATTGTCAGCTTGGTGAACTGTGGTGATGAAAATTGCAAAGCAAGAGACGGGATTTATCAGGAAGGATCTGCAATGCCATTATGGTGTGGAAGAGAGCCATGTACATCTTTGCCTGCAGCACAGGGTGTGGCTCTGTTCCTCATCTTTCGTCAAGGTGAAGCTGGAAAAACTTTAGAGAGTACCGGCAAAGAGGCACCAGAGGGTTGCTTTTCGAGTAGAGAGCAGTTACCTAGGCTGGGGCACTCCTGCAGCAGGAGTGGTTGGAGGAGAAAGGAAACAGCGTGGGATTCCTTGAGGATGTGAAGTTTATCTTGACAGAACACCCCATCTGCTCTCCTTGTGGAGTCATGGGCAGATCTTTGCAGTGAAATAAGGCCAGATTCCCCAGCACAGGTCACCTATGCTCTGGCAGGCTCATATGCACCTGGGAACTCACCTTCTTTTGCATCTGATGGAGGCATCATGGACCATTGGCAACTGAGCATAGCCTAGAGCCCACCATCAAAGGAGGAACAGCCAGGAGAGGGAAAAGGCTTGCATGAGGCTGGGAAAAGAAACAAGGAGTAGGTTTTGCTCATGGAGATGCTGGATTGCAAAGTCTGAATGAACCAGAGCTTCTGCAGCTCAAGAATGATATATGCCTAATGAATGCTAATGAATCAGTCCTAATTGCAGAGTTCTGAATCTCCCTTGGTGTGACATGCATTACAAGGCTTCAAACAGAGGACAGAAGACAACCCAGTTTCTTGGTTCTGGGCATGTATGTTAGCCCATAGTCCCCTCCCTAGAGCCACTTGCTGGTTAAGAAGTCTCATTCATCTTCTAAAGCAGGCTGGTAAGAAATCAAAGCAAGCCACGAACCCACAAGAGCACAAGGGTTTGAGCCATCAGAGCCATCTGAGGAGACTTGAGCCAACAGGGATGGACTATATTTGGGGACTTGAAAAACAAGAAAAGGAGGCAACATGAAAGCCATGCTAAAAAAAACCCAACAGGGGCCATACTGGGAAGGACTGGGCTCGATTATTGTGGCATCTACAGGAGCATCCAGCTCTCCTGTGTGGATATCCTGAAAAAAATCCAGGGATATCTCAGGAAGAGCCAGCTTGCAGCAGACCCTGCCAAGTGGCTGTAACAGGGTGGACCTATGCTAGCAGCAGCCCTGCTTAATGTCAGTAAATGGAGCAGAAATCCTCTGCCTTCCCCAGGCCACGAGTTTGGTGTAATAGACCCCAAGTGCTCCAAAGCCCAGCCAGGTTTATGTTGCAGGGATATGGCTGTCTGCCTTTTATTGTGTTTTTCTCTGCTATTCTATTATACTGCACAATAAAACACCAGTTTCCTCCACTCATTAGCCATTTGCTTGTGCTTGAAGCACACTGAGCATTTTCATGTGCCTGTGAAGAGAGGTGTGATCTGCTCTTTGGGAGTCACTTACCTCCCTGCAGATCCACTGCCTGCATCACAAGCATGGCCACAGCATATGTATGTTTGTGTGTGTTTGTATATTTATGTGTGTCCAGCTGTTTGTACAGGCACAGCAGCATCACATAAATGCTGCTCTGAAAACTTCATTCCTCAGGTCAAGCTGGCAAAAACTGGGAAGAAAAGAAATTCATGGTTATCTGGGTAATTCTAATTTATCCTCTTCATAAATCTACCTCCTAGATTAAATGAGATATGGGGACCTATAAAAAATGGTAAGTTTGAGTGGCAATAAAGACAGCACAGGTGGGAAGAGGAAGAAATAAGGTGCTCTGACAACCGCAAATTTGGTGGATTTTTACTTTACTGACTTAGATATAGCTTTTCCCTTATAGATTTTGGGGTTTACTTGGTTGATTTTTGCTTTCAGCATTTTTATGATACTTCTTAAATAAAAATGAGGTTGTATCACATGTGCAGCAGTCCAGCAGCTTATTATTCCCCTTGAGTTTTGGGAGAAAAGCAGAGCTAACATGGGCTTTGGACGTTGGATGGCAAATCGAGGCAGGGTTTGTACAGACAAGGGCTGTGCTAGGGGACAGATAGAGCATTCATTTCCCCTTTACTTTTCTACTGGGATGTGTGAGTAGAGAGAAGAGTAGTACCATCTTCTTGCAGGAGGTGACTAAGAGAGGGGGTAGAAGATACCATTACCCTACCCAGGATCAGGAAGGGCTTGACCTTTGCTACATGGACTCTGATTCAGAGGATGGAACAGCCCTGTGAGTTTGCAAACATCTCCTAGCACCTTAGCACATGAACAAGCAGCCTGTGGCCCCCAACGCAGACTGCAGCTACTCCTCTACCTCTGCTATGAAGTTCTGCAAAACCTCCCAGCTTCCAAGTGACCTGCCTCCAGCAAGGATCGATAGTTCCCTCTGCTGGGAGGACTGTGAAGAAATGCCTTTGAGTTCCTTTTCCCATCTGAGGAAAACACAAAAATCAGATGTCCCATTTCTGGAGCATCCTCACCACAAGCACCTCCAGAAAAATCCTTCCTCAGGTGTTACTTCCCTCTTTCCTTGCTATTCTGATAACCGTAGAGATAAAAAGACAATCCAGAGATCACATTTAATAAATTAATAAATCTTATTTGTTCATTTTTTAAGCCCTTCCCCATGGTGGAAATGGGCTATTTCCAGGAAATTTCAACTTCGTTTTTTTCAGTATCTGGAGTATAGTCTTTGCTGTCATAGTCACAGAGAAAAGCTGGGCGATGTATTCCTAATATAGCAAAGAGCAAATGCTTCCCATTTTTTAGATCTTGCATTTCTTTTTTAAGCTGATCTGCAGAATCTGATAACTAAGGGGTTTTAAAAGTTGGATGATATTAACAACCAAACAGAGCATCCGGCAGCTACACTCCTTCATTTCTGGCTCTCAACAGGTAATTCTTCATTAGTCTGAGGCATGTGGTTATGTTTCTCAGTCAAATAAAATAATCTTTTCTGAGTCCTGTCAGCCTGAAATCCCATTAATTTTATCTGGATGGATTATTGGATGCTCCTCTTTCTTTGATCCGGTAAATGAGGGACCAAATTAAGAGCAGTGGGAAGAGGAAGAAAGGGTGTGGTGAGGAAGCAGAAGCTTTTTGTCTTCAGGAGAGACAGCAGCAGGTTCGAGGAGAGTGTCTTCAGACATCCTTAAAAACCAGGTCAGGAACCAGCAGAGACATTAGTATTTTAACAGCCTGGAGCAAGCCCTGCCCCACCTTGCCCTGCCTGATTTGGGGTGCAGGAACCCTGTGCAGAATTGGGTTATTGCTTCCACACTGTGACTTGAATCATTTATGGTGGCTGCAGTGGGTAGCCTGTAGCTATGCTGGCTCCGTGTGGATCCTGCAAATGCAAAGTGATGCACCTGGGGAAAAAAAATCAGTCTCACAAAGCTGTCTCTGACAGTGAACAAGCTATTATCCTCCTGAAAGTGGGTTTGGTGTGGACAGATTTACAGAAGTCTAAGCCTCCTGTTCATTAGCAGCTGAAGAAGCAAACAGAACGTTGTGCCTTGTTGGGGGGAGGAATGGAGATGTCTGTGCGGTCACACGAACCACAGCAAGGCTGCATCTCTGTGGAGATTTGGAGGATTTTCTCTGTGGCCTTGACCTCTGTCTCAGACAAGACACAGAGCTGGGAGCAACAGAGGGAAAGGTGACAGGCCTGATCAGAGGCACGCAACAGCTCTGGACACAAAGTGACTAAATTGGTTAGGATTCTGCAGCTCAGAGAAAAAGCTGAATGGAGATGTTGGGAATAACCTGACAGGTTAAAAGAAGGTGGCAAATGAAGTATTTCTTTTTGTTGTTCCTTGCAACACAAGGGCAAAGAAGTATCCAGAGAATTCACCAGGCAATGGATTTAAAATGAACACAAAAGGATGCTTCTCCCCCCCTCCCCAATATGTGTTTAAATTATGGAGTTTGTTGCCAGCAGATCTTGTAGATGGCAAGAGCTTCAACTGTTTCCAAAAGCAACTAAGCAACATGAGACAGAAAAAAAAAAAATCCCATCAAGAGCTATTAAGGGCAAAGATACCATCTTGAGAAGTGTAGGAGTGGGAAGGGTATGGCCATATGCACCCTGTCTCTTGTGTTTCTCTCTAATGTTTTCACTAGTAGGAAGTGGCAGAGAGTAGATTTTGGAGGAGGAGGTTGTTTCTGACCCTTGCTGCTCGTCCTTATTGTCTTTGGTATTAATTTGGGGTGGGCTGAAGACAGCTCATGGACAGAAGCACAGATAAGCATCACTTAGACTCCAAGGATGAAAAGAATGGCAGGCAGTAGAAGAGACCCAGGTCCCACCTTACTCCATTTGCATTTCAGCTTGGCTCCTTAACAAGGTGGAGGCACTCTCACAGTGTGGGTAAGGATGACCGTAGCGAGGCTCACCAGAAGTGTTTGAAAGCAGTCAGGAGCATCCACCTCAAACAAATACAGCAGGACAACAATGTAGTAATTCTTCCGCAGCATATCATCCCTTCTGGCAGCAGCCTGCTGCGCTGGGACTTCCTTAGCAGTAAGCAGTTCTCTCTTCACTAACTCCATCACTGGTTTTGTGACTGGAAAAGCCTGCAATGCCACTTGCCAGTGACAGGCAGATGCCTAGATACCAGGTAAGTCTCTGCATGCTATGACTCTCAGCTGATATATTCCAGCTGACGATCTGAGTGGGAATGGAGTCAGAAGCAATGTGTCGTCTCATCGCATGGATCAGTACCCAGTGAGGCTCACACAGCAGCACAAGGCCTATGCCACAAGTTCAAGGTCATCAAAGCACTTCTAGCTTTGATATTTGATGAAAAACGTCAGCTTGGGAGCTCAGGTGAAAACTCTGGCATGCCAGGCAGCCAGGGAATAGGCAGCTCTTGACCAAAGGAGCTTCCTGGCTAGGAAGCATTATCCCTTTGCAGCCTGGAAGACAAAAGGACTAAGAGAGTCCCCGTGTCAACTCCACACACAGTGACTGTATCACAGACAGAACACAACCCCTTATCCATCTTTGCAGCCCTCACAAGACCATTTGTGCTGGGACTCTTGATCAGAGACAGCATAGGTACCTAGGTATATTCAGCCTCTTTTTTAAATAAACACCCAAGCCAAGCCAAAACCCAAAGAGCAAGTCACCTCACATAGTGTGAAAGGACAAGGGATAATGGTTTTAAACCAAGGGAGGATCTGTTTAGATTAGGTATAAGAAAGAAGGTTTTTTACAATGATGGTGGCAAAACAGTGTCATCTGTTGCCCAGAGATGTGGTGGATGTCCCATCCCTGGAAACATTCAAGACCAGTCTGGACAGGGCTCAGAGCAACCTCATCTAGTAGAAGATGTCCTTGCTTGCTGCTGGGTGGTTGGACTGGATAGCCTTTAAAAAGTTCTTTCTAACCAAAACTATTCTACATTTCTGTGATTCTGTGGTTTTGTGACAGTGGAGGGCTCTGAAGCCTTACCACCTCGTGTCAAACGCAGTTGGGTCTTGATAACCCAAGCACACAAATTCTGACATTTAGCAGCCTTGAGTTTTTTGAATGGTGCCTAGAACAAGGGGCTTTTTACCGTTTCCTCAGTCTTCACTGAGCTCATCAGCCAGCTTGGAATTTGCAGGCACAGGTCTGTTGGTGAAGAGATGGACTTGAATTAGATCAGCTGATAGAGAAAGAAAGGCAGAGGGAGATGTGATCTCACAGCTCACTAGGAGGGAAGAGCCTCTTTTACCCTCCCTGTCCTGGAGACCCCAGCAGTGTGCTGGCTGCCCACTAGCACTCAGGAACATACAGGCAGAGCCAATATCAAGCAATACTGCTGGCTGGAGGGAAAGAAAGACCCATATTTCCCACTCCCTGGCCACATTTCCTGTTCCCCGCAATGTGATTGGATTCCCTCTCTGAGACATCCCAAGGCTGAAGCTGGAGAAGGTAGCAGAGAGCACCCTTGGACACCTGTGTTTGTACCAAGCAATGCCTGCCCTATGGAAGGTGATTATTGGGTTGTTCTCTAATGTGATGACAGCATTGCCTCTCTGCTCTCACTTCTGCCTTTGCCATATTTCCACGAGATAATGATCTCATCTCCTAACTCTTGAAGATCACTCCTCTCTTCGCTTCCCTGTTCCCCTCTTCTGTTCGTTATGGGATAGAAACGTTATCGACCAACAATCACTAGATGTCAAAAAATCTTATTGCAGAATCCAGCTGCCAGCATAGCCTAAACGTGCTTAGGAAATGTCAGTAAATTACAGGAGAGAGAGAAAGTGAGAGAGGGAGGAAACATTAGTATGAGCAGTGAACTGCAATTAACTGTTCCACATTTGGAAGAAGCAGGAAATGTACGGAGGAAAGCAGAGCTAAGGGGTCATTGATCTCTGTAATTGAGGAGAAACTGAGAAATTGATGGTTTAATGGGGTTCAGCTGGAAGTAGTGTGCTTTGTGGGCCATGTTGGGGCAAAGAGACCATTGCTGTTGTGCATGGGGCTTAGGATTCATCCTAGTTAGGTTGCAGCACTCAAGGTACTCCCCAGTCTTCCTTGGAAGCATCTTATTTTTGTTGTTCAGCTTGAGACCTCTGTGGAAAGGACTTTTTGTCTCATGGCAATGGCCGGACTATGTTCTTGCATTGGCATAGACCTGTGATCAGCCTTCTTTCAAAAATGACTGGATACCAAGGTCTTGGATTGCCATCAAGGCAGATTGGGATCTGTCATCTCTTAGGGTGTGTCCAAGAGTGGCCTGGAGAGGGGTCAAGCCAAGGCCGCTCAATCTGATTTTGCCTCCATTTATCCCACAATTCCTTCAGAAAATACCATGTGAAAGATACTACACAACCATCCCTGGCACAGCCTTCCACCACTGCCTTGGGAATCACTGGGCAGTTGTTTAACAGTGCTGGGGGTAGGATGGGAATAACTTCATAAGAGGCTCCAAACATACTCAAGGGTTGTCCTTTCAGGTCCCACTGCCTGTCCCAAGAGCACAAGGGTCATCCCTGCAAAGTGCTGGCACAGCTGGCACAGCTGGTGGAAGCCAGCAGCTTACAGGCACTTCCTTGCCGCACCATGTCAAGGGATCTGGGTTGGTATCTCCTGCTATAATAAGATGTGATTGCTCTCACCTCATCTAGGCAGGAGATCAGCTGATTCCATGCAATAATGTCCAGCAGCAAGTTCTGCTAGGAAAAAGGACTCTTCTCTCTCTGAATGCAAATATCTTCATGGAGATTATATATCGTATTTGCCAAGCTGCCTGAAAGCCAGGAACTCATGTCAGATCTGCATTATCTCATGGAGTAATCTAGTCTCTACCTCACCCTGAGGCAGGATCAGGCATCACTGGCAAAGTCCTGAACTTTCTTAATTTCCCATCACCACTGTCTGACTGTTCCCCATACACGTCTTCAAATATTTTGACCCACAGGAGCAGGAAAAACTCAGGACTCAGTTAGACAATGCAAACTGTCACAAAGATCTGGAGACTATCCTACAAACCCATCCAGCCCCTCTCCATCTCCATCTCCATCTTCATCTTCGTCTCCATTTCCACCTCCATCTCCAACTCTCCTTCAGTACTTTTACATCTCCCTAAACAGTCCCAGGGCTGTTTCCATATCCCATTCTCCTACAGCATGCTCCACCTATCTTAGCCCCTGCTTTTCATCCTATCTCTGCTTTTCATCTCACACTCCCCAACCTCCTGATTTTCCATCGTGCACACGCCCTCCCTGTGCTGTGAGAGAGGCTGCAGAGAATGGAGCAGAGCTGGAATGGAAAACACAAAACACTGCACAAACATGTCTCCATGACCTGGCTGCTCCATGGGAACAGTCTGACCTTGGCTCTTATCCCATGATAGAGGCAAGTTGTTTTAAGGCTCTTTGTACCCCTGAGGAAGAAACACTGACTAGTACAGTTCCCAAGGACAACCATAGATCATCTTCTCTGACTTCCTTGTCATGCCGTAGACACCAGGTCCCAGTTTGGAACCACAGACCCAATGTCCTGCAAGTATGGGTACCACTTACTCTATTAGGAAAATGTCAAGGTCAGACTGCTCATTGCCTGCTAGATTAAATGATCACTTGCAAAATTCACAGGCACTTTGGAGATGTCAGCATCTAGTAATACAAGATCATTGCTTGTCACTGCAGCTCTGCTCAGCTCATGCTTTACACAGCTGAGGCAGGCACCAAGAGGCACAAACCTGTGTTCCGCCATATGCTCCCTGCCCTGCCTGCAGCTGCTGTACAGCCAGGAGCTGCATTGCTTGGAGAAGCTGTGCTTCCAACTTTTCCTATGGCTGCAAAAGCACAATCAGGTCCAGGATTCCCTTTACAGTCTAGGTAAGGATAGGACAGGTTAATATTTTTCCCTAAATGGACTATAGGGTGAGCAGAGGTTTTTTCTTTTTCCACAGGGTCATTTCCCCACTCTTTGCAATGAGACATTGCCATTTAAGAAATAGCAGATTACATTTATTTGGCCAGCAAGTGCATCCAACAAAGATGCTCAGTTGTTGGAAAAAGATGCTCACCCTCCTCCAGGAGATGATGACATTTCAGTCTTTCTAATTAAGTTTGTGTCCCAGACCAGCAAAATATGGAAGATATAAATCTCATTTCCCCCCACTTTTGTATTAAATTCAATTTAATGTTTGTGTAAGATAAAGAGCTTATAGCCCTGGATGTCTTTGTTCTTACTCCCCATGGACACTGCTTAGGACAGTAGGGTCCTATCCTTCCTGGCCACTGGTTCTAGGGCTCTCAGCTGCATCTGCTGATAGCCCAGCTAGCTTACAGTGCGATCACCTCCCTCTGGGGAACCATGGAGACACTTGTCCTTGGTCTTCTCAACAAGTTTCAGACAATGCTTGCAGCAGAGGAAAGGCAAAGCATGACAAGCACCATAGAAGCTTGTCCTAGCTGAGCAGAATGGTCCTGGTGACTGTGACATCTCAGTTGCTGTGTAGGGTTGGAGAGTAGTGACAGAAGAGAAGCTGAAACCCTAGAAATCAAAATCAACCTGTCCTGGAAGTCTCTGTGTGTGAGTGACCTGAAATAAGGCAAGTATCTAGACACCAGCTACCACTGCGAAGTTTCCAAAGCCTGGCCACAGCACACTGTCCCACCATGAGTGAAGGTGAATCTTCAAAAACAGCTGTAATGACACTGCTTTCAGATAATTTCCAGCCATCCACTGCTAAAGTGCACACGACTCTGCTCCTCAGTGCTGGCAAATGCCTTCACCATCCAGTCATCATTTCCTGACATGTAGCTCACCAAGGTCCTGCAAATTTGTGCTGTTTTTTTTCTGCCTGTTCTACTGAGCACAGCTGGAGCTATAGACCTGCCCTTCCTTCTGCCTCGTGTATCTGTGAGTATAGTGGAACTAATGGTGATCCTGAAGCATATGTCCTACGGAACTGCAAAATCCAGCAGGAAAATCCTCTGTGACAGCACTCCGGCACAAGAAGTTAGCTTTGCTCCCATGGAGACCTGCCCTTGGGTTGTGTTTGGTGTGCTGCACTGAACGTGTGGGGTTTCAAGTGCAGGGAAAGTGGCTATGTCTTCTGGCCATGAAGAGAATTGTTCAACACCCCAAACCTGTGCAGATTCTTCCTTTCTTTCACTGTATCTTGGGAATTGCTGACTGGGAATCTGCCTGCATCCAACTGGAGCACCAGCTGGGGCCCTTTTACTTACATTGCCCCACAGAAGGACAGCCTGTCTTCCCATCCAGGCAGAGCATAACAGCCCTGTGACCCCATGAAGCACCTGGTGTGTGAAAGCTGAGCTCAAAACCCAGCTACTCCTCTGCTCCTCCAGTGCTGCCTTATCTCCTTGCTCCCTTTGCCTCTGCTGGGACAGTGGAAGGAGGAGGTCTTGGAGCCCTGGGAACCTGCTGTCCTCTCCCCCTGCTCTTGCCAAGCAGCCTTCCTGGCCTTGTGCAATTACAAAGGTGTCAGTGTTCATTTGGGTGGGCCTGCTGTGCGACAAATTCATGTAGCCCTCAAGGGACTCAAAAGTCAAGACAATTTCAAAGGGAAGGTAGAAGCTTCCACTTTCAATTTTCTCACTCTTTCCCATCTGCTTCACTGCAGCAATGGGAGAATAAAAGGAGAAGGAACATGGCTGAAATACATCAAACCCAGAAGTTTCATTAGCTATTCTCAAGAGTTATTATTGAGACCTTCCTGATGCTCCAAGACTGCATTTAGTTGACTGAAAGCTTTTAAGTGCTAAGCCACTGGATATAGGCCAAATTGTGTGACTGTGATGCTGTCCATGACCTCCTTCAGGCTCCCTGGACTTTTTACCTCCCAGGTGTTCCAGCTGACCTGTAAAATTGATATTCTGGGGCTGCATATATAACTGAATGCTTGTCTTGGGCCAAGATCTCAAAGATGTAGTTCACAGCTAAGTATTTCTGGAAAAAGACAACTGGGAGACAAGAATGAAAAGGATGTAGACATCAGTGCAGGATGGGAATAAGCTCATACTGTTGAGCAGAAATAGTATAGTCATAGAATCACAGAATCGTAAAAGATTTGGGTTAGAAGGGATCTTAGAGATCATCTAATTCCAAACCCCCTGACATGGACAGGGACACCTTCTGCTAGCTCATGTTGCTCAAAGCTTCATCTGTCCTGGCCTTGAACACTTCCAGGGATGGGGCATCCACAACTTCTCTGAGCAATCTGTGCCAGTGTCTCACTATCTCACAGTGAAGAATTTCTTCCTAATATACAGTTTAAACCTTCCCTTTATCAGTTTAAAGCCATTCCCCCTTGTCCTATCACTACATGCCCTTGTGAAGAGTCCTTCTCCAGCTCTCTCATAGCCCCTTTAGGCACTGGAAGGTGCTATAAGATCTCTCTGGAGCCTTCTTTTGTCCAGCCTGAAGTCTCCTTTCTTGCTCCAGGACCAATCACACAGTGATGCATAGCATGGAAGATCCAATGGATGGACTACAGATTTTTTGCTGTTTTCCTGTCATCCTGAATTTGGTGGTCTACTGAGAGTGGGAGACCCTAGGTCCCTCTCTCTGATTCACTTATATCCTACTGAGATACATGAGACAGGGTTTCCAGCTGGTGTCCACTGCCTTTTGATTCTGGTGGCTGTCCTGCTTTGGATGAACCATTCAGTATTCATCAGTATTCATCCTTTCTCCAAAGCTCTCTCCTCTTGACTACAATAGTGCTTGTTTGGGTAGCAGAAACCTGTACTCAAATCTCTGACTGGAGCAAAACAGGGTGTGTATTTTTCATTTGCAACCTGTAGTGACAGAGGTGTGTGGGGAAGAGGGCAGGTTTTCCTGTCTTTTGTCTCTAGGATCTGCAAGGCCTTCAGAGACCATTTGCTGACTAAATTTCTAAAGGTGCTGTGATCCCAGCTGAGCACAAGCTGAGATTGCTGCAGCCATGAGTGCTGCTGGCAAGCAGCTGGGAATATAACAGATATCATCTCTGCAATGACAACTGAAGGCAGTAGAAAGGTAGTGCCTACATGTGCCTGTTATAATTTTGTATTAATTACTGCTGTAAAAGCAGTACCCAGATGAAATCAAGTCCTCTGAAAAACAAGGGGCAGTTCTTGCTCCAGCTCTCCATCTGCATATCCAGACTTACAGTCTGCCTTGAGACAAAAGGCAATGAGGAGTAATAAGTCTGTAAGAGTTACAAAAGTGAAAGGGGCAGCTCAGCAAGGCCCCATGTGCCTTGCTGAAAACATTCTGGAGAATGAACCCTTTCAGAAGTCAGCCTAGGGGTTTTTGCATCCACCCCGGTCCTTCCCCAATGGAGAAAATCTCATTTCCCACCATTAATTGATGCACAGAGCCACTCAGCTCACTGAAATTACAGAGAAGAAAGGGTTTGGGTTTTTTTTTATTGGCCATCTATTAGCATTTTTAATTTGCTACATGAGGTAAGTTTAAAAAGGTGCCAGAGAGCAGTTTAAGAAATTAGCTGTTCTTAGCATTTTCTCTTCTTTCTGCCTGACTTGGGTCCTCAAAACCTTAATTAAAACTAGGGATTGCTTCCAATGAAAGGCACTGCAGACAATGAATGGTAAGGCAAGCTGGAGCCCCCCACTGAGCATCGTGCTTCTCTGGGACTTCTGATAGGAGCAGGAAGCATGAGAGCAGAGGAAAGATGGTCACCTCAATGCTCTGCAGGTATGGGAGACACATGGGCTGAGGAATAGGACTGCAGCTTCAGGAGGTACTGCAGGAAGCAGTGCTGGATCCAGGGCTAGGTGGGAGGCACGGGCATTGTACCCTTGATGCAAGACTGTTGGGGTCTCTTTCCTACTCTCTGATGCCAATTAGTAGACAGATTTGCTTACTGGAGGAATTTCTCTACTCTTCACTCACTACTGGGAAATATTTCTCCTTCTCCTGATTCCCCATCATATCCCTTGCTGTCAATCAGGAGCATCACTGGACAATTTGGAGTTCCTGGAGGAACAAAAGGGCTTTGCACAGCTTTTCCAGCACGTTGTGTAATAATGTGGGAGAGAAGCTTGCTGTAGGTTGGAACATTTATGGCCAAGAGCTAGATTAAAGCAAGACCTTATACCATCCTGCAGTGATGAATAAGTAGCCAAAAAGAAATTTAAAAAGGCAGACTCTCAAGATTATAAGGAACATTTAGCCTCCTCAGCTGCTTCTTATCTTCCTTTCTCATTTTAGGTCAAGTTGAATCCTTTCTCCACTGACTCAAAACAGAATTTCTTTTTCTCAGCTAACAAATATGTTCTTTCCCCAATGGCTAGCCTTGCTGGGCATCCAAATTCAGAGAGCCAGAAAGAGGCCACATTGCTGCCAACATGCACCACAGCTATGGCCTTGCTCTTAACCTCTGCCATATGATTAAAGACAGCAAGCACATTTCTGACTGCCCACCATGAGCCTCAGCCCAGCACCACCATCTGTACCAGGCAAGAAAAAAGTAGGAAGCCGGAGAAGTGAAGACTTGTCCTTCTTCCAGCAGCAGGGAAGTGGCCAAGGGAGAAGATCCAGGAAGCTGTATTCCAGATACAGATCATAACAACAGTTTTTCTTGATGCTTGTCTAAGGATTTATGTGAGAGAACAAAAGTGTATTTTGGAAGAAAGTTGGGCGTGGAAGTAAATATTAGCTAAGCCAGGGACAGAAGAGAGACCACCTGCCTTTTGTAGCACAAAGCAGCCATGCACAGATGGGATGCTCTCCCTTGAAGAGAAAGCGGTCACCATGACCTTGCAGAAATGGAAAATTTGGATCACTTTGCTCCAAATAACTCCACCTGTTGAAATCCAAGGACAAAATGTGGCTGGAGCTGCTCATGGTGTGGATTTACAGGCTCAGGATGGAAGCAGTCCCCAGCTGTCTGTTTGGCAGTTGCTGTATCAGCAGGCAATGCGAGCCGGGTCAGGGCCACCCAGGGCCACCACCCTGTGGTACTGGATTTTTTAAATGTAGTTGAAACAGCATCTAAAGATCATCTGCAGTGAAAGCTTCCAGACTTAAGCCCTCCAGTTCATCTCCTGCTCCAGTTCCTGCCCCTTGAGTGCTACTGTAGTGCAGAGACTTCACTAACCCATAGAGAGGACATCCCCATCGCTTCCCCTCGCCCTTTGTCTGTCAGGAGTCAGCAGGGACCGCAGGGACGATCCTGTGAGGGACCACACTGGGTGCTCCACCAACAGAAGGACCAGATTCTTTTGGAGTAACTGGTACCTCTTCTAGTGTGGAACAAAGGTTGTGACTGCAGGTGCCACAGCTCAAAACAATTCCCAGCTGGAGACTCCCCTTCTGTCTTGCTTCCTGCCAGGCTTTCACCCAGCCTTTTGCCAGCTGGGTGTTGAATTACTGCACAGAGATGCCACTTTTCTGTCAGGTCTGCACAGGCACTTCCCTTTGTCTTGCCATCAAGTGGGGGTCAGTGATTTCTGGCTAGTTCTATGCTAGGTGGAGCAGGACTGATCCTCTGTGGAGTGTCTCCATGCCACATGTGAGGAACAGGTCAAGATGGCTCTGCAAAGGCTGGGAGTGGTGCTGTTGTTAGGCAGCTTGTGCAGTGAGCAGGAGCTTTTGCATATCCTGCAGACCCCAGGAACTATGCTGCATGTAGCTGAGTACCATCTGTTCCTGCCTTCCCCACCGACTGTTCATCCCTCTCACATCCATAGGGCTCTTGTTAACACAGCTCTCCACTGATCAAACCCTGTCATGCTGGGCTCAGTTTTCCTCTTCCTCCTCTGAGGAGTCTTGTGGGGGTTACTCCACCCCAGCTTTAATTAACACTGGGGAGAAAGTGAAAACAGCTCTTAGTTGATCATGGCAGGGGACGAGACCTAATAAACCCCAGGAGAGGAAGACTGACTGCAGGAATCGGGGTAGTAAAACCAGAAACCTCTGAAGCAAGGCTGGGCTTGGGCTCTGGAGCCGGTTAGTATTCAGCTGGAACGCCACGTTGTTATAGACAATGCATTAACATCAAAGCCGCTGGGTCAGCGGTTTTAGTTAAGTGATATATTTGGTATTATATTTTTATTGTGTGTTCTTTACACCGTGTTTTTATTTTTATGTTTTCGTGTTCGAACTTTTGCAAGAATTTAGTGCTGCTGAAAAGCACTCTATCGACAGTCCTGGAGATTGAAGCTCTTTGTCTATATCCAGAGAAGGCAACGTGCTAGCAGCCTGCTGGCACCTTGCTGGCTCTTTGCCTCAATCCCACTCACAGGGATCACCTTTGGAGATGAGAGAGCAGTACTGTTGGCACTGTCAGCAGAGAAGGACAAGGGCATGTATTTTTGGGGTCCCAACCTAGGATGAAACACTCTGAAGTTCACTTTGAAGCCAAATTTGCCAAAAGCCCTTATGGCTCTGTGCCTCACTGTGCCACAGGGAGTCAGGCATATCGCAATGGGATTTCAGGGTGATGGGTGTCATGGACGCTTTTGACCTGCAAGCCAAAAGTCTTCTCTAGCAGCAGGATTCAGGAAATCTCATCTGCTACAGAGAAGTGAAGACATCACTTCTCCTCCTGCAGGACAAAGACCTGTGAAAGAAAAAGCTGAGATCAAGCTTCATTGGGTGATGGGTCAACAACAGAGTTAAGTCTCCAGTCTCCTCTGGCACTGGTAAAGGGCACAGGGTGAGACAGGTCACTGGTGCTGCTCCCCTTCCTTGTGCCTCTCCTTGCCAACACACTGTTTTCCCCTCGTTCATGAAAAGCTGAATTGACAGGAGAGGAGAGGATTAACCTTTGCCACCCGTGTAGGCTGCTGCGTACAAATATTTCTCTCCAAAGCATCAAGTAATAAATGAGTCTTCATCTTTGTCAAACACCTTGGAGTCCATTTGCCATGTCTCCCCAAAGGCAGCACAGTGGGGCGAGGCAGTGTGTGAAATACAGGAGGACTATAAATCTCTTCAACACTGTATGAGCATTTTACAGCTTGCAGTTTTCACTGAGAAGTGACTGTAAATAATGGAGGGGGATATCTGCCACCTGTCTCCAGGGGAGGATTTATTTGGGTGTAAGTGCTATAGATCTTCATATGTATGCTGTAGCTGTAAATAAGCAAAGTTTAAGCAGTGGCCAGGGTCTGCCTCTCTCTCTCCACCCCATACTCTTTTTCTCTGTGTTGTTTCACCTGCTTGTTTCCCTGCTGGTTTAGGCTACATCTAACTCCTGAGGTGAGCACATGTCTGGAGAGTCATTTGAGGAGGAAGTGAGTTGCTGTGATTGAGTACAAATTTCGTTTTCACATTCAGCCCATGAAGAGGATTCAAGGTAAAGAGAAGCTGATAGTTAGGATTCAGGACCTGCTGCTATGTAGTCTTCAAATGCTCCTTTGAGTTCTTGGTTCAGGATTTTAATGATGCTGTTATTCTTGCGCAGAAGCATATGGTTTGCTCCAGTCTGTTCTGTGTTGCTGTATGCTGGCTCCTGATTCAAGTCACTTCACTCAGGGCACTGCTGAGAGTATCTGGACAGAAGTTAACTCTTTGAAGGCATCGAAGCTGCCAGCCCATGCAGCACACCTGGGGGACACCCCTGGGATGTGGCAGGTACTGGGATACGGCATGCAGAGCCGAAAGGTTGTGCGTACAGCTGGCATTGTCAGGACATGCTAGACTGGTTAAGAGGGAACATATATTCCTCAGGCATTGGTGACAACTTTCAAGGCAAGTCCAGGTATGTGTAGCTTCATCTGCAGGGATCATGAAGGATCTAAGGAAGTCACTGCTGATGAACACAGCAAAGCAGCCCTCAGAGGGACTGCAGGCACAATACTTGGTTTCCATCATCAACCTACAGCCCAGCTGGTTGTTGTCCCCTGCAGCCGAGACCCAAGCACAAAGTGACCTGACTCTTGGGCTAAGTTTGGGAGCACAGAAGCAAATCTTGGATATATCTAGCTATAGGTTGCAAAAGGCTGCCCTGGGGTTGTGTGCATGCTGCATTGGAGGAGGAGCCCGTGGCGCCTGGGTTTTACCATTAGGATGTGATGTCTATTGGTGGCAGTGTTGCAAGAAACCCATTTACCCGAAACTACTACTCATGGTCAACACCATCCAGAAGCATCTTCCTTTCACACCTGGCTCCACATGTTTCTCCAGAGACTCCCTAAGCTCTGCTCAAACGCCAGAAGAAGAAATGTATATTTATGGCCAGGGCCTTCCAGACATTCAGAGACACATCTGATCCATTTTGTAGTCTTTGCAAGCCAGAAAGAAACCAGAAATCAGAACAATAACAAAAGTAGTCACCCTACTGATGCAGGGTGAGAGCAGATCCCTGTCTTGTCAGTTTGGCACAGCACACATACAATAAAAAGGCAGACGCAATTCAAAACTTGTAGCAATCTCTGCATTGCAATATGAAGTAATGCCCTTCCCTTGCCCTTCAATATCTTTATAAATTCTACCCTCCCTTCCTGCCCACACGTCTTACAGAAATCAGAGGAGAAACAAAGAGCCGAGGACAAGGAGACCAGGCATCCCCGCAACAAAGAGCTCTGCGAATTCTTCAGGAGATCCCCATAGTGCGATTAGCATCTCTTTACAGCAACATCATCTCTCCTTCTTTTGTTTCCCCAGAGGAAGATAAAATTGTCACCAAGCACCGGAGAATGAAGCTTCATGAATACTGAAAAGACATTCACCTGAAAAGTGGGATGGACTGGTCCCAGACGGGGACTCATGGGCGACGGCTTTTAATTAGTGTTTTCAGAAGCCGGGACGAGAAAGAGTATCAAGGGTTAGAGCTGTGAGGGGAGTGCAAGGAAACAGGGTTGGGAATAAGGAGAAACGACAAGCTGTACTGGCTGAGGTGTGAGCACACTTCTTACTCCCAGGCACACATCCTTACTCCCCTCTGCTCCCACAGACTCAAAGCAAAAGCATTCTTAGGGTGAGGAGACACAGCCCTGTTCCAAAACTACCTCTTTAGGCTCCCACACCATGGGCTGCTCTGATCATAAGTCCAGATGAGGAGCTGTGCCTTTAGCCTATGCTTTATTGTAGGCAAGGAGCTCCTTTGGCTGCCTCAGACTTTCTTCCCCATTTCTCCCTGAGCCAGAAAACACCTTCTGAGATAGGGAGCAGGGTTGCTATTGCTAATTTTCTTGCATGTGTCCTCACTTTCTTTCTTTTTTCTTTTCTTTTTTTTTTTTTTTAACCTAACAGCTCTCAAAAATGTTTTAAAGGAGGTTGATTTTATGAAACGCT
>JAWWMP010000093.1:61574412-61587966 GCA_035047865.1 Dendrocincla tyrannina
CAGGCATCCAGGGGACAGAGCACTGCAGGGTGCCAGCCTCCCTCCTAAAACTGCTGCGTGACAGAGCTGGTGAATGACTGCAATTTCAAGTGCAGGGAGGGAAGCATTTCCAGCATTTCCTACCCCCTGTGGTGCAGGCGGCTGGTTCCTCCCCTTCCCTGAATGTGAAGCACCCAGCTGAGTCCTTGCCTGCCTTTGTCACCTCTTATCCCCCAAACCTCTGGATGATGTGGGAGCCTCCCATTCTATGCGGTCTCATCCCATGACCTTAATGCAAATTGTTTGAGACTAAGGACATAATAGGAAAGAAGCTGGGAACTGAGCCATGCCATAAGGATAAGTGACTTGTCAGGTTATTGCAGTTATATCTTGTCCTTTACGCAGTGAACAGCTTTAGGATACTGAGACAGGGCTGCCAGCCTGTGCATGGGAGGGACACCAGAGAGATGCTGGGAACAGGGTGGCCTGCCAGCACTCTGTCCAGGAGGCAGGAGAAGGTGTCATTCGCTATGGAGGACACACTGGGAAGCCCAGAACAAATGTAACCCATCTCCCTCGGAGCTGACATCCCTGGGAGCTGTGCCCCACATAACTAATAAACCACATTAAATTCAGGCTGTGTGGCTCCAGTTCTTGGCTCAGCAGGGAACATTATGCTCACCATGATAGGTCTCCTCTGCAGTATGAACAGGGTGCAGCTTTTTTGGCAAATTTTTTAGGTGTTGCTCAATCAACCTATCTTCATTATGGAAACCTAAAACATTATCTCAGGAGGGCAGCAGCTCAGCTTTTCTGGGGTCCGTCTTGCATGTGCAACAATATCCTAGAGGTAAAGTAGGCCACTCAGATTGCTACTTTTTCCAGCTCATGTTTTGTGGGTTTTAAACACTTGAAGATTGCCTTCAGTGTTTCAGTGCTCACATCTCGGTGAGTCCCACAGCCCACATGCTCCCAAAATGTGAGCTTCAATGTGCCACACTGATTTCTTCCTGGCAATTCTGGCCAGGAACACAGATCATCATGGACCTGGTGACACTTCTCATTGTAGGTGCCCAGGAACATCTCTACTACAGCAAACTTTTTTCCTGGCTTGCAATGCTGCTGGATGACATTATTTTGATTAATAACATATTCTACCATGCTGGAGCCCACAGGTCACAGACTCCTCCAGCAGAAGGAGGCTTGGAGCCGATGGCAGGTGTCAGCAGACAAAGAACCAGTGTAAATGAAATAATCAAAGAGGAAAAAGAGAAGAAAAAAAAAAAAGAAAAAGCAGGCACAGTCAGGTCTGCAAGGGAAGAAAAATTTTTATAGTAGGCAGGTGGGAGGGGAGGGAAGAGGGAAGCAGGAAAAACTCCATACTGAAGCACTAGAGCTCCTTTCTTCAATACCCAGCTGCTGCTTGGCTTCAGTCTCAGCTGCTCACAGCTGAAAATTACCTCACATTCTTCTCCCATTTGGATTTACAGGGGGGTGGTTTTCCCTCATTGCACCCTTTCACTTCTCTGGTGACCCTTGTCCACCTTCCCTCCACCACCCAATGCTGGGCTCTGCCAGCCAGCGAGAGCTCACAAGACCCAATTTTAAAACCTTGGTGAGTCCTCTCTGCTCTGCCTTCAGCCACTTTCCCTCCCCGCAGGGGACAGGGAGCTGTGGGAATTGAACTGAACCATCCACTTCAGCAAGCTGCTCTGCAATCCCTGTGGCTCAGCTTCCCTCAGCCTCAGCTGGCCCAGCGCACCCTCGCAGGAAGCCAGCAAGGCTGGCTGGACCAATCTTTGCAAATTGCCTTCTAATCCCCAGAGAGAATGGCAAAATATTATTAATACGACTATTTATTTTGCAGGCATGCAGGAGGTAAAGGTGGAAGTGCTGAGACATATATTTGATTTGGCAAATTAACACATCATAAGACATAACCATAAAAAATGCACAGCTTCCTAAAATTGCTTCACTACTTCCCCCACCATCCTTGCTGGATGAGCTGTGATGAGAGAATAAGGTAAGAGACTGTCAAGATAATCTTTCCTGTTACATTCCATGTAGTTGCAGGGATGGAAGTTGCAAAAATAACACATTTTGCAGTCTTCAGGCTAGACCTCCCCATTAGTGACTAAGGCTGCACAGCCCTGCTGTTTCCAGGCACTTGCTCCGTGTAGTGAGTGCCAACCACTGAGGAACAAACTGTTGTCCATCCCTCTGTTTTCCATGGTCAGATCATCCTGTCCAACAATGATGTGCAATGGGAGGAAGTCAATGCAAGACATCACCTATCTCCTAAGCAAGGCTAGTCCTCCAAGTTCCTCGCCCAGGCAAGCACATTGTGCTGGATCAGCTGCTCATGGAAATACTGGAGCAGCTGCAGATTTGGGAGAACTTTTCTCCCCAAAGGTGTGATGTTCTCTTGTTTACCGCTGTCATTTGGTGTGAAGCTGATGAGCAGTTTCAATGCATCATGACAGGAGCGTGCTCACATCCTGACCAGGCAGCCAGGAGGTGCCAGGGGTCAGAAATGCTGGGCCAGGTCCCACCTCCCCAGAGCTGGACACAAAATCCAAGGCAATTAAGACAGAGCAAACCACTTCTACCTCCCTTTTCTAAGCATGGAAACCTTCCTTAGCTTCCTCCTGTAGTGGGAGATTGGTCACAGCACATGAGAAGTTTATTTCTCTCCACCGATGAGGAGGTGAATTTATGATGAGAGATCCTGTTTCAACATTTACAAGCTGGCATTGCAGCATTGGTGCCTAGAGTAGGGGACAGCATTGCCAAAACCAGGATGTCTCTCCAGCCTGGTGGTCCTACGTCTGAAACAGGTTGGCATCACATCTTTTATAGCCAGAAGAAAAAAACTGTAAATGTTAGGTCTAGCAACATGGCCCGGGATTAAGATTTTAGTCTCATCCCTAATAAAATTACTTATTTTCTGTGCCACTAAGACTGTCATGGGTTTCTGGGGAAGTCCTTGGCATTTTTCCTGTATGAAAAATCTACTGACCACCCTGAGATGGTCATCAGGCAGCTGGGCCTGTCAGAGAGTCCTAGAACAGGACAAAAGTGGGCAAGAGCCAAGGTCGCATCGGGGCAAAGGGATGAAATGGATGTCCATGTCCAAACCTGACTTCAGGCT
Organism: Dendrocincla tyrannina; assembly: GCA_035047865.1. Taxonomy (NCBI): domain Eukaryota; kingdom Metazoa; phylum Chordata; class Aves; order Passeriformes; family Dendrocolaptidae; genus Dendrocincla; species Dendrocincla tyrannina. Next base: position 61,577,543 of record JAWWMP010000093.1, read on the forward strand.
GTGATTGTTGCTGGTGACACCACTGCCTGGCTTCCCCGGTGTTTCAAGGCAGCACACAGTTGTGTCCGTGTGTTCAGGAGCTCAGCTGGCTCTTGCAGACAACAGTCTGACATTTCACACCCACTTTGCAGCTTGAGGAGGGTGAGCACTGCTTTCTGACCCCAGCAATTTTCCAGGCACTGGTCAGAGCTGCGTGATCAGCACTTTTTCTTAAAAATAACATGGTGTAGGTTGAAATAAAATGTCAACTTAATTCTAAATCAAGGGGTTTGTCATTCACAGGCTGCTGCAACCTTGCTAAAAACCCTGATACGTTTCAAGGCAGAGCTGGATGCTTTTCCCTGGGATGCCCTGTGCACAAACCTATCCTCCTGATGCTGGCAAATGGGAGGCAGCCCTGTATTCCTCACAGACATGGGATCAACTTGGCATCCAAAGGGCTGTGTGGCTTTGTCACCTCTACAGGATTTTTCCATGAGATGAAGGAAGGACGTCTTCTTACCAGAGCAGGGCAATGGTGGACTTTTTGTAGTGAGTGCTGAATTCCTAACTAGAGACATTCACAACAGCTTTCTTACCTGACTGATGGCACTGTCAGTGCTGCAGAGGGTGAGGCCAGCTGAGAAAGTACAGCTTTATTTCCATCCAGCCACACTGGGCTCACAAAACCCAAAACCAGGGAGAGCCCCCATCCCTGTGCAAGCTGGGGCCTGACCCTGGAGTGAGCAAAAGGGAAGCAACATTAGTAAGAGTGAAACCTAAAGACTGTCTGCAAACACATGTGCTGCTGCCAATAAGGAAGGGATTTTGAATTCAATTGAGGCTTTCTCTGGCTCAGGGTGACCTTTAGAGAACCCACATCCCAGTTTCCAGCAGAGATGGCATTGCAGTCGGCTCTCCATTCTCATCATAACTTCTTTTTTTTTTCTCTTCTTTTACAGCTGAAATATTTATGCAGGTTTTTAGGGGTGAAGCTTTCATCACTCCAACCAAGAGGAAATGGTCATATCACAAAGCAGGTTACAGTATATGGCCCTGGGGATAGCAAGGCCTTTGGTAACACTCCTTCCCGTGGCCTTTCTCCTAGGAAACCTAAGAGCAGGAAGGTTTATGAAGCTGATCCCATCAGACCTCACGGAGAGACTTAGCCTAAACATCTGAAGGATGAGAGTTAGAGAGGAGAGGGAGCAGAGGGAGAGGGTTTGTTGCAACAGCTTGAAATAGAAGAGAATATTAGGGCAAGAACAGAAAGGAAGTTGGAGAAATAACACCATCTCATTTACCACTCAAGCACGCAGTGTTTGTCATATTGAAATAAAAACAGTGGGGAATGATTCCCCAAGGAGACCTCCTTATCTGACTGCATTAATGCAAGATAGACCCTCGTGTTCATGCAGGCAGTAACAGGCACACACAAAGGATTGACTTGAGAATAGGAAGGGAAGAAGGCAAGAAATCTTTAATCTATACTTGTAGCGCAATAAACAAGTGCGTTTGCCACCTCTGTGCTGCTCACAAAAACAGATACTATCCACTGTTCCCCTCCTTTGCCTGTAAGAGAATGACTTTTGTAGGAAAGGGCTACGCCACTGCATATCCCTACAACAGGTTGAATTCAGCAAGGAAAGTACCATGCAGGGTGGTGGCAAGAGAGAACTAGTGCAGAACTGGTCCTCAGCTGGCCTGGTGCCCTGGGAGAGCCTGCAGGGATGCTAGAGGCATCCACAAACCCTAAGACACCAGAGCTACTCTGCCCCATGCTGAGCCATCCCTGAAGCAGGACCCACAGCCTGCTTTCAGAGAGGAGCATTCAGCTGTGCCACGGGTTTGGCTCTGAGCATCTTTTCTGCATCTATCATTTTCCCCTCTTTACCACTTAAATACTCACTGATTTACAGTAATCCTGCAGTCTTGTCTGGTCTCCCACTGGCTCAGCCTAGGGCTTTTCCAAGCTTCTGGTAATCCTGTCCCATCTCACTTCTTGCTGAAAGCTGGGAAGAAGAGCAAAGTCTTCCTCATAGCTTATAATAATGGGATCCTAAAAAACCCCTATTTGCCAAGGTCATCTCTCTACAGCATCTAGTATAGAGTGGCTGAGATCAACGCTGAGCCCTGCTGCTGATTTCATCCAATGAAAACACATAACTACCAGCAACCTTGATGCTATAGTGTTGGAAAGTGATGTTTCCAACATAATCCTTTAAGAAGCAACAGAGATGAAGCAAACGGATGCCCTAAGAGCTTGACAAAAACTCAAATCCTCCTCAGGGGGAAATTAGCAAGCACTGCTGCTGCCTGGATCAAATTTATTAAGGTCTCAGAGCAGGCAATCATGAAGAAAAAAGATAAACAATCTTCAGAGAGAACAATGGCAGATCAGTTGTGACATAATCAGGAGACCAGTTTCTCAAGGATGGAGAAAGTGGATGCCAGGCCTTTCTTTCATTAATCAGAAATAAAAGGAAGAAATAGGGGTCTATCTCTGTTCTACAGCAGTGCTGCAACTGATTGTTAATTGTTCTCTTTGAAGATTATTTATCTCTTTCCCTCAGGATCGTTCCCTCCTCCCCCCTCTGTTCCTTACTGTAAAAAAGAATGACCCTAGTGTGTCTTGAAAGGAGAATTTGCAGAGTGAGAGACAGTTTGCAGTGTCATAACGAGCTACCAAGCAGCTGGATGGGAAAAGAAGTTACCCATTATGATCACAGCTTTGTCTGCTTAGTGGGAAAGAGCAGACTGTAACTTTAAGAGAGGCATTGGAGAGTTGATAGATGAGAAATCAAACTGCATTTCCTTCTTTCTGGCTCTCAGTGCTCTTGGGTTAGGCACCATGTGAGGTATAGAGACCTAATCTAGTAATGCTGGTAACTGCAGGATCCTGCAAAGACCTTCCAGAACTTTTTGTTGCATAGCAAATTAAGGACAGTTGAGTCTAAGATGGAAACTGGAGTACCTATCTGTCTTTGAGGGTCATTTTATTTTTTATTTAGAGCTTTATCATAGTACAAAATTCTTCTTTTGGCTGCAGCTTATTATTAGAGATGCCAACCCCGCAACCCAGGAATGCCAGCCAGGAAGCTTTGAACCCTGTGTAAACCCTTTGCCCAGCAAGCACTGGGAATGGGAAGATGCCAGGAATGAGATCACTAATACTGCTTTTCCAAGGTGGGTTGTTGTTGGAAGGGCAATTAATTGCCCATTAGCCTGGTCTTCACATCCCTGGTGCTTCCTGGAGAGAGCAGTGTGGTCCCCTGTGGTCCCTGGAATGATATTCGTACCTGAATGTCTGTATAAGCCATGGGATGAGAGGGACTGTGCTGGGGAAGAGTACAGCAAAAACCTTCCCTTTCCTGGCTGGTGGGAGAGGAGGGAGCCCAGAGGAGCAGCTGTTCTGCGCTGTCCTGGGCAAGGAGGGCTTGGTTCTCCTGGCACAGCTCATTTCCAAACACAAGTCTGATGACTACCAAGTTGTTCCTAACTCACTGTGCCTGTGATGTGCCCCAGCAAGATTCAGTAAACCTCTTTTGGTGCCCAACACACACAGACACTATGTCTTGTCTGTTTATTTGTTACTGTTTTTTATTGGCAGGGTTTATAGGGCTGGAGCAGAACATTTCTGCCCTTTCCTTTGCTAGACAGTGCTTCCCTTTGCCACCCAGCCTGGCATGAGTACTGTCTGCAAATGAGTCCGTGGGGCAGATCATCACGTTGCTGCCCTGGCAAGGAGAAGTAAGGGTGCACCAGGTCCTTGCATGCAGCATGGCACCCCAGGTTCTGTTCCAAGAGCAAGGGGCTTATTTTGCAGAGGGGAGACTCAGCCTGATGATAGGATGGTTGAAAATGTTCTATAAAACCCTGATAGCAGTACTGCAGCCGGGGAATCAGCCTGCTGTGCATCAGCTAACTCTCACCTCACCATGAGCCAGAGAGAGGGAGTGATACCTATCCCCAAGGTAGCCCAACATGTCATGGAAAGATCCAGGGAAGAATGCAGTAAAGGGAAGCAACACCCAATGTTTTACCCAGGCTTGTTCTCCCATGTCTGTCTAATAGAGATCATCCGTCTGCCTGGGGAAGGGTTGGCAAGATGAGATCTGTTACTGGATGGAGGCATAGGGGCTTTGGACCAGAGGCAGCTAGGGAAGGACAAAGGATAATTTTATTACAGAAGAAATTCCCAGCTGTGGAATCATCATGTCTCACTAACCTTTAAAAAAGAGTGTCTGAGAAAGGGGAGCAAGCCTGGAAGAAGCAAGCTATGAGGAAGGACCTCCCCATCCCGTTTTCTCCCAGTTCCATCTTTTCTTCTTCAGCATGCACAGCCTGGGGAAGGTATTCTGGGGAGAAAAATCTGCTCAGCTCTTGCTCAGCCACCTGTTGCCATCCCTTTGAAACATCTGGTCCTTTGTTGGGTTGTTACGTGGGGCCTGGAAAACATCCGTGCTCAGGTGCTCCCTCTCTGTGTGGTTACACATAGAATTGCTGTTTTACAGGATGTGACACTTTAGAAAAGGACCTTGATCCCTCACTCCAAACTCAGAGCCCATCTTGCTCAGAAAAGTCTCTGCAGTTGGAAAAAGATGCTAACTTGATTTGACCACTTGTGTCCTACCAAGATACAGAAGATGGGAAAACACACTTAAAACACCTCTTCCACTTCAGTTTCTCAACTCGAAATGGCCATTAATTGTCTTTTCACTTGCAAAGGACACTGTCCTCCACTTCAGGGAAGAAAAAAATAAAAAAGTTTTAAAATAAAATATATAATGGTAATGAAACAATTTTGATTAAATTCTTGGTGGGAAAATTCAACAGATCCTTGATTAGACTTTTAATAAAAATCAGTGATGCAAAGTAGCCAACAGCATGGAAGTCAGAGCACTCAGGGTAGGCAAGGGGAAATCAGCCTGGCTGACACTCATTTCAGCTCTCCTGCACCAAGAAGTGGTCCTTGGCTCTTGGCCAGTCTTGAGCACTGCTTTTTTCATTTCTTTTCCCACAACCTATAAATACATTTAAAATAAAATTAAGCAACTTGGTTTCATTCCAGTTCAAGAGAAGGGGAAAAAAATAAAAGTGAAAAAAAAAAGGCAGACTAAAAAAAAAGGCAAAAAGGAAAAAACCAGACTTTTAACAAATGTATTTTTCCTGTAAAATAGAAATGTTGTTTTCCAACTTTTATGACAGAGGAGGTGTCAGGGTACATGTGACTCGGTGAAAAGGCATGTCAGCTTTGTTGCATGTCTGATGTGTGTAGAAATCTTCCCTATAACATCATCCAAAGTGTTTTGTACCAGCAAATATTTGCCTTCTGCATAGCAGTTAAAGGAATTGTTCTGTAGTTCTCTGCACTGGGGTCATTTGAGTACTGGTACAACAAATACTGCTTCTAATGAAAGAGAACAGCGCTTGATCTCCAGCTAAAAGCAATCAAAATCCATTTGGCATGGTAAGTCCAGAGGGGGAGGAGAATAAGGACTCAGGGAACAAAAGGAGCCCCAACAGCATGAGGATCCTAGAGAACAAAAGCAGGTGAGAGATATCAGAGAGTACTGTGAGTTAAGCACCAAAAACAACATGAAAACCACACTTGCCCGTGCCCTGGCTCAGGCTGAGTGATCTCCTGGTGCCCTCAGGGGAAGCAGGAGGGCAAGTTGTGTGCTTGTATTTCATTCCTGAAGTGAAGAGCAGCCCCTTTCTCTTAATTGCTCCCCCAAAGCTTGTGGAGGTCACTGTTCATGAAGATACGAGCACTTGGACTGCAGATAAAATCTCCCTGGGTCCGGGTGGCTGTGGCCACTCAAGCACTCCCACTCCAGGGAGTCACTGGAGAGATACTTTAAAATACAAATGACTTCAGCTGGTGATTCTCTTGCAGGTCCAGGCATTGCATGCATCTATCAACAGCCCTGCATCAGAACTAATCTTCCTCCTGGTTGAGGAAGATTAGTTGTGATCTCCCTACAAACTTTATCACGTTGAACAACAAAATGGACAGAGGCAAAAGGGTGTTTGCCCTCTATGTGATTAGGAATACACAGGGTGGCAGAAGTCCTGGTGGACACAGAGGCTTGGCCCACCTCTGCAGCACGGGGTGAGCTGGGGAGGAGGCATGGGTAAAACTACACTGAGTCATTAACCACCATTTCTGGTACATGTGAGCATGGGTTGGTGCTGCCTGTTGCAGGGCATACACACAAAGCTCAGTTTTGGGGAGCAAAGCAGCTGCAGGAATAATCCTACCTCAGCCAGCACTACACTGCTCCCTCCTCCTGCCTGCTGGCACTGCCAAGCTGCAAACCAGAGCCCTGAAGCCAGTCCTCTCCAGTGACTACAAAAAATAGAGATGGTCTTACTCTCTGTTCTGTAACTCAAATGTGACACTTATGCTTTTCCAATCTGTAGTATGGGTGTTTTGCAAAACCTCCCCTATGTCTGCAAGGGAGCAGAGCTGGACATGGTGTCTGGCAGGCATCAGTCACCAGCTCACTTCAGTCACACAGGTCCTCCATCAGACTCTTCCCCATGGTATTGCAACTGTCTTCCTTGTGATAAATCACCCTGCACCAGGAGCTCAGGTGGAGAAAGGCGATAGAAGCCATCGAAGGGCAGCAAAGGGAAAAAAAAGGAGCCATCATCCATACAGATGTCCTTTGTACCACAGTTAAAGGAGAAACAACATCCCACATCAAAGAAGGGAAATTAAAAATATAGGAAGTATGTCCCTCCACTCTGCAGCTATCACCTGGGAGTTTGCATAAAGTTTATGACACTCTTTCATTGCTAGAAACCAGCAGTAAAGGAGCCAGACATTTATTTTGCAACTTGGCTCTACTCCTTGAGCAGTAAATGCTGCTGGGTCTAATGAATGACGTGGAACCAGGTCTGCAAACACACTGTGCCTCTGCAGGAGCAGATCTAAACACTGGGAGGTGGCCCTGGAGTGCTGATGTTCCCAAGTACCTGGAAGTGTCCTGATGGATGACCACAGGGAGAGAGACAAAATGAACGCATTAATGCATGCTGTAGTTGATGCAGATGATGACAAACTGTCTGTACTACCGTGGCCCCTGCTTTTTATGCAGTAGGGGGCACAAAACAGGGTTGTGATGATTTTGTAGCTGTGAATCAGTGGGAACATTGAGGTGTACCACTGCCCCATCTGTTTGTGGAGAAATCTGCAGCATGCCCAAGAGGTCTTCACATCCACTAAACATCACTTTTCAGCCCCCACAGCTACTCTGCCCCCTAGCTGGGACCAGTCCCTGTGGAGCAGACCTGGGAGCAATCCAGACCTCCAGAACATTGGGACATAGCAGATTTCCGTCAGGCTTTTGGATCTGCTCTGTTCTTGGCATGTCATAACCAGTTGCGGCTGTCCCTTGGTAAAGACGAAGAGACTCTTCTGCCCAGGGAGACTCCAGAGAGAGCAGCAAAACTAGACCAGGGGGGACCTGTCCTTGTAATCTAATGACAGTGACACTGAAGGTCTGTGTAGGAGATGGGGACCCTCAGTACTCTCTCTGTTTGCTCAGGGGTGACATGCCTCCAGCAGGGGCATGGCTGGGCAGAGCCAGTCACAGGGCAGACCCCAGGCTGGCCTGAGCCATGTAACAGGACTCTGAATGGTATGACCACAGGTATCTGTGCATTCTCATTTCTTTTCCCATAGTTACATGAAGAGCCCAGCACAAATTTTCCAAGCTCTGAGTACAAAAATTCCCACTATCTGTCTCAAAATACTTTAGTTTGGGAGAGGCAATACAGCTTGGGATGGGAATGCCAGCCATGTCTGAAACCATCCAGCAGGTTGGGACAAAGGTAGGAAGAAAACAGATCCCTTGCAAGGAAGCCAGACCACTTCCTTCAGGGATGCTTATAGGAAGACAAGCTCCATGGACAGCTGTGCTCACCTCTGAGACCAGGGCTTAGGTCACAGCTTGTCAGAAAGATACAGTGGTGTCCCACAATGCTGGGGAGCAGAACTTCAGGAGAAAGGAAAAAAAATAAGAACAAAACCTCCAACCCTCCCTCTCCAAGTAAACTGCCCCAGAATAAACTTTGACACCAACCAAGCTAAGATTGTAATGTCTTAGCACCTTGCTACAGGACAACTAGGGATGAAATAAATTCCTCTTACAATGAGCTGTGGAGGTGTTGTGTGTAAGGCATAGTAGGATCGAAGTTTTGAAATGCCTCATTTCACAGCCTGCCCACTAAATGCCCACAGCCAGGGTTTATCACACTTGCACAGATCTTCTGGTGTGACTCCAGCTGGATGCTGCACCCTGGGCACCTTCCAGTTCATTAGCTAACATCTGTCTGACATGCTGTTTGATTTCTCACCCTCTTGCAACAGGGAAAAGCCTGCTAAGGAAGGCTGTAACTTGGTTGCCAAGTTGTTTTGGATGCTGGATCACTTCTCTTTTCCTGTGAATCGCTGGTGAGGGAGGCAGCCTCTCTGTTGGGACACCCATGCTTTTACACACACATAGGGTCTAAGGCAGGACTCATTGGAGAACAGTGCCTGAGAATTGTATTTGTCACTCACAAAGCTGCTCCTCTGGCTCAGGATACACTACAAGGCTGTATTCTCACCCATCCAGATAGGCAGAGGGCCCTTACTGTATCGGGAGTGCGGCTTCTACATACAGTTTAAGAAAGCCACTCTCATTCCTCTCACAGTTAACTGGGCCTTATCTGAGCCTTGCAGCAAACTCCATCTGGGGGACCACACTTGCAGGTGTCTGATTGTTCTGTGCCAGGTTCCCATGGATCAGCCAGGTCTGGGTGTGTGTTAGCACATGTACTTTCAGCCCTGGATCATAAGGGCATCCCTTGCACACCTCTGCCCACACAGACCAAGACAAGCTGCATCATGGTCATCATGGCTCATCTTGGAATGGATGTAGCAGTGAATCCAAGTTTGGGTCTGGCTGAAGCAGAGCTCCCATTCCCTGCTCTGTAGCCAAAAGCAAGTATTCGAGCCAAATGCTGCCTGAATCTCCACATCCTGAGAGCATGACTTTGAGAGAGCTGTTTGCAATGGATGCAGGCATTTTGGGTGTCCTGAAAGAGCTGTGCTGCCTGCTCCCTCCTCTTCCTCCTTGCTGCTGGAGCTTCTCCTGCCACGCAGCATCTTCTTGTGTCCTCCAGGGTTGTTTCTACTGCTACACAAGAACCATGGGTGTTGCATGCGTAACAGCACCACCATTCTCCTCTTGCCTGCCAGTAGGATAAGAAGGAAGACAGAAGATCAGCTGGTAGATGGACCTGGGGGTCCATGGGAGATAGTGATGAAGACAATATATTTCAGGCTGCTTTGACTTTGAACCAAACTACACAATCCCTACTCCAATCCCAAAGACATGTTCATCTCCTGCAGCTCCACAGTGAGCCTGGTTGCACACCCAGTGGTGCCTCAGTAAGCTACAGGGAAGCCACCTCGGTGGTACTTACCAGACCTTTCATCTAAGCACAATGACCAGGGCAAGCTCTAGGCATAGGCTTGTCTTCTGGGAAGCCCAGGGGGCTCAACATTCCCTGCAGCTCTCCCCTCCTTTGATCCTCAGCTGTCATCTGCCCCAATTCACATGCCCAGAAATTTATGGTACACTGATAATTTAATGCAAACAGAGAAAGCCTGGTATGAAAGATCACCCTGAGCTCATCAGGCACCTTCTTGGTGTTGTTTGTAATTAGAAAAGCAAACAATCCTGCAGGGCAGTGCTGCCAAGGGCTCCCTGGAAGAGCCCCACAGGTTCAGATAGCCAGCCAGTCTGTTGATGGAGCACAGAAGAAAAGAGACGTGGCCTCTTTCCTCCTGTTCTGATTCCATTAATGTGCTTCTGATTTAGTAGGCAGCTGGGCTGGGAGCATTCACAACAGTCAGGGCTCTGTGTGCCTGGGAAGCCCTCCCATTGGCACGGGACAAGCCCAGGCGTCTTCAGCCACTTTCTGCTTTGAAAAAGAATTCATCCTTGATGGAAGCTGGGAGTCAGACCAAGTACAGACATTTGGCATTGAAGGAGCAGGTACAGCACTGTCCTGAAATGCCTTTTTCTCTTCTGACCTGCTGATGCCAAGCCCGGGGACTAGAGGAGAGCTCAGACCTGAGAGTAATTTTACATCAGCTTCCCATAATGCCTCAGTCTGCATATTTCTACAAGTCCGGCTCTGTCAGACCTTCTTACAGCATAAAAACATTTTGCTTCAGTCCAAATTTTCTGTTGTTCCTGATTCTGTTTGTTTGTTTGTTTGTTTGTTTAATTATCACTCTGTGGAAAATTTCGAAATTGCAACTGTTCCATTCCTTTTGGGGAAAAACAACCAGAGACTGAAATGTTGGTATTCCCCTTGGAGCAAAAATCCCACGTCTTGGTGGTAGAGGTCAGTGCCTTGATTCAGCTAATATAGAAGGGTGC
>JAWWMP010000093.1:61750569-61768474 GCA_035047865.1 Dendrocincla tyrannina
CGACGCTCTTCCGATCTACTTTCCCATTTCTCTGCAGTGGGGAGAGCACCCTGATTTGGATGGAGTGGGAGATTGGTGCAGGACCAGCCACGGAAGGGTTTCCACACAGTGGAGTAGTGCTGAGAATGGGAGCAGAGGACAAGATCGTGGTGGAGAAACCCACTGAGGGTTAATAGGCAAATGCTGCTTTGCCTAGAGGAGCACTTTGGGGAAATATCCGCTGTGTTTGCCCTGGTTTTATATGCTTCCTGAGGCGCTGCTTTGGGGAGGGGGGGCTGGTGGGACCTTTGCTCTGACTGGGAGGGCCATTCTGATGTTACGAGGTTGAGAGACCCCCTCACCCCTGCCTCTTGCATCAACCCCCAGCGCTGGTTTATGTACATTGATAAGAACACAGGAGTAGAGACCTGGGCAAAGGTCTGGGAGGTCTCCACACCCAGGGCTGTGAGGCAGTCCCAGCCCTGAGGTGGGGGGCACCAAGTGGGGTCTGACTGTGCACTGCCTGTGAACCCCAACTTCCCCAAGGACAGAAATGCCACCAAGTTGCAGTGCTGTGGTGCTGTAACACATCTGACTTGGAGGGCACTGGTAAGAGCATTGCTGATGCCAGCTCAGCTCCATGAATTCATCTTTCCCCCCAGGGGAACCATGCATATACACAGGGGTGCCCTTGTTGCCTCCAAGCAATAGGACAACAGCACCAGAACCCCAGGCTTCCTTCTCCATCCCCCAGGGCAGGAGGGACTCAAACACCTGGGCTTTGTGTCCAGTTCTCTGTTAGTGGAGTGTTTGCTGACAGAAGGATGCCTTCCCTGTTAGAGCCCTGCCAGAATGTTCATGTCCATCTGTGGTTGGGGGGATTGGGACCCTCTGAAGCTCCTTCCTTCCTGCCTGGGGGCAGCTGAGAAGGGTGAGCCCCAGCCAGCCCTTTAGGGACTCTCAGGTGTCTGGTAGCCTCAGCAGTTAATTTGGAGGTGGCTGGTTTTGCCAGCAGCTGTTTGCCATCATCCTCAGCCTAACCCTGGTATGGCTGCTCCTCCTCCCTGCTGTCCTGCCTGTCCCTGATACCAGCCATAGCCTCTTGCACCCACATACCTGTCCTTTACATGCATTTAGGGAGGGTTTGCTTGCTGTGAACCAATGCACTCCCATCTCAAAGCCTGGAGGAAAGTGCCCCAACTTGGCTGTAGCCACAGACCTCCTTGTGCCACAGATCTCCACCCCATCTCTTGGGTTCATCCCAAAATAGGGTGGCAGTGTCTGTGGTGTGTGCCCTCCTGCCTCTGTCCCCATTGCTTTCTCCTGTGGTGGTGTCCCCAGGAGATCGAGAGAATAGAGGCAGGAATGTCCAGGGAATGAAGGTGGCTGAGGAATGGGACCCCGGGGAGAGAGAAGTGGTTTCCACTCCCCAGCCCCCTCCTCGCCTCCAGCACATCTTCAATCCAGGTGCAGGAACAACAACCGAAGGGCTCCTAGGGCTAAATTAGAGGGTCTCTGGTTACACTGCAGAGGCGGGGAGGGGGGTGGACATGGTGTGTTTGGTTCTGTCCACGTCTGCCTGGAGGCTTCTCCCCAGCAAACCAGTGGGCAGAGCTCTGCTCCTAGTCCAGGACCACCTGCTGCGGGGAGGTGGCGTCAGCAGCAAGGGTCAGTGTGCTAATCCCTGGAGGTCCAGCAGCTCCAGCAGCTCAGCACAAGTGCTGGGCACAGGGCAGGAGCAAAGTGCTGCTGGGGTACAACTGGGAATCCATAGAGAGGTGTTTTGGGGGTGTGTGTGCATACGGACCAGCTTGAGTGCATGGATTCATGTAAGCGCCCATATAAATATGGGGGTACGGCTGTGTGTGTCTGAACCCATGTGAGGACTGATGCCTGTGAGTGGATCTGTGAGTGCCCCTGTGTTAGTGATCCTTTGGAGGGTACTATGTGTCTGTATGGATTCCTAGGTGTGCGCAACTGTGTATGAACCCATGTGAGGGCTGGAATGTGCTTACAGATTTCTGTAGGAGTGTGCAGGTGTGTATGGGTGCATATGTGTGTGTCTGGGTGTGTGTATGGGACTGTATGCATGTGCTCACGCATGTCTGAACACACCTGTATGTGTGTACAGGGTCACATATGGTGTCCTAGTGTGTATGTGTGTGTGCATGCGTGTACAGGGTCACCTGTGGTGTCCTAGTGTGTATGTGCGTGTGCATGCATGTACCACTGTCTCCATGTACAGAATTGCATGGACCCATGGGTGTTTGAAGCAGGGTCAGGGGGCTGAGTCCCCTCCAAGACCACCTCTGCACCCCTTGTCCAGCCCACAGAGCTGAACAGTCCTGGTGGGTGTCAGGCCCCTACTGCCCCCCAGGGCACTTCCCAGCCCCACTGGACCCTGAGGAATGCTGAGAGGCTCAGGAGCTGCCATGACACCATCTTCCAGCTGGGGGTCCTGAGGCCTTGAGGTTGGGGGCTCTAAGGAGGAGGTATAAAAACTAGCTGAGAGTGTGAGAATAAAAGCACTGTGGAGGGGAGAGTAAGCACTGTCAGGAGCTCCCATCCTGTAGCCACTTCTGGCTCCCTCCTCAGTTATGTCCCAAAATCAGATGAGAGCGGAAAATTTGAGGAGGGGTGCACCCCCTTACCAACTTGGGCCTCTGGTAATCCACTAATTGGTTTAATAATGGAGGTAAATCCCTGTGCTGGCAGCCAGCTGGGCAGGGCTGCAGCGGAGAGGTTAGTTCTGGCGTGGTGGACTCTGGTCCCACAGGCGTTTTGCAGCTGTGTAGGGGTGTGGGAGCGACCTCAGGTGTGTGTGGGGGTGAGTTTGCATAGGGGATAGGGTGTGTAGGGTTGTATGATTGTGCGCAGGGGCTGCATGTAGGGGGTGTATGAGCGTGCATGGCAGCAGGTTGTGTGCGAGTGTGCACATGATTTGTGGCTGTGCATGGAAACTGTGTAAGGGGAATGGATGGATGTGCACAATGATTGCACAGGAAGAGTGTATAGAGGTGTGTAAGTGTGCATGGGGTCTGTGCAGAGAGGGAGCACATTTAGGGGCTGTGTGAGTGTGCATGGTGGGGCTGTTTGTGCAAGGATAACATGACCAAGACGTGCCTCTGCAGAGCATGCTGTTGTGTGCATGGGTGTGCAGAGTGAGTATATTGTGTTCTGTACAGAGGGGCTGTGGAGCCTTCTTCCCTGGGGCACTGTGCAGCCAGTGGAAAGCCTGTGTTGGTGGGGCGGTGTTGTCCCCTGTAGGCTGCAGCTTGGAGCTGCTTTGTCATGGATCCAGAGCTCACATCCTGTGGCAGGGCATGAGTGAGCACCAGCCCCAGACGCTTTTTCTGCTAGACCATGATGCCGGGGCAGGGGCTGAGGTTTTCTGCATAGGGAAGCTGGGGTGGAGGGGCCACCAGCCCTTTCTCCTACATTATCTCTTCAAAGCAGTCAGAGGAAGGGGATGGGGCCAGAGGTGCATGAGAGGGAGTGAGTATTGAGCAGCCAATGCACATCCCAGGCACACACACAGCCCCCTGTGTGTGCACCCCCATACTCACCCAGCCCTCTAGCAGGTGTGTTTGTGTGCACAGACCCCCAGCACACCCCCAGGTGTGCAAGAACATGCCCTGTGTGCACACTCAGGTATGTACCATGGGTGCGCATGCACCTGTCCCTTGGGGACACCTGGGGTGGGGCTGGTGATGAAGGGGGTCCCATGGCTCCAGTCACCCAGGGAGAGATCGAACATAGGGGGTGTCCCCATGGGTCCAGTCATCCAGGGAGGGATGGAATGGGAGACAAGAATGGAGGAGGAGGAGGCAGAGATGGAGAGGAAAGCAAGGCTGGAGGGGGAGGCAGTGGTGTGGCAAGTGCCGGCGGGTCAGGGAGGTTAACCCGAACAAATCTGCTCATTGACTCCCTGCCTGCTCAACCATGAACGAGTAACAAGGGGCTGATCATGGGGGACACGCGTTCACCGGGAAGTAAGACCACCCCACACCTGCTTGCCGCAGCCCCCAGGCAGATGGGACACGCAGCAGGACAGGGCCATGGACAGCACCTATGGTGGCAACCTCACAGAGTGTTTCCTCTGGCCCTGGCCCTTGGTGGGGAGCCATGCCAACACCCTGTGCCTCACTTTCCCCTCCTGAAAAATGTGTTGAGCAGGGGGCTGGGGACCCTGTGAGCCCCCTACTCCACCCCAGAGCCAGGCTGTGGGCAGGGGGCTGCTGTCCCAAGGCCAGCGCTGCCAGCAGAGAGTCCCTCACCTTGCCGGGTTAATGTTTGCAGCAGGCAGCCCTCCCGGGAGCGGCAGTGCCTGCTGCGGCGAGGAGGGGGGTTTTAATGACCTGCCGGATCTGCCGCATTATCAGCGCTGATTAAACCTGCTGCTCTATAAACCGCCGTTAAATATTAAGCGTGATGCAAGGCTTTTGGGGGGAGCCACGACGCTGGGAGAGGTCTCCAAGTGGAGGTGTCCAGCCCCACCAGTGGGGTGACTGCTGAGGCTGGTGATGTTGGGGTGAGTGAACACCCTGGCACCCACTGGGGCAGGGAGGTCAGGGCAGCAGTGTCCCCCCAAGAGCCAGCAGTGCCTTCGCATTCAGCCAGCATCCCGGCAAAGCCGTCCCGTAACCATTAACTTATTAACAACTGGCGGCAGAGGCGAGTGGTGGCTCACAAGGTCAGGGGGTGGTTTGTGCCCGGCGGGAGGTGAACTGCCCCCCAGCTCTGGCTGTGGGGATGGGGAGGAGGGACCCACAAGCCCTTAGCTTCCTGTGTGTGGCTCATGGCTGGGGGAGGCTCTGACTGTGGACACTGTTGAGGTCCTTGCACCCCAGGATGCACAGGGCTGTGCCTCAAGTGGGAATAGCCGGTTTCCTTGATTACTAGCAGGGTAAACTGAGGCACTTAGGCTTTTCTATCCCTCCTATGTCACCAGGGCACAGGGGAGAACATCCCAGTGTCTGGATGCCTGGTTGTGCACCATCTCCTTGGGGCAGAGACCCTCATTCAGAGGTGACAGTGGTGCTCTGGATGAGGGCAGTGACTCCAAAACAGTGAGTCAGTGGTCAGCCCCCTGTGGTGTGTGGCTGCACCCCGGGAGGCTGAGGGATGCAGAGAGATGAGCATTACCTGGGTGCCCTGCGTGAACAGTGGCCAGATGGAAAAATTAGCAGTGCAGATAATCAATGTGGTGCATATTAAGCAGCTCAGGGTTCGGGGGTTTGCAAGGTGGGGGAAGCTGAGCTGGGTCGGGGATCGATAGAACTCTTATTAAGTGGATTAAATCCTGGCTTCCGATCCAAGCCCTGGCTGCCAGCAGGAGGTGGCAGCTGAGCAGGGGCTTTGGGGGCTCTGAGATAGCTTCCTGTGGCACCAGTGTCCTGTGGGGACTCATCAGGGCAAGGCGACTTGAAAATGCTTGTTGGGTGGCTTAGCACGTCACCACATCCTTCCTCTGTCCAGGGGCTCAGCTAGTCTGAGGGGTTTCAGGGAGCCCAGCTCCATTCCTACAAGCCCCCCTGGCTCCAGGAGAGGTGTCTCCTGGGTGAATGAGTGGTGCTAACAATGTTATTTAATTGCGGTGAGGAGGAGGAGGAGGCACAAGGTCTATTCACATGCCTTTAATAAACCGTGTTCGACCCGCTGACCTTTAACCTGCCTGACAAGCGCCGTTATCCCCATCCCTTAAGGAATACAGAGGTCGCTATGGCAATGGGATGACAGGAGGGAGCAGGGTCCCAGAGCTGCACCCAGGATAGGGTGGGGGATGAGGACACTCCGCTCTAGTCCTGTACTGGCACCCAGGCAGCGGAGCTGGGTGGAATTGGGGTGGTGCTGGGGTTCTGTGGGTGGCCAAGCACTGTGGACGGGATCCCCGAGGTCGGCAGAGTGGAGCTGCACTGCGTACTGGCGGGATATCGATCCCGGGACTTGACAGTTTAATACTTCTGTTTATAGAGGAATATAGTTACATCGATGGCGTTAAATGAGTTACTAATTATATCAATACAAACACGATTAAAAGGGTCCTTGCTCATAGGTCACCACAACCAGGAGCTCCTGCTTGTGTTGCACAACTGCCCCTGGGCAAGGCACACACCACTGGCTGGGGCGGCGTGTGCCCCTGCAGGGTGGGGGTGTCCATCCACACAGAGTACCTGTCTGGGGTTGTGCATGCATGTGTGGGATTGTGCGTCCCCATCTGGAGTTGTATGTTCCAGTCTGCAGCTGTGCTGCCCATCTGGGGCTCTGCGAGCCTGTCTCGGGCTGTACATGCCCAATTGGGGTTGTATATCACTGTCTAGCATTGTGCATATATGGGGTTGTATGAGCTTGTCTGGAGTTGTGTGTTCCACTCCAGCGTTGTGCTGCCCATCTGGGTCTGTATGTGCCTGACTGGGGTTGTGTGTACTTGTCTGGATTTGTGTGTTCCAGTCTCAGGCTTTGTGTGGCCATCTGGGGTTGATGGATGCACGTATGGAATTGTGTGTGCACACGAGGGGTTGTGCATGTCTGTCTAGGGCTGTGCATGCACGCATGGAGCTGTGTGTGCCCATTTGGGGCTGAGCATGCCTGTCTCAGGGTGTACATGCCAGTCTGGGGCTGTGTGTACCCGCCTGGGGTTGTGCATGACTGTCGGGGGTTATGTGTTCCAGTCTTGGGTTGTGGATACACATGTAGGGTTGTATGTGCATATAACAGCAATGTGCATGTTCTGCCTGGGGTTGTACATGTACCTTTGGGGCTGTGCATGGCTGGCTGTGCCTGTCTGGGGCCGTTTGTGCCTCACCGGGGTTGTGCAGGCCTGCCTGGCGTTGTGGATGTACATGTGGTGTGTGTGCCTGTGCAGGTCTGGACATGCACATATGGGCTTGTGGATGCTCGTGCAGAGCCGTGTGTACACATGAAAGCCTGTGCATGCCCACCTTGGTGTCCTGCCTGCCCACCTGGGGCTGTACACACCCGTGTGAGGCTGTGCACACCCAGACTTGGTTCCTGTGTAGGGATTTGTGCCTGTGTGGGCTGTGTGTGCATGTGCAGGCTTGTGCACACCCATGTGGTGTTCTGCTGTGCATGCTGATGCAAGGTTGTGCATGCCTGTGCAGGGTTGTACATGCCCATTTCAGTCTGTTCATGGCCCGTGGGGGATGTGTGTCTCTGTACAGAGCTGTGTACATGCTTCTGTGGAGTGTTGCAGTGCCCATAAAGGGTAGTGAACGCTCATGGGGGCTGAGTGTACCCACAAAAGGTTGTGCACACTCATGGGGTTGTGCAAGCCCATACAAGGTTGTGCATGCCTGTGTAGGGTTGTATGTGCTTGCATGGGCCTGTGCATACCCATACGGGGTTGTGTCAGCACTTGTGGGGTTATGTACGCCCAGGTGAGGCATGTCCCCTTGCACAGCAACTGTGACTGTGTGTTGACCCGGGAGGGCTGTGATTTGCCTGCTAGATGGTCAGTCGCCAACTGAGGTGGGAGGGAACCTCAGTCCCCACCCTGCAGGAGGAGAAGCAGGGTGAGCAACAGGACGCGCAGCCCTGCTTTATGGATGGAGTTGGATCCTTCTTTGGGGATAGGGCTGAAGGGCCCCTTCTTGCCTGGTGTCTGCAGCACACCATCACCTGTGCCACCACCCATGTGTCACTCCTGTGAAGCTGTGGTGCCAGGATGCCATTACCATCCTTGTCTGGGACTCAGCCCCGACCTCCCATCAGCAGGAATCCCCCAAAACTACCTCCCCTGCAGACTGAGCATCCCCAAATTTCACGAATGCCTGGTGCATCACAGCATACCCAAGGGCCTTGCCAGCTGGTTCCCGGTTACTCGGCTTCACTCTTGTCTCCACTTAAAAGCTGACCTTTGCTCCCTGTTTGATGTAACGTGTTTTTGCATCTCAGTGCCCCACAGATAAAAGGTTAGAGGTTAATAAACAGTGGAAAAAATAGAACCTGGCACGTGGAGGTCGCACCTGTTTGGGGGCTTGAGTCAGTAGCATCCCATTCCGGGTGGGATCCTGCCTACCTTGGTGGGAGGAGAAACACAGGTGGCACCCAGGGGCCCAGTGGAGGTGTGGGTGGATAAGCCCACCTACTGTGTGATCCCCAGGAAGGACGTGGTTTCCCCTTGCTGTGGGATGAGCAATGGTTGCCAGTTTCAGGGTGTTTTGTTCCTGCTTTTTCAAGCCAGGAGATTCAAGGGGATGTAAACAGGCTCGGTGTGGAATGATGGGGGTCGGAGCCCTTCCACAGACAGGGACAGGCAGGGAAATGCAGGCAAAGCCCGGCTGACACAGCCTTCCTGGGGCAGAAATCAAAGCAGCCCCCTGGAGCTCTGCTCCAAGCCTGACCTAGTTACTGTAATCGATTGCTCGAGGAGCTCCTGGGAAAGAGTAGGTGATGGGGAGGGGGCACAGAGTGAGGCAGGGAGCACCACAGTGCGGGAGAGGGACAGAGTGCTGGCACCCAGAAGTCGGGGCATCTGAAGAGCACCCAGCTGCAAGAAGGGGATGGGCAAGTGGGACCCAGAGAGCAAGGAAGCAGCACAGATGGAACACCACGAAGCCAGGTTGTTCAGCACCAGTGGGTGTAGTGGGAGCCTGACAGGGGCACCCACAGACCAGGTTAAGTACAAGCAGTTGGCGCCCATCTGTCCCTGACAAGGGACAGGCATCTGGCACCCGTGGGTTAGATGATAGACCGTGTTAGATGTGTCTGCACAGTGATGGGAACCATGGGGTGTCTGCAGGAGCATTCCTGCATCCTTGCATCCCCACATCTCCATGTGCCCAAGTCCCTTCATCCTCACATCCCTACATCCCCATGTTCCTGCATTTGTGTCCTCATCACATCCCTGCATCGCCCCATCCCCATGTCCCTTGACTCCCTGGAATTCCATATCCCTACATTCCCATAACCCTGCACCCCTACATCCCCATATCCCTGTATTCATGTGTCCCCATTGCATCCCTGCATCCCCCCCAACCCCACATCCCCATGCCTCTGCAGCCTGATGTCCCTGAAGCACAGCTCCCTTTATCTGTCTGGTGAATGATGTGCTGTGTGGAGGAGGGTGTGCTCCCTTTCAATTGGTTTTTAACGGCCTTTCCCAGCACAATTGTTTTTTAAACGACTCTATTTTGTGCCTGACTTTGTTTTCCAGCTTGCATTTCTTTGTATATGTTTTGGAAATCCATTCTGGACTGCTGAGTTTTGTTTCTTTTCAATGGCTTTAAATTCTTGCCGGGCTTGCTGGGAGGAATTGGTGTCTATAGCGTCTTCGATTGGTGCTAATTTTTCCTTCATGTGCTCTGACTTTTACTGCTGGGCCATCGATCTGGCAGGCTCCAATTTGTCATGGTCACTCAGGCGCTGTGCTGGAATCAGGCAAGCCCAGATTTTCACACGGAGCCAGAACTTCACGTCCCTGGTGTAGGGGCTGCCTCCCCGGTGTTGCTCCTCTGCTCAGCTTGGGGGTTGTGTCCATGTGTCTGGACCTCATCCATCCAGCACACATAAGTATCCTCATAGCCATATATGTGCATCTGTACAACCATGTGCCCACTCACCAGCTTGCACGCGTGTCAGTGCACCCACAAAGTTGCTGGGACACACGACCACACCACTCTCAGTGCACCCACGGTGCTGCACATGTGTGTTTGTGCTTATGCACCTGCACACTGTGCACTCATACCTCGTTTTGCACCCCCCACACCCACTGCAGGAGGTCCTTGTGCCTTTCTCACACTCTGGCCCCCATGCGCATCCAAGGAAGAAGGATTTGGGGTGGGGTGCCTATGCCTAGCCAGGGGAGATAGCTGTGTGGTTACCATGCCCAGGTGAGGGAGGATTTGGCAGTGGGACCCTTTGTGAAAGTGCCTCAGGCTGTCCTTGGCCACTGGTCAGTCCTTGATTTGCAGTGACCCGGCTCAGGCTGCTCTTACCAAGGGGTCACTAGACCGGTCACCCCGGGCGAGTGGGGCAGCGCCAGCTCTTGCAGGTACCTCACCAGTGACCAGTGCCATGGCCAGGCCAATTTTCCCTGTCCCAGGATGGGACCAGCATCTCCACTGTGCAGGTGGGCCTGTGAGGGATGAGGGCTGAGAAGGATGCTGATCCTGTGCCGGGACCTGGTGAACACCAGCACCAAGCAGTGCTGGGAGGCTGCAGAGCCAGAGCAGAGCTGAGCAGAGCTTAGGGTCCTAATCATAGAGTCCTGCCTGGGGGCCTGGGGTTTGCTGATGCCCCTGGGCTGAAGGGGGTATGATTCCTCCACCTAAGAAGGTGAGTGGTAGGGGAAACTTAGGCACAGAGTCAGCATCTCTGCATGAAAGGTACAAAATAGTGGTTTCAGGGGGGCCCACACCAGACCCCAGTGCATGAAGCACAGAGGGTGTGTCAGGGGGTTCTGTCAGCGGTGCACAGAGAGCCTCTCGCTGCTGGCAGAGGACGCAGGTGGGCCCAGGGATGATGCCATGTCCTGGCATAGACAGGGGCCATTCCCTGGCACTGCTCCCTCTGCCTTTCTCACCTGTGTGTACCAGTGACCCCTCTTTCTCCTGCCCCCAGCTCTACGAACTGGATGAGGATCCCAAACGCAAGGAGTTCCTGGATGACCTTTTTGGCTTCATGCAGAAGAGAGGTAAAGGTGGGTGGCTGGGGTGGGTGTCACTGTCACTCCTGCCTTGGCTGCTGGCAACAGTGTTGTCTTCTCATGCTCCAGGTGTCTTTGAGACCCCCAGGCAGGTCCTGTCCTGCGATGTCTCCCCCAACCCCAAGCTGGGGCAGTGGTGGATGCCGATTGCCTATTAGTATTCCAGCAGGGATGCCCGCTGGGAATGCCGCTGGGGATGTCCACTAGCATACCCCTTGGTGACAAGCTGTTTGCAACACCCGTTAATGATGCCCATTAGCAGTTTCCAGGGCGTTTCAGCGATGCCCTAGTGGGAATGCCCTTGGCAGTGCCCATTCGGGTTCCCTTTTAGCAGCACCTGGTGAGGATGCCCACCATGAGCACCCCGTGGGGATGCCCCGCGATGTGCAGGAGTGGGGCCAGCGCCGGGCACCCAAGGGTTAAGGGCTCGCCAGCCAACCCATCCTCATCGGAAATCTTTGCTATCGGCATGGGGGGCCGAGCCGACTCCCGGGGACTCGATAAATGCTTTAACCTTCGCCCTCCCCGGCCGAGCCTGCGACAATTAAAAGTTGCCGAGTGCGGGCGTGTGGCCGGCCGTATTAATTAGAGCCTTTTGCTGGTGTGTGGATTAATGAACAAGCCGCTCGATAACGAGTAAACCCCAGGCAGAGGTTAATGCCGAGCTAATTAACGGGGGAAGGCTGAGGAGGGGTGGTGGAGGAGGGGGGCTAGCCCTGTGTGGGATGAGGGAGGGCAGAAAGGGGCAGTTGTCCATATACCCTGCCCGTGGGAAGGGTGGTGGGGGTACCCACCTGTCTGTGGGGCTGCAGAGGTGGACTCTGGGGCCAAACTGAGACCCCACAAAGTTGTGTCGCTCACGGCTGTGCTGTGGGTGGCTGGCACAGTAGTGGGGCTCATGCTGGGGCCAGGCTGGAGGCGGTGGAAGTGCTGAGTACTGCCCCATGGGTGTCCCCTGGCTCTGATGCAGGGCTGTGGGGATCGAGTGGGAGCATCAGCGCTGCATTGGCCCCCCAGCATCCATCAGCTGCAAGATTCATGGGCTGTTCTGCGGCTTCATTATCTCTCTCTCCTGAGCTAATTAACTCCCTCGCTATTGGGGCCCGGGCTAATTAAGTGAGTGCCTCCTGGTTTGGGGAGGAGGGAGGGAACCTGTTCCCTCACAGTTATGCCACATTTCTCTGTGTTGGGTGGTCCTGCTCGTGTGTGTTCCGTCTTGTTTGTCCTTTCTTGCCTCAGAGTGGGTGCCATCCCCCTGGGAAAGGCAGGCAGGGTTGCACCTGTGCAGTTATGGCTAGGCACAAGCCTGTTGGAGGAGTCGGGAATTTTTGCGTCGAGTAGCAAAGAGGAAGCAGACAAGAGGGGCTGTGGGGCAGGGACAGCACCCTGGGGGGTCATCAGGATGTGGCTAAGAAGCAGCACCCGTGAGCCACGGCAGCTGCTTCTGTGGCACCCAGGAGTGCACAGGCAGGGGGCTGCAACAGTGAGGGAAGTTTCAGCAGTGGCATTTGTCAGCAGGGTGGAAAATTAGCACGGCTGAAAAATGGGTTGGGGGCAGAGCCCCTCTGAAGCCACCCCATGGCACAAGGGCACACGTGGCTCCAGTGGTTCATGGGTGTGATGGCACCACCCCCGCGGGGTACAGGCAGTGGGGCACCTCATCGCCATGCCCCAGCTTCTGTGGGACCCCAAAAGTTGCAAGCTGGGTCATTAGGAGGACTGTTTCTGCCACTGCTCAGCGGGGGTCTGCAGACCTCCCCCCATTGGTCTGCTGATAACACGGGGCTATTAATCACGCAAGGCGCTAATTGCAGCACCACAATGGCTGCAGCACCTCCATGGGCTTTTGTGCCCCTCGCCCTGGCTGGGGCCGGGGCCATCAGTCTGCGGGAACGCAGACAGATGCCTTTGTCAGCGGGACAGGCATCGTCTGCCCGCCCGCACAGCCCCGAGATTAATGGCGAGCCACTTTCGTTGGCCACCACGGCTGGAGAGGAGAGAAGAGAAAGAAAGTCCATGGGCCATTGACTCGGGGCTGGGACCCTGCAAAACTCATTTTTGGGAGTGAGGGAGAGCCCCCCCAAATCGGCCCTTCCCTGAGGTGATGGTGTTCGTGCAGGCAGCCGCGGGCAGGGCTGGTGAGGTACTGACAGCAGATACCAAGTCAATATCTCTGTCTTTTTCCCTGGAGGATAAACTCCTCTCCCCCTTCCCCACCCCGTGAACAACACAGACACACACAGGGGAAAAAAAAAAAAAGAAAAAGAAAAGAGTTAAATGACCTCAGTAAAAGAATAAAAAGAGCTCATTTTTCAGGCTTATGTGAAGAAGCCGAGCCAATATCAGGGCCATAAATTAGAGATGCTGGAGGATGGTGGTGAATGACGGTTTCGTTTGAGGGGCAAAGCGCGGTTGTGACAGCCTCCCCCAGCCAAATGGATGGCTTTCCAATACTGCCAGTGCCCCGCCACCTCACAAGAGGAATAAATACGGGGTGGAATGGGACAGGATGGGGCAGAATGGGATGGAATGTAGTGCTTGTCCTTCCTCTGCCCTGCTGCAGCTTTCAGTCACTGCCGAGACCATTGCCCCGAGGTGCCACGGAGCAGAGCAAAGCTGTGTGGCTATTTGGTCCTGAGAAGTGGTGGGGAGGAGGTTGTAACCAGACCTCATGGCTGTGGAGACCATGCTGGTCTATATTGGGCTCACAGAACCCTGGTGACGCCATGTCCCCTTGCCCCATGGCCTCGATGAGGGGGGTGATGCTGGGGGACCAGGGGTCAGGGTCTCTCCTAAAGGTACTTAAAGGGGTTTAGGGTCAGGTTTCTTGAGGCACGGCACCGAAGGTGTTTAAGCAGTGGGGGCTGTGAGTTTGAGAGGTTTTTAAGGGACTCTTAGGAGAGTCTCTCTGTATGGGGCAGTGCGAGAAAACCTCTCCATAGACTGTAGGGTAAGTCCTTCATGAAGGGTTGTGGGGAGCATCCCTCTTCAGAGAGGTTGTAAGGTGGGTCCCTTTTTAAAGTTGTGAGGCTCTGAAAGCATGTTACAGAGAGAGTCCTTCTAGGATGCTCTCAGATTTTGTGGATTGCTGCTCTATAGAGAGGACAGAGCTCTGTAATGGGACAGTCTTCTCTAGAGAGGTTTGGAGGAGGCACTTTGCCCATCCCACTGTGGCTCCACATCCCAGCAGAGAGCATGCCCAGCCCCACTAACAGCTCCATCAAAGGTGACCCTGTGCCAGCATCCTGGGGTTTTACCTGCTCTTGAGCATATTGCCACTCTCCCAGGCACCCTGGGGTCCTGTCTGTACCCCACTGTGCCCATGGGTCCTTGCACAGGCATGGAGAGGTGTACCTCCCATTGTGGGTACCCGCAGTGACAGTGGGGAGAAGGTGTGGGTTGCATTCCCAGGTGAGAAGGGCCCCTGTGGGCTCCCCCCACACCCTTTTCTGTCTCCTGTGTGCGTTCCAAAGGGACACCAGTGAACCGCATCCCCATCATGGCCAAGCAAGTGCTGGACCTGTACACCCTCTACCAGCTGGTGACAGACAAGGGTGGCCTGGTCGAAGTCATCAACAAGAAGATCTGGCGGGAGATCACCAAGGGCCTCAACCTACCTACCTCCATCACCAGCGCTGCCTTCACCCTGCGCACACAGTGAGTGCCTGGCCTTGGTGGGGAACACCTGCCTGGGGCACACACCGTCCCACAGCCCTCAGTTGGATCTGTCACGGGGAGCCACAAAAGTGGTTGGAGGGCTCTGCCCCTTCCCGAGTGCCCTCCCCACCCTAGGCCCTGCTCAGCATGGGGCTGGCTGGGAGGCGCGTGGTGCTGGATCTCATCCTGGCTCTCTCCCCGTGCAGATACATGAAGTACCTGTATCCCTACGAATGTGAGAAGCGGGCGCTCAGCTCCCCCGGGGAGCTCCAAGCTGCCATCGACAGCAACCGCCGGGAGGGACGGAGGCAGACCTTCGGCACAGCACTCTTCAACTACTCACCGGCCAGCACCCCAACCCTGCTGGGCACCCCCAAAATGCCTCTGTCAGCGCTTAGCATCTCCACACACAGCTGTGGCCAGCTCAGCCAAGTGCACGGTGTTAAGAAAGGTGGGTGAGGATCACATCTGCCGTCTCTTGCCAGGGATGAACAGTACTCCTGGAGCAGGGATGTTCCCTGTCTCCTTGCCCTCTTGCTTGGGGAAAAGAAGAACAATTTTGTTCTTTCAGTCCCCTTCTGGGGCTGATAAAGGTTTGTTTCTCCTGGCTTTGAAGGGTGACCAAGCTCAGCTGATGCTGGGGGTAGTGGCCCGCCCTGCCCATGCTGGTGGGGTGGCCGTGGCACCCGCTGGGTGTGGTGAGGTGGAGTGGTTGATGGGGGCCCCCCTGAGATCTCTAGGTCATTGCAGAGGACGGCATGCTGACGGCAGCAGTGCCGGGGCGCATCACTATCCCCGTGGGACTCGCTGGCCACCATCTCACAGCAGCCCAAGCAGCAGCTGCCTCACAGGCCGTGGTGCTGGAGCAGCTGCGGGAGAAGCTGGAAACAGGGGAACCCCCAGAGAAGAAGGTGGCCCTGACAGCAGAGGAGCAGCAGCGGCTGGTGCAACACGCGCTTCAGCACAACCTCCTGGCTGTGGCCTCCCAGTTCCCCATGAACGTCAAGATCTCCAACAGAGGTAAAGTGATGCAACGCCTCAGCTTGGGGTCACCCTGTACCAGGGTGGGAGAAGCAGTGGCTGGAGAGGAGCATGGATGCCCTGAAGGGTCCTTGCTTCTCTCTGTTGGACAGGTTCTTGTTTCTGTTTCTCTTAACACTCATATTGGTATTTCCTTTCCCCAGATGACAGACAGGAGACCGCATTGAACCTGTCCACCAACGGCATTAGCAGTATCAACATGTCAATAGAAATAAATGGAGTTGTCTACACAGGTAAATAGAAGGGCTGCTTGGCCTGTGTAATTGCGGCCAGGAAATCCAATAACTTATAGCCACTGCCTGGCCAGCAAGTCCTTCCTTCAATCTGATGTCTTTACTATAAAATCCATCGTAATGAAGTGGCAGGGCCTGGGGAGAGGGGGTAGGAGAAGGAGGGGGTCAGCGAGGATGGAAATTGGCCCACAGCAGGTGCTGGCAATGGAGGGCCAAAGTGGGGGATGGACAGATGGGTGGGTAGATGGATGGAAAGACTCAGGCTGTGAAGTGATCCTGCACTTAGGGTCATCCCACACCCCACAGTCCTGCAGGCAGGGCCTGGATTAGAGCTCACCCTCACGCTGGTGTGCCCAGAGGGTTTCTGGCTGGGTGGTGGGTTTGGCTAGTTGCAGATCATGGTGTTGGGTGTGGGGGAGGATGTTTGGGTGCTTTGCTGGAGCAGAGGATCCTTTGGGGTGCTGAAGTGCACCCACCTGGCCAAGCAGTTCATCCAATGCCCCTCAGCTCCATGCCTGCCCCACTGAGACACCCCCCAATTAAAATCAATGGCTTTTCCTTCAGGACTTTAATGAGCCAGAAAGGTCAGGGCTAATAAGCGTGTGGGGCTGCTAGCCAAATGGGCTTGAGCCACCCCATAGGCTACCTCCTGCATGTGGGGACAACTGGGCTAGGGGAGACTTCAAAGGTGGAGAGGGGGAACTGGAGACCCTATGCGTGTTGGTCCCACACTCCCCAGTCTGTGTACTGGGGGAGAAGTGAGTGGATCCTCCAACCCTGGGCTTGCCCTTACCCCCTTTGCTCTTGCTCCCCAGGTGTCCTGTTCGCTCGCCGGCCCTCAGCTGCCCCGGCACCGGGTGGAGGACACACACAGACCCGTCTGAACCCCATGCCTGCCCCAAACCCAGTGCTCCCACCCTCCTCTCACAGCCACACTCCCACCAGCACCTCACCATAAGGCAGATGTCGCCCCCTGCCAAAAGCAGCTGGGGGTGCCCAGGGTCTGGGGGGCTGAGCTGTGGGACCCAGCTGGGATGCCAAGGTGGGATGGGGAACCCAAAGGTGCTTCTTGATGCAGTACTGAGGTGTGTCCACACAAGACCATGAACACCCAGGTGGTCTCTTGTCCCTTATGCCTGTGCCTCTGACACACACACGTTCCTTCCCAAGGCAGCACCCCCCAGGTGAGCCCCTGTACATCTCCTGCTGCCCTGCTGCGTGGGGCACCCCCCGGGACCTGCATGCTGCATCCCCTACATCCTGCAGCCCCTATACCCACCTCAATGCACGCGCTGCTGTCCCTGTACACACCTTGATGCATACACTGCATCCCCAGTGCACACACTACAACCCCTTTGTGCCCACGTTAGGTCTCCATGCACACCATGCCAACACTGCAAGCACAATACTCTGCAGCCCCTATAGACCATAGCCCCCTGTACACTGCAGCCCCTATATATATACTACACCCCCTACCCACTGCAAATGCCCCTACCCACCCCTCCTGTGCTGCCTGGGCTTGCTGCCCCTGCCCTGAGACACCCCCAGGGTGGTGGCATCTCAGCCCCCCAGGTCCTCAGCTCAGGGGGGTCACCCTGGGGGGGCAAATAATGGGGATATTGGTGGGAATGGTGGGGGTGGAGCTTATTGGGGTGGTGCTTGGGTTGGGGGTTAATACCAGGGGTGAGGGTTGAGGGCAGGGAGGCCCAGCAGAGCCCCACCACCACCAAAGACTGCCCAGATGCCAGGGTCCCCCAGCTGGATGGCAGGGAGACACTGGGCACTCTGAACTACCTCGTTGGGGCTGGGCGGGCGCCTCCTCCACCCGCTTGCACCCCAGGGTGCCAAAGCAGGTGAGCGTGGAGCAAGGCTCACCTCTACCTCAGCGCGGGAGGTTTGGCACCGCCGGTCCTGCCCCCGCACTCCCACCACAGCCGTGTGACTCCGTGTATCCATTAAAGGAAAGGAACTGCTGAACCAAACCGGTGTCGAGGATGCTGTGCATGACATGGTGCCACCTGTCAAGCTCCAGGGCCCAGTTTAGGGGTGCAGGACACACCCACAGCCTGTGGTGCCCTGGGGTGGCAGCTGCAATGCCTGTTTCACAGCCTGCCTCATATGTGCATCTGGCACAAGGATTGCCTCAGTTTCTGGGAACTGAGTTACAAACAGGTATCTTATACCCACCAAAGCCCTGAAGCATGGACTGGATCAGACAGTGCACCAACTCCAGTCATGCCATCCAGGCAGTTGGGCTGCCTGCCCCCACAAGCTCCCAGTGGAAGCTCATCCTTGGGTGGGGAGCCCATTAGGCTGCCTGTGCCAGGCA
>JAWWMP010000093.1:61962883-61979998 GCA_035047865.1 Dendrocincla tyrannina
AACCCTGGCAGGTGAGTTCTGGAATGCCCTGCATCCAGGGAGCGCTGCGGACGTGGACACTGCAGGAGGGAAGAGCTGACAACGCCATTCTGTGCAAAAGCTCTGGGCATCTTTGCTTTTCCTCCAGCCTCTCCATCTGCCATGGCATGTTTAGTGGGGCAGGCAGTATGTTTGATGGCCTCTTTAATTCCCTTGTTTATGTTGAAACTTGTAAGACTTTTAATCTCTTGTTAAACATTCCTAGTCAATAGTCACAGAATTTATCAACCTGTCTAATCCCTAGTTTATTTCATTAGGCTAAAGCTAATGTTTTCTTAAGTTGCAAAGTCAGAATTTTCCTTTCTTCTCTGTAATAAATACAGTTTTAGGATTCTGAATGTCTGTCTGTTTTTTTGTGTAAGAGCCAAGATGGCTGACTCCTGTTATCTCTGCATTATGCTGTTTGCTTAAACAAGCATCCTAATGGGAATTTAGTACAAAAGATAATAAATGAAAACATGTAATTTATATGTTGATTGCATTGAGAAATTCATGTTGTTATATATGGAAAGAGGAGAACTTAGACATTTTGTTCTCTTCTCCCTCATTGTTTTGTTTTGACAGTGATGAGAGTCCTCAACAAGGCAGTGAGGGCTGCAGAGGCACACTAATGTAAAAGTCAAGCAATGTCATTAAAAGAAAAAGGTTTTTCTTCAGCTTTCTTTGGTTCACTGCTAGCAGAGAATGGTCTGCAGTCTTGTGCCTCAGCTTAAGCATGGAAATCTTTGTACTGATAAAACTACAAAACAGAAAAATCTACCATCAGCACTGTATCTGCTTATATAGAACACCCAAAAAGTAGCATCAAAAGGGAAGGAAACATCCCCAGGCCATGTCCTCATGCTCAGTGAGGTTGTGTGTGTGACCCCTGCAGAGCTGCCCTCGGGGTGGACAGGAGGACAGTGGTTGTTGGTCCAGCTTGTAGTGGTGCAGCCGGAGGATTCAGCAGCCACACAGAACTCCTTGGAAGAGGTGGTGTCTGATCTTGACTTGTATTTCTTTCCAGCTCTGCTTTCTATTCTTAAGTAGATTGCTGACCTCCTTTTTGTGTCAGTACACAGGATATTTGTGACACATGGCCTTAAGGAGTTTATCTGTTTCATCTGTGTCATTAGGGTGCTTGTAGCAACATCCAAAAATGGTAGCAGGGAAAGAGTCTTTAGAAGACTTGATATTTGGTGTTTACTTATATATTCTGGAATGGCAATTATGACCCTGTACATTTTACAGAAAAAATTGCTTGCAATGATATGGGGCAGAAAATACAGCAGTCAGAAATGCTTGCTGGTCACCATTGCTCCTTGATATCCACTTTAGGGACAGCAGTAGGAAAGGGTTAAATCTTAAATTCAAGGAAGTTAGAGAAAACTCATCTTTTCATTCGACCACCTAGCTATGATCCTTCCACTACTCGTGGAACAACTGACCCTGGGCCTTTTAAATTGAAGCTGCTGTTTTCTGTGTCTTCCTTAACATGGTTTTCATAGTCCTTCTCCAAGCAGTCAAATTTAGTCAAATCATGGCTCTTCAGGATGGCCTGCCTTGTCCCCATCCCTGCAGACTGCTGTCAGTGACTTTTCTTAGGAGAGACTGGGTTGCTGCCAGCAGTGCTGAAGGGTCTGGAGTGCTGGGATTAGCCAGGGTCATGGAGTGGTTGGAGGGGCATCCTTAACCATTCCAGTAGGTAGTAGCTACCAGGATGGTGGCTACCAGTGGACAGCATTTCTCTGACATCTGCAGATAAACCTATTCACATGTGTGGGGAAATGGGGATCGATTGCCATTGACATCTTGTGTTTCATTGGCCTCCTGGGAATCAAGTGCAGGTATTCCTCATCTATCCTCACTTCTGCTCGAAGACACTTTGCTTGTGAACATCCAGATGCTTTGATGTCTCAGGTTTATTCAGACTCCTCTTCCCCATTTTTTATTGTATGGTGAGTCACTCTGCAGCTTGTCATAATTTATTTTTACAACATGCTGAAAGATATAATGGGGCATCTATAAACATGCTAGGGAAAAGCCACCTGAAATAGCAAATGTTTCTAATTGTAAAGTTAAAGCTGCCTTTCTAAGGCATTTGGTTCTTTATTAAACCTTGGACAACCAAAAAATGTACTTGGCTACAATTAAGAGTTCCAGGTACAATAAGTGAATTGTAAATGAAAACCACACAGTGGAAAATTACCTATTAGCCTGGAGCAGTAGCCCTGATCTTTACAGTTTATAGTGCTGCACAGTATCCAGTAATGTTCTGAGAGTCCATAAAGTTGAGAGGACAGTCTCTTAAAAGCACAACAGTTCAGGTTTTGAAAAAAAAAATGAAGCATTATTAGATGCCTTCATGTTTATTATTTTTTTAACATTCACAGACTTTTCCACGTTAGACTGGTTTAAATAGAAAATAGTGTGTCCATGCCTTATCAATGTCCATTAGGCAATGTTCCTAAAAGGGCTACATTTAAATAGTTTCTGCCATGGTTTTGGTATCTGCAAGGTAAAAAGAAAATAAAATTCATTTAGATTTCTGTACAAGAAAGAAGAATTGTAATTTAGAATTTGTGTGTTCCACAGTTGTTCTTGTATTTTAATCCCTTCCTTATGCAGAGTTGCATCCTGTTGGTCCAGGTTTGCTGCTTTACAAAAATGCTCTGCTGACTGTACTAATTAAACACTGTGGTGCACACATTCAGCCATTACCTATTCATCACAGTGCTTGTGGAGAAACAAGAGTGACAATGTCATAGATGGCACAGGAGGAAAGGAGTGGGTAGGGATCAGGACCATGTGTGTTTAGGTTCAAGAGAGCAGTGAATAATTCACAGTACTCACTGTCTGTGTCTGTCATGTCCTGGCTGCTGTAAAGAAGTCATCACACTGGCTGGGATTGACATCTGGAGCCAGCAGTCTGAATACAGACTCTTTGCTCACTGCTAGGGGAGCCAAGGACATTTCAGATGCCATTGGAGATGGTTTGAGTGGGGTCTTCAGGAATTATGTCAGTTGTGGTGGGCACAGAACATTAAAACTGACATCTTGTTCTCCTGAAGGATTTGAATGGGTGCCAGTTTGAGTGAGGCTTGCCCAAATCATTAAAATAAACAGCAACAATAGAGGAACTTTTACTTGGCTGAAAGAAGAGCTCTAGATCAGCACTTCTTTTGCTGGGGAAAAGTTGAAGAGCTTTGTGCTTTGTTTGGTTTACTTACACCTCTGCAGGTAACACGTAATACTCATGGTATTCAGTTCTGAATGGATTTGTAGTTTGTTGGGAGGTATACTTAGCACACAGGGATCAATACCCTAATACAGTTCTTTAATGATCCTTTACTGGATATAATGTGTATTAACTGAAATATCTTGGGTTATGAAATTTAGAAGACCAGTGGTGAGTTCTGGATTAAAGTAATGTGGTTTCCTGTTTTCTTCAGAGAAAAAAGTGGAATTTGCCAGTGGCATCTTCCTTTTTGTGTTTTTTTTTGAAACACCATAAAAAGGAATAGAGTCTCTTTAACCATCTTTTCAACACACACACAATCCTTTTAAATTTGTACTTTCTTTTTAATTCATGGAGAACAGCTGTGGCATTGTTACTCCAACAACATGAGTGAATCTCTTAACAGATGGTTCTTACACTGGCTGGGATGAAAGCAGCTTCCTCCACCCTGGTGGGGCTTGTTTGTTGTTCATAGATCCTGATATCTTAACAGGGCTCAAGTAAGATTTTGCTGTTTTCACTGCAGTGTAAGTATAGTGTCACTCCAGTAATTCTGGAATGAAGTCTTGCCCCTCTCCCCTTTAAATTTTTTTCTAAAAAAAAGAGGAACAGGAGTATTGACTTCTGTTGCTTAATTTTCAGTGCTAGGGCAACACACTCAGCTAGAAAGATCTGAATGGAAATGTAAAGTTCCTCTGGCTGGAAATGGTTGTACAAGGGAGGTACTGAGTGCATTTGTGTCAAAGACACTTGGTTTACACCTTGAAATTTTCTTTCCTCCATTGCCTTAACTGAGGAAAGTTTATTAAAAAGAAGAGTAGGTGCTTGGACCATGTAACAGTTTGCATATAGAATACCAACCTTGCTCAGGTAACATTTACCCTCCTGTTTCTGAAGCAGGGATGAGTCTGAACATTGCAGAGACGTGTGGACACTTACTCACCTCACAGACTTAAACAGATGTAGGAGTCTCACGATTAGAGGCTCTATTTTTTTCACCTGTGGTGTTTCTGTGACAGTCATCTCAAATATGACATGAGATGCACCAACCCCCTCCCTTTGCTGTGCCAGCAGTACCTGTGACTCAGCCTAGCCCAGCTGCAGTTGCTTCCCTGAGCTGGACCAGCTGATGGCAGTTGTGGTTCCAGCAGGAAGTGTGTGCAAGGGGTGGTGTGATCCCAGCTTTATTCCATCCTTCCAGGGAGCACAGCTGCTGCTCAGGCTCTTTGGACAGGCGAGCACAACTTTGAGGAGACAGGTGGTAAGGCAGCCTGTGCTGCCAGAAAAGCCATATCCCTCCTCTTTCAAGGAAAAAGCAGCATGCCAGCCTGGGGATGCCAGCTGAACTGTGCTATTGTAATTGGTGGAAGATGTGCAAAAATATTATGAGAGCAAATGTCACAGTTTGTGGGTGAATGACTTGTGAGGCTGGCAGTTGATTGTGGTGGAAGGGGGAATGCATTGTGATTGTAGTAAGGGGCTCATCTGAATAGCTGAGGCTTGACTCAAGTCGCTGTCGTGGACTGTGTTGTGTAGACCTGCCTGTTAGATCATACCCCCTGTGGAGATGTGTCCGGAAAGTGATTTTCCAAACTCTTCTCCTTATCCATCATGTGCAGGTAGAAGTCTTAAGGAGTGACACTGACAGAAGGAGCAGGAGTTCGTCTTTCCAGGGGCTCACTAAGAAGCCTTGTTTGCTGGTTGCAAGTGGGCTGGATTCTTCTCCCATAAAAAATACTTTCACTGTGATAATTACGTCC
Organism: Dendrocincla tyrannina; assembly: GCA_035047865.1. Taxonomy (NCBI): domain Eukaryota; kingdom Metazoa; phylum Chordata; class Aves; order Passeriformes; family Dendrocolaptidae; genus Dendrocincla; species Dendrocincla tyrannina. Next base: position 61,967,900 of record JAWWMP010000093.1, read on the forward strand.
TGAAAACTATATTGCTGGTATGAGACCTAGGCTACTTCTGGAAGCCTTTGGGAAATTATGTTCTTCAGGAGAAGCTGTACACTGCAGCAATTCCTGGATATGTCAGGGAGAAGAAGCAGTGAGGAGTTAAATGGAAGTGGGGGGATAATGCAACTTCAGCATCTGTGCTCTCCACACAGCCATGGTTTTGTGAGATACATCTTGGCTCTGTATGGACCACAATACTAGCTCCTGTTCTACTTGGTGTATTTCTCATTTCTGGATTAAAATGTGGCGTGCTAATGCAGTTGGATACCCACCAGTGCGATGGAAATGCAGAGCAATTACAAAAATGTTTATGTGCAACGAGCAGGAGTGTCTTGAGTTCAAGGTGCTGGGTATGGTTGTAAATGAAAATGTTTGGTGTAGCTCCTGTGCAGTTAAGGGGATACACATTGTCTTTTCGTGCATGGGTTGCTGTCAGCACATCAGGATTTTCATGGGCATTATGGCAGAAGGCAGCTACCTTCGTAATTCACTTGATGCAAAAGCTGGATCTGAGAACTAGCAGCTCAAACTGGAGTTCAGCCATACAGATGGTTTTGGAAGCTTCTAAAGCAGTCAGTCACAAATTCCCTGAGCCCTGCCCCATTATATAATGCTGGGAGACTAGTTACATCTGAAAAGTCCTCAGAACAGTTGAAGTAAATGGCCCTAAACTGTACTGTTTGTGCTACTTAATATTAATTTGTGCTCATAGCAATTCTGCAGGGATTTTATATAGTGTGAGAGCAGTATAATTTAAATTTGCTGTGTTAGTCTGTTATCTCTCCTGCAAACAGGAAATAGTTCACAGCTTCTTGATAGCTCTAAAATTACTGAGCTAGGAAATTTGAGTGAATTACATTTCTCTGTGTAAGCACAGGTGTATGCTCAGTGTTGACTATTGCTCTGCTTCAAATGTTTGCACATACTGTAGAAGTGCAAGCATAAAAACCAGAGACAGGGTAAATGCATACCAGCTATCCTGTGATTAAATATAACACAGTGCTATCCTTAGCATCTGATATTTATTTTACTGGCTGTGCAAACGATTACAGCTAAGTTGTTGGTCTCTCTAGCATAAGTAAACCACCACTTTGGTTGTTTTGGGTGTTTTCAGGCCGTGCCTCTGTTTCTCTGACCCTGACCTGTTGGGCTCAGGCTACCTGTGTGCCATCTCAGGATCACCCCACATCACACCCTTCAGCTAAAAGCTGGTTCTGCAGGCACTTCATGCAAGCTTTTGTGATGATGTTCGATGTTCAGGTATTATAGGTGGCCCTTTAGCTTAATTGAAAACATTGTTTTGGAGGTAGAGTAGGTACAAGATGGAATTTTGCTTCAACAATTGTAGAGGCAGAGAAGAGTTTACATGAAAGTGTATCCACTTTAAAATAGGTTGAAAGCCTTTGAGTTTTGTCAGGTTACAGCACAGGATATAGGTAGGTAGAGGCTGGCTGCTTCGTGGGAAGTATGATGTCTCATCTAGGAATTATTATCTCAACAGGAAACTCTCTTCAACACTAATGGGCTCCCATTAGTGAGTGAAAATAAAAAGGTCTGGAAATACGGAGAGGGAGATGGTAAGAACAAAAGAAGGTATGTGAAAGAGCAGTAAAGAGCAGGCAAACCTAAAATCATGTCCTGAGATAGCTGCACTTAGCAAACAGGCTGATCATTATGATTTGTGTCATAGGTACATCGTGTGATTGTACATCACCATGGACCAGGACTCTGCTGCCTCTTTTGAAGGTCGTTACAAGGCACTGAGGTATCTCGTGTTTGTACAACATGAGCGTCAGCTTAGATAGATCTGTATGCAGTAAAGTATGCCAAAGATGTGCCCAGGGGTTAGGCTATATGTAGATGAGCTATTTAAAACGTGAGTTTCATCTAAAGCATCACAAGCTGTCTCTGAGCTGTGGTGCTGGAGGCAGGGACCTAATGAGACTGCTTTAATGCAGCTCTAACATACACATTAGGCAGCGATTGGAGAGACAGTCAATCTTTCAAGGTTTAAGCAGCACTTTCTGAAAGTGCCTTCAATTAACAGCTACATTGACAAGCTTTCTTCAGTGATTCTCTGGTTATCTTGTATAGCCAGATAATGAGAATGATCACCCAGAGATAGTTCAATTTATTTACCATTTTTTATTTCATTGCTAGGCTGATGAATATTTGAGCCAGTAGCGTTCCTGATTTGTGCCTCCATAAGTCAAGTGCCTGAGTTCAGCTTCAATCCATCATTGCTCTGAAGATTTACATTTCAGATAGATTTTTCCAGTACCACAGATGTTGCAAACCTTAAATTAATGCACAAAGCTGCCTCTACCCTGCAGAAGATGAAACCATTAGGTAAAGAAAACAATATCTCTTTCTGATGCCTGTCTTCTTAATGATAATGGAATTTAAAATATCTACAAAGGGCTATTTCAGCTAAATATCTTATGTCCACCAGTATTTGAAAAGAGAATAATGAGCTGAAAGTGTTTCTGTGCCCACCCGCAGTGTTAATTGAAAGCTGTGAAGACACAGAGGTAGAATAAGGCTGAGAGGACTTTTCTTACAGAAATTTTATGTGAACCATCTTTTCTATATCTGAATGTGTTGTCTAAGCCATCCTTACTAAGATAAAAGGCTTCAGTAGTAGTGAGAGGACTTCTTAATGCTTACCAATGTATTAATTGAAATTGAAACCCCAGAAGATCCCATTCTTACATTTTGTTGACCATTCGTTACTCTCTGTTTTTCTATACACACTGTGCACAGCTCCAAACTTAAAACTGAGAAGGTACCTTAGGAGGAAAGTTCTGCAAATCTTATTTGCTTTCTAAGATCACATGTGGCTCTTCCCCTTTTTACTTCTAAGCTCCTTACATGAGTGAGACTCACTGGGAGAGGAAATTGTCAGAAGTCACATTTGTAGAGAGGTGACTCTACATTGATCAGGAATGTGTGATGTAATTGAAACATTGTGGATCTCTGTCCGAATTACAGTAGTTTGGATGATAACAAGAAAGGAGTAAGTTCCTGAGAAAAATAACTGAGCAGAGAGCATGAAGACATTTACAAGCCAATTCTGGAAAACCAATTTGCTGGAAAAGGAAGATGACAGGATGAAGAAACAAGCCTGTATACTGAGCCCAACATTTAAAACATCTGGTGGATGGTCTGGCATGTGAGGCTGATGATTTTTTTGTGTAATTTTCCACTTCATATCAAATGCTTGCAGGAAGGGGCCATATTTCAGAACTGTAATATAGTACTGAAACTGCAGCTCCTGACCACTTTTTTCCCCAGCAGTGTAGTTTGGACTGTAATGTTGGTGCTAATTGCTTTCTGGTGTGTGCTCTCTAATTCAGTAGAAGTACCTTTATGAAGATGCTCTTGTTGCAGGGGACAGAACCCTGCAGGAGGCCCCAGCTCTCCTGCTCTTGTGTTGAGCAGCTTCCCTTGTCTGGATCTTAGTTATCCCAAATATAAAACAGGGGATAATGACTCAGACCTCTCTTGCAAAAACACTGTGAAGGATTAAAAGGAAGGTAGAAAATCTGCGACACAGGAAAAAAAGCATCACTGCAGGGAACAGGAATGAAGCCAGCTGTGCAGTGTGGTGATAGCAACAAAAAGGCAAACAGAAGTTCAGGTAGATTAAAATGCAGGCAAAAAACGGTGAAGCCGTTCTAGATCAGTGGTATGTTGCCTGAAACACAGTGTGTGTTTCTGTGCAGGCATCCTAAAAATGATATTGTGGAATCAGGGAAAGGGTCTTTAGCAAGAAAAAAAGAAAAAGGGAAAATACTGAGATGGTTTCGTCTTGAAGCGGCAAATAGATGTGCTGGGAAGAGGAAAGTTATCAAGGAGGTAGAAAAGAAGAGATGAGGGGTTAGGAGATACTTGAACTTTAACTCCAAACCGCAAGATATTAAGAACCTGATGGGACTGAATGACATTGATCCCAAAGCTGAATCTGGGGTGAGGAGGGGAGGCTGGATTGAAAATTCATTCCTACAGCTTATGGACATGCTGGCACAAGACAGCAGTTAAAGGGTAAGGAGGATGCAGGGGTCTACACCAAACTCAGAATCTCTGACAGGCCTCTGGCTACTGGGGCTTGAAATGGAACTTTCCCAAGTGGCAGGTCATCCCAAAAGAAATTTCATACCTTGTTTGGGGTGAATGAGCACAGGTCTTTAGTAAGGTAAAGGTAAAGGTAGGGGCTGCTGCTCTTGTTTTTTACAGTAATTGCTTTGCTCTTACTTCACCAAGTGGAGAGGGGCTTAAAGACTTGGCACATTTCATGTAAAAGCATAAGGATCCCAGTTCTCTAGGACAGCTCCACATGGTATAATCACAAAATCATCTTTTCTTCTCTGCACTGTGCTCCCCTTTTCCCTACAGGACTTGCAGCTTCTGCAAGAAATCACGAACTTGGACTTCTGTTCTTGCCTTGTGTAACCCTGATTCATCTCCAGTATAGGTCCATGCTGAATTACCAAGGGAAAGGATTTACGTGAGTATGCCATTAAAGGCTGCAGTAGCTGTATTTGGTAGCTTGGCAATCTAGTCTTGCTGTTTTCTTCTAATATCTGTTCCCTGCAGTTTTAAAAGAGAAAAATGGACTATATGGAAACCCCAGTGTGGCCTGGCACAGCAGCACTAGCATGGCTCTGGGCCATCTGAGCACAGTGCTCTGTGCCACCAGCCTTAGCTGAGTTCAGGTCACAGAGACAGTCAGATTCCTAAACCCCTTCCTTGCCAGAAGACTTCTGGAGCTTCACTCAAAGGTAGTCTGGAACCACCTGGGGAAGTGACAGCAGTGGTCAGATGTTGTCCTTCATGCCTGTGAGCCCTGGCAGAGCGTGAGGGTATGTGAGTCGTGTTCTCCAGTATTTTTAACCCTGGCCACCTTTCACTGTACCTCTTCTTTCTCTTCCTTATCCTCTTGGACCTGTTCTTCTAGGATTGTCATTCAGCCATGCCTATTTCCTCTCCTGGCTATCCATCCAGTCCGTTTCCTCCATCCCCTCCTCCAGCTAGCTCTAGTCCTACTGGCAGACCCTGCCAGTCCCCTGCCCTCGTCAGCCTCAGCCTCACACTGCACTTGCTGAGAGGGTTATCACTTAGAAGGGAGGACTCAGAGTGACAAAATATATTCCCAGCACCCCACCTCAGCAAAAAAGAAAAAGAAATCTAAAAACATAAAATTATATTCAAATAGGTATGTATTTTAAATCAAGGTGAAATGTCTCACAGTGCAGAATTTCATCCCAAAGAGTAGGCATTTGACAGATGAAAAAAAACTGTCAAAGTGCAAAGATTTGGGCAGTCACACTCAATGAGCAATGCAGGCAAAACCCTCCATGGCTCTCAGCAGTCTGCCTTCCAGCAAGGCCTTTGGGAGCCTGTTCCAGCCATTCTGTTTCTATCACTTCTTCAGGGAGCCCGGGCACAGGGCTTTGGGGCTGGTCCCTGTCCCTGCAGCAGGCAGACCAGCAGTCGGGAGCGAGCTGAATAAAGAGCAAGGGCCAGCTTGCGTGTGCCTGAGCCTGTCCCAGGGAGCACTGATGGTGCACTCGCCTTTCCATCTCCATTCCCAGCTCAGCCAGGGACCTGGTTTGGCTTTTGGTGTGTGCAACGAGCTCCCTCAGCCTCCTATTCCAACCTCATGCAGTGCATCCTCCTGTGCATCGCAATCTGCTGCGGCTCCTCAAAGGGTGCTGGGGACAGATGGCTTGATTTCAGTGAGAAAGGGACTGTCTCAAAAGGAGAAGCGAGGCAGAAGCCGTCTGGCCTGATATCTCTTTCTGGTGCTGTCAACAGGAGGTGAAGGAGCCAAGCTGGAGCCAGATAGAGACCAGCTCCATTGCAGAGAGCATGAAAGGAAAACAAATTCTTTTAATATATTCTTGAGCTGCTTCTGCTAGATAGTGTCTGCTTGCCTTTATTTCAGAGCTCTTCTGTTAAGCCTGGGTTACCTTAATGTATACTCTGGTCTTTACAGTGCTGAGTATCTTCAGACCCTCTCAAGAGACAGCCAGGAATGTGGCCGACGTTTTGTGTGTTCCTGACTTTTTCTTAATGTGATAAACCACTAACCAGCCTTGCCGCTTCCCATCCACAGTGTCGGGCAGTGCTGTTGTACACCTTGCTGAGCCCAGCCCCAGCGGGTGGCATGGGACTGGCATGCCCTCCAGGACCTTTGCAGGGCACAAACTGCAACCCTGCAACAACCGGGGGAATTGGGAGCAAACTTAGTGAATAGGGAAGATCATAAAAGCCACCACTTCTGTAGTAAAAATAGGTTTTTCCTCAGGGACCTCAATTCTGCACTTATTTTCCAGGACTGAGAGGGGAGGAAATACCCCTGCCCTTTGGAGACAGAATAATTTATAAGCTGCTTTTTTGAAAATCAGCGATTTCTCTTTAAGTTGGCTCCTTTGCCTTTGTCTCAGTTTCCCTGATTAGTCACATAATGAGGATATTTCTAATACAAATGTGTCAGGGGAGAAGGGAGCCAAACATCATTTTATCAGAAGAGAATCTGTATCCCCCTGGATGCTAATTAGTCACGGAGATGCAAGCGTGTGGGGCGGGGGTGAGACGAGCTCTTATTTTAGAAGCCGAGATTGTTTGTGCCCTCAGAATTTCTCATGCAGGGCTGGAAAGCCATGCCAAGGTAGAGATCGCCTTGAGATCTCCCTTGGCTTTCACATCCCTGCCCCTGAGATGTGTTTGCCATGCTGCTGCTCCTGCTGCTGTTGGCAGGGTTATTTCTGTCTCAAGCTTGGCTAAACAGAAACTCTCTCCTTATAAATATGGAAATCTGACGATGGAGCTCTCCGTCTCCTGGGACAAGTTGAAATCATGGTGCTAAAGAGAAAAGGGCTGCTAAACTCTCAGCTTGGTGGCTTTGTTTCTTCTGCTAGTACAGAGAAATGGGTAAGTTTTTAATGCTGGGATCCACCTCAGCTCTGTGCAGGCTAAGCTGGTGTCCACTACTGAGATCCCCACCTGTCTGCAGAGTGGCACATATGCCTTGGGCAGCTGCACATCTTTTGGATTGTGTTGGAAGGATCTATGTTTTTATATTTGTTAAAGAGCTTTGAATGCCACTGGGCTTCCATTATTGTTCCTGAGAAATCTCTTGAATCATAGAACATCTTAATTTGGAAGGGACCCACAAGGATCACCAAGTCCAACTCCTAGACCTGCTCAAGACAACAACTCCAAAAATCACACCATGTGCCTGAGAGCATTCTCCAAATGCTTCTTGAACTCTCACAGGCTTGGTTCTGCGACCACTTCCCTGGAGAACCTCCATTCCCAAGTGTGGGCCCCCACAGTGCTTCCTTGAGGCTTTGTATCCCGCTTCCAACCTGTCTCATTTCCTGGGTTTTCTCAGCATCCCTCCTTTCTGGAACCACAGGTAGCTTTGATCTTGGACAAATGCACAGCTATTTACTCTTTCCCCTAGCACCCTGATTGCATTCCCAGATCTTCAGCTTCTCAAGAAAGCAGCAAGTGCATAACTTTCCCATGCTGGTGACTTTAACTCTTTCCTGAGCCCATTTTGGCTGAATACTTGAAGAGAGATGTGATGATACCCTGCTGAAAGCACTTTCAAGATCCATTCGTGCTCTTGGTTGTGAGTGCGTGCTGAGTACAGCGCAGGTGTACAAACCCAGCTTGTACAGACAAGAAACACCCTGCCCACGGGAGCCTTGGGTTCAAGGCAATGGACCTGGAAAACATGGATTAAGTGTGCAATGGAGAGGGCATCCAGTGGTTTCAACATGAATCCAGAGGCTGAATAAAAGCCCTGTAGTCTGCACACATCTTGCTTTAATTCCAGAAATGCCTGAAGCTGACACTCAGTAAGTGGCACTGTCCATTGTGCAGGTCTCAGCCTGCAGAGCCAGATATGCCTGCTCTCTGAAAGAAGAGGGATTTACTAGGGGAGGGAGAGAAGCAGAATGGAAAATTACTGTTGGAGAAGGAGTGAAGAGGAGAAGCAATCAAACAGCTCAGAAAACAATCTGAGCGATTGGATTAAAGGTGCCAGGGGTATTCCAGAAGCTAAAAGCAAACCTCATTCCTCTTACTCATATAGGAGTTGAACATGTAAAAATCATCTGCCTTTAAAAAAAAACAAAACAAAACAAAAAAAAAAACAAACAAAAAAACCCCAAAACAACCCAAACAAAAAAAACACCCCACCGCCAAAAAAACCCCCAAAACCAAAAAACCCCAAAACAACAACAAAAAAACAAACAAACAAACAGAAAAAACCAAATCAACTGGAAAAGAACAGTGACCCCAGAGTTATGCCAGTAATAGCTGTGACATTGAACCACTGATTAGAACCCTTGGTCTGTTGAAAGCTGTGGATGTCAAGCTGTCCCAGCTTTTCCTGCTATTGTTCTTACAGCCAGAGGCTCTGAAAGATTAATAACATCACATTTGCCATGCTGGATCCAATCCATGGCCTATGGAGGTGATTGTCTGATCTCCAGGACGTTGGTGGGAACTTACATCACTGGAACAGGGCTTTCCTACTGCCATTTGTATTGTACTGGGATGTTTTGTGTCAGAATATATCCTTTCTGCAGTATTTGTCAGAACCAACCCACATTTTAGTGTTTCCTTCAGGCAGACTTTAAGCTTATCTTTCATGTACAGCTGGGACAGCCTAGCTATTTGTGGAGAGGATCCATAGACCCCTCTGTATGTGCTGACAATGACGGCATTTCAGTACTGGTGTCACCACTTGTCTTGCACTTTCTCAACCAGTTCCTCTGGACGTTGGAGTTGACTGTAGGAAGGAAGCACAGTTCCCCTCCACCAGAGGGTAGAGGCTCTGATAGTCTTCATTTTGGGTGGAAAACAGCTCTCTCTGAAAATAAGCTGTTCCCTCTTGGTGAGGCTCCGTTAAAGCCTTGAAAAACTAAAGATGGGACATGCATCTTAAATTTAAGTTCTCAACACTAACCAGTGTGCATGAAATCAGTCGCTACAAGAACCTGCCATGGTCCCTTATGGACAGCACTAGTGCTGTGCAGAGCACATCAGTTTTCCATAGGGTACAGCTGCAGCATGTAGCCGAGGGTTCCATGTTCTTGCCTCTCTCCTCTCAATTTAATAATTTTGAGAGTATCCTACCTCAAGAGTTGAGGTTGAAAGAGCAGTTGTAAAGTAGTATGGGGTTTTTTGTGATCCTGGCTTGGCCAGATGCCAGTTGCTAAACTGACTTACAATAGCTACCAAGGAATTTGTGATGCTTTATTGCCTTAAATACTTGTAGATCTCATGTTGCATCTCAGAACTGTGGCTGTATAGTCAGAGCTACAGAAGGTGTAATGTCTTGCCATACATATCCTTTACAAGGAAGGAAATATTTTGGTATTGAAGCATCCTGAAAACATAACCTCAGTTAATAGCTGGCTTTAAATAGCTATTGCATGCCAGCTACTTGGCAAGTGCTGCAGGCAGTGGGGAGTGCAGTGTGGCATTTCTCTAATTTGCAATGTTAATGATCCAATTTAAGTCAAGTAAAGTTAGCACAAGATACCAGACTTATAAAGGCATGTGATAATAGAGATGGCTTATGTGTGTGAGAAGAGCCTGGAGGGAAATATGGTGTTAAATATACTCTATCATGATTGAAAGGAAAGGACCAGGGTCTGCTTGTGCTGCTGGTTTCTCGAAGGGAAATCTAGCAGAAATCATGTAATTACTCCCGTGTTTCTTCCTTGCTCTTCAAATACTTCCCCAAAATATTTGGTCTAGTTACTGAATTGGTGCTTCCTCTGTTACCACAGATTCCCTGATTTAGTCATACATCATCTTTGTAACAGGTTCTTGCCTGTGCTGCAAATGTAATTTTTTATTAGGAAAACAGACCTCTGGAAGGTCTTGTTCCCTTCCCACAGCTTATGCCTTTCTGTTTGCTGCATTTTGTTCAGCTTGGATGTGGCAGTCAGGGGCTCCAAGGGAGCATTTCAGCACAGGCACTACAGCACCCACAGGCAGACTGGCACTTCTCTTCTGCCCCATCTGAAGAAAAGCAGTGGCCTGAGCTCCTGGTTACCTGTCAGTGAGTTGAGCTACCCCAACTGCAGGTGTACACAATAAAACGTAATTTTAGTGGCATTCTGGTTAAAGTTAATTAATGTGACTTGAGGTTTTAATCATTCAGAAGTATTAACACTAATGGCTTCTCAGTTGCCGAAAACAAAGTTCTTTCAAACGCCAGTTTCTCTTGCAATTATAAATGAATCAGGCTCAAAATCTGGATCTCGTAGTGGATATTGCAAGTCTAATTTTATTACTGTTAAATAAGAGCTGTTCAGCAGTTGCTCAGGGAAGAAAAACAATGATGTTATAAGTGGTGCATTGGCAGAGCTAGTAGAAAGTCAATAAACAGTTGTTGTTTATTGCTTTGTTGAAACTGAGTCAGTAGCTATCAGAATGTATTTCAGTGCATCAGTCACTGTGTTGCCAAAATGCCATTTACTTTGACTTTGGTGCAGGGTGGTGGTGTTGAGATGAACATTTAGTGCTCTGGATCTGGCAGTGTGCATGTGTTGTTCAGAAGGGACAACCATGTCTTCCTGGGAGCCTTCTGCTGTAGTCACCATGTAATTCTGGAGTTCCTTCAACATGTGAGACTTAGTAAAATGGTTTCTTTGTCTTACCCATATTTCTTTGGCTTACCTAGAGAGAAGCTGAAGGTCAGCCATGGTCCTTGGCAGTGGGTAGGGGAGTTTGGAGAGCCTCTCTTCCAGGATAGACTGGTGTTCTGCCTAAATGAGTCTGGCCTAGAAGCAAGCTCTTCTCCTGTTAATACAGATAGGGCAAAGGGGTCTAAAAAGGTCAGTGATCTTCACAGCTTGCACCAATTCTGGATCAGGCTGCCCAAAAACCAGATCAGCTCAGCTGATTTTCTGTGTGACAGATCAGGTTCTTACCTGGGTTTGCAACAACCATTCCACAACTTCGTCAGGCAAAGGTACAGCTCCTTAGCCTTACCTGTACAGTTTTTGCTGATATTTCCTTGTAAGCCTGCTGCAAGTTAAGGTAATTGTCTCTTATTCTGGTGATCAGAGACAAGAAAAAAAATAAAATTGTTTTTTCTGTCTGGCAGCCCTTTCTGTATTTGAAGACAGCTATTATATCCCTCCTTAGTCTTTCCCTTTCTTCTCTGAACAGCCCCATTCTTCCAGTGTTCTAGGATGGTTGCAGCTCTTAGGTTTTATCTATAGAATTGCTGAGGGGATTACATCTCCCTTGAAATAATGGGCTCCAAAACTCCTGAAGCTGAGGCCTGAGGGATGTGGAAAAAAGCATGAGTCATTTGTGAGGCTTGCAGGTTCTGTTTCTTCTGTACATGGTCCTGTGACACTTTACTTTCTCTTGACAAACATGCCCTTACTGACCATTGTTCATCTATGCGGTGGGATCAGATTGATCCCCTATAAATCTGACAGCCTTTGAGCCTCTCCTTTATGCTCTTTTCTTACATAAACAAACTATATCAGGCACCTTGGTTCACAGTGGTTTTGTCCCTAGTGGATTTTTTAGGCACTTTATGTGCATATATATTTCATGTCTATATTCTATTGATATTTAGAGGCTGCAGAGGTCTCTTGTCCGAAACACTGAGATTTTACAATCCTTTTACATACCCACCTGTGCACATCAGAGTCCCCTCCACAGAAGCCTGCTGCCTATGGACAGATTTCTCAGGAATACCTATTGTACAGCTTGAGACAGAGTGAATCTGCCAACAGCATAGGATTTTCTGTTCCCAGGGCAGAGAGACTGAAGGCATAAATATTTATTAGCAGCATAGTGTTCTAACCTGAAAGGCTGGAATGACAACATGGGAATGATAGAAACTTCTCGGTGACCCAAATGTACCCCCCGTATTCAGGGTACGTGTGGTTTCCCCCGTTTATTTCTGCTCACTAAGTCAGCCTCTCATACATAGAACTTTCTATCCTTCTTTCCAAACTCGGTGTTTCATGTGGAAAAGGAGCAAAACACTTGGACTTGTCTTTTCTTATTAGCATTTGT
>JAWWMP010000093.1:61988255-62004893 GCA_035047865.1 Dendrocincla tyrannina
ACCAAGCCAGCATGAACACAACTTTTGCTTCCAGACGCCGCAGTGATTGAAGTGTGACAGAAAGCATGTGATGTACTTCACATGCTGAACACAGATTTGCCATGTGCTTCCTTGCTAAATAAACACACTTGGTCACACATTTGCTTGGGGGGTCAGTTAGATTTGGGGAAAGCTTCACAGGTGTCTTATATTTCTAGTGGGTTGCACCTGGTTGATAAGTGGAACAGTGAAACATACAGCTTGCTGCTAAGGGCCCCATTGAAAAAAGAACCTCACACCAAGGGGAAATCATCTCCCAGTTCAAAATTTTAAACCTTACTGATATTGTATCCATATTAATTATGTATTTCTTCCTTTTCTAACACCCCCACTTAGTCTTTCTGTCAGGTGCTGCAAGGTTCAGCCGTGCTTCTTTCTTTCTTTCAAACCCTTGATAAGGAGACTCCTGACAGCACGGGTTGGGGGCTGGGTGTACATTAGTGCTTAGGAGATGTCTCCAGCACATCCTTATTAGGAGTCATACCCAGATGGAGCACATACCACAAGCCTTTGAAAGCAGAAGAGAGTTATGATAAGGAGAGAGGGAGGAACAGAATAATCCCCAAGTGTGACTCTCAGGGGCACTGCATCCACCGGAAGGCAACAGATCCTGCTGGGATTCCCAGGAGACAAGATCTTATTTTAATGAAGCTTATGCCATCTGCTTTTCTATTTTGCATTTTTAATTTCCCTTCTCTGCTCTGAAATCCCCACCCAGACAGTCTGCGTCTGTCTTACCTGCCAGTCAATGACGTTATAGTTTGTGTTAAAACAGAACGGGCAATGTGGAAATTGGTTGGAGTGCTGCAAAACAAGCAACAGTTGTGATGAGGGGTTGTGACAGTGGCAGATACACTCACAGCTGCCCTCAGCCCTCTAAGGTGCCTGTTGCCTTAGATATAAGCACTTCTTCTCCTTGGTCTAGAGAATAAGACACTGTTTTTGAAATGTTGGTCAGCAGAGTGCCTAAAAGTAAGGCTGAGTAAGTTGAGGTCTCCTGCCATATGACCAAGCAGAAGCCTAGTTCATATTGATGAGTTCATATGGATGCAGGATTCAAAATGCATATGATTTTTGGTTTAGATTTTCTTTTCAGAGGTTCTCATAAAAAAAACCACACAAAAAATCCCAACCTGAATTGCAAATGTATCAGATAATTTTCCTATTCTCCTAGATACTGTTTTGTTCCTCTCCCAGCTTAGATGTCATGCTGGTATTTATCTTAAGACCAAAAAGAATGGTGGCTGGTTCTAGTCACCCCTGAAAGGAGAAGCAAGTGTCACAAAGCTGCCTTTGGTGTAAGCTGCTATAATTCAAGTATGGAATCCACCAGCCTAACCAGTAACTTTCCTTGCTTCAAGAGGCACGAAGCTATTGTAAAGCTAACAGTGCAGAATTATTTCATTAATTAGTAGGATACTAACGCATTGTAGAATGTTGCATTTTTTTCCTAGGAGACAGTGCAAATCATTCTTAGGGCAGGCCAGCCACAGCTAACTGGGAGCCTGGACCAGCTTGGTAAGGGTGAGCTTTTAGGTCCCAGCCTGGCCTCTTGGCTATTTTTATCACAAGAAAGAAAGGACAGCATGTGAGCGGCCATAGTGGGTCCTGAGCCAAGCAAATGGCTCAGGGAGAGCTAAAAATTCACAGTATAAAAAGTAATTCTCTGACAAATAACCATAATGCTCAGCCTCCAAGGAGACACCTCAGATGAGACCACCAAGGCTTCGTCTGCTTCTCTTTCTTCCTGTATCAGCCCCACCTCTTCATCTTTGGATGTATAAACATCCTAAGATTTTACTTGGTGACAGCAGAGAGGTTCCTAGCATTGTCTTCCACAGTCTCTAGCTAAGGTCGGGGATTCTGCACGAAGACACCAATTAGTGTGTCCACTTCCAAGCACTGAATTATTTCAGCTGTTATTGGGTTAGTTCTTGCTTGTTAAGATTCTCAGAAATCTCAAGCAACTCACTAGAATGCTGTTTGCTTGAACCAAGCATAATTGGTAGGGGTTAAACAGCAATAAAAATGCTTCACAAGGACATAGAGGATGTTGTTCCCTGGTGTGCTTTACTTGGACAAAACTGAGGATCTAATTTATGACTGAGCCCTATCTTGGTGGAGATTGAAGTGAGCAGAGGAGATAATCCATTTGGGGACAGAGGCTGATGACATGTCTGTGGTGTTAGCTCCTGCCTTCCAGCCTGCTGCTTCCATTCATGGCAGACACTGAATTGCTGTGTGATCAGGGAGGAATATTACTAGGAATATCAGTAGGAACTACAAAGCCCTCAGGGTTCAACATAACAAAATTGGTGAATTCCTGACTGAAACTTTACAGATTGTCTCTGATCCCAGTAAAGGACAGACTGCCTTTATCTCCCCATGTGGCTCCCCAAGCTGATCTTTCAGTTGGTGCAGTTATTTAACCCCCTCTCCTAGAGCAAGGTGTGGTTTCAGAGCTTGTTTTAAAGCTCTCCATTGAAGAGCTGCAAAGCACACAGCAGAGCAACCTTATCCCATTCCTGTTCGAGGGGATGCTGTGCTCAGTGATCTCCTTCCAGGGCTGCCCTTGCCTCAGGCTAGTATACAACACTGGTTGTGGGAGATGCAGTCCCAAACAGAGCAGGGAGCAAGCATCTTGTGTAGTCTGGAAGGCTCTGTACCTGCCTGCATCTGTGTCTCCTGTGTCATCGCTTCCCAGTCTGCCTCACAACTTGTGGCTTCTTGAGCTTTTCGTACAGAAAACAAAATAATAAAGGGAAGTTGAAGTAGACTGGACAAATCAATGCCATTAGTGTATCATTTTGTCAGTACTTCAAGTACTGTACTATTCCCAGTTGCTCTTCTGTAACAAGGTGATTAATGCTAATTAGGTACAGCAGCTGTTGTTTCTGGGAAGACTTCTCTGTAGGTAAGTTAGGGAAACATTTTATAAAAAAGCTGTAACTCTTAAGCTAGGTCCCCAGGTTCCAGCTCTATTGACGAAACTGCGAATTTCCATATCCATAACTGTTTGCATGGTGACCTCAAGTGACATCATTACCTTAAGTGCACAAAGCCATTCTGCTCCCCCGGGAGCACCCATTTCCTTGAACACAGCCTGTACTCTGTGGAAGCCAGCGAACAGGAGTGGTTCAGCACTGCTATTGATTTTCTTCATGAAGATAGAAGTGCAGCCTACCACTCGGAAGTCTCATGGAGCTTGGGAGGCATTTATTTAAGCATTATTTTGTCTGTTATCACTCTTTTCATTTATAAGAGAAATGACGTGCACAGGGTTGTGGTAGCATCCTTTCTTTAGGATATCTCCCGGCTGTTTTTGGAGGGGATAAGAGGGTGAACAGCTGCATCACATTAAGGGCAGAAGGGCTGTCTGCAGAGAAAGCAGCAGAGATGTGGGCAGAAAAGTAGTTCTGACAGGCATATTATTGCAGATTACTTAGAGGAGAAGTAGAGGGGTAGAAAGGAAGAGGTGCATGAGACAGGCTTGGGTAAAGAGTAAAGCCACTTAGAGAAACTGGAACAAAGCACTCCCTGGTGTTCAACAGAGAGCTCTAGGCAGCAGGGAGTGTGTAAGGGGGTGAGATGGAGGATGAAGTTCACCAAATGACCTTGATTTTGGTGTCACTGCAATTTGCTTGATTTGTTATGCCACTGCACCAGGGCTTCCCTGGCCTTTTCCAGCCTTCCATCAGGATATGTGCACCTCTCCTGTGCCTTGTTCCTGGGTGCACACCTCACTGGCCAAAGCCACACACCCACTCACATCTTGTGCTGCTCACACCACTCTTGGCTAATATACCTCCAGATAAAAAGTCATGAAGGAGAAAGCTGTAAGGTAACTGAGTATATTTTTGGGTATTTCCTCATCATCCTTTAGCCACTCCATATTTTTACAATACCTACAGGTGTGATAATCTAGGAAAGAGAGCTAATCCTGAAGACCTTCTTCTACACAAATTATTTTACTTTGTATTGAGAATGGACCAAAGCATCTGGAGTCATGGGTTTCATGGCTGAAGTAGAAGACCAGAATTGCAGATTATAGGTTCTCTTTGACCCACCATAGTCAGTCAGCTCAAATACAAGAAGCAGCTCAGAACATTGTGAGGCAAAACAAATTAAGCAAAATGTTGAGATTCTCTGATAGAAGGGAGAAGAAATTCAGTAATTGAAGCAGTGATGAGAATAAAAGCTACCTGGTCTAGCAAAGCCTAACCTCAGAAGGCAGCACCACATAGTGGTCTGTTCAGAGGTCTCATTACACAAGAACCCATTACTCTAATCACTTTTCTGTGAAGTATGTAGATAGCTGGTTTAAAAGAGAGATGTCCCCAAAGGTGATTTTCGGCTTGTTTCTGACATTAGAAAGATCAACACCAGCTGAGATGATAAGGCTGCCTGTTTAGGTGTTGGTATCTTTAACAAAATCAACACAGAAAAGGGCAACAGTACTGCTTTCTGGCCTCTCAGAGCCCTGTGTCCTCAAATGTAGATTAGGCATGTTCCTCTGGCCCACCAGAGTGTAATATTTCCCCAGTTCTGAATTACCCAGGTGTTACTATTTCTATAATTCCTTCTAATGTCTCCATACATAGATGAGCTTCTGCATAGCACTCAAGGGAAGCAAGTACATCCCGGTGTAATTAATGTAAATTGACTCCAGAACAGACCACAGTATCTAAGGACAGTATTGGATGATGCATTTTTTTAATGTGTGTGATTTATTAATGATGAGCCTTAAACTGTACTTGATGGTTAATTGAATTTGTTCTGATTTTTCAGTGATGTGGGCTCCCACTTTGTCTTCTCTGTGCTGCACACTCAGCTCTTAACAGGGGAAGGTTACTGTCTGCTTATTGAATGTGGGGACTAAAATGCTCTATCAGCAGATCAAGCTCTGTTAAACAGAAATAATACACACTTATCAAAAGGAAGGAGCATGGCCTGGTATAGTAAGTTCACTGCAATCCTGTTTTTTTAACTGCTGTCCTTATGCACAGAGGATGTTCACAGCACCCCAGAAACCTCATCTTGCTTCCCTGAGGTCTTAAAGGATCCTTTGGAAACTCAGAAGAACACCAAAACCTTGGTGTGCCACAGCAGGAGAGCAGCGTAGATGAGGAGGTCATACATGTCATGTCTGCCAGTAGCAGAGTTCTTGTTAGGCAAGGGTACCATGGTGGTCTTGGATGCAGACCTCATCTGAACATGAACAGAGATACATCCAGGGACACATCCTCCTGTGAACCCAGGAAGAATCTTTGTTCCAGGAACAGCACATAACACTACATCCAGCTGCGTACAGCAGAGATTCATCTGCCAGACCCAGCCACTGGTGCAGCCAAAACACCACCTGCAAGGCCAAGCTCTGATGTGGCGGGCAGGGAGATGTGCTGCATGGAATGGTGGAGGAGAGGTGAGATAGAAGCAGCAACCACAAACTAAGTATGGTTTTTACCCAATTAGCAACAGTCAAATTTCATTACGTCCATCAGTTTTGGTTCAGAGGAGCAATTCCCAAAAGCAGGGGGCAGCATGGAACAAACCACAGAGGTTTCCTCTGTAGTTCTTTGATGAGGGAGAACTGGTTGAAGCAGGTCGTGGGGCAATGTGGCCCTATTCTGGGCACAGGTAGAAGAGGCTGTTTTCTAGATGAGCAGACTGGTAGAAGCAACTCTACTGCAGCTTCAGCTATTCTCAGCGTTTCAGCCTCTTCCACCAACCAACAGCACTCTTTATGGAGACATTCTAGGGCTGGAAATCAAGCTGCAGTGGAGATTGTAGGGTTAGTTATGCACAAAGGCCTCTGGATTTTGGGAGTCCTGACTGGGACTAAGAGGAAGCTTTGTTCCCTGACAGTCCCTTCACCCGTGGCAGTGACAAGGCAGTGACCTCTCCAGCAAAGACCACAGTCTTCCTGCTCTGCCACCTATAGAAAGTCTTCTGGCACCTCTCCTTTTCTTTCAAACCTCAGACTTCTGGCACAGCTCTCTTCTTGTTCCGCTTGGCAGGCATTCTCTATAAAGCAGGTTACACTGAAGGAAAATAAAGCTGTTTTTATGGATGCCATATATTTACCAAGATAAGATTTTATTTAAGAAGTTATAAAGTCACAGCAGTAATTGGACAGTCTGATCCCATTTCTCCAGTTGTTAAACACAACTATCATTCAAAAAGCCTTAATTGCTGCCTGAATCATGGCTAAACAGCTTGTGCTGAGGGTATGTTTTTATTGCCTCATTCATGGAAATGAGACTGTGCAGCCCGGTACTGTGCAAAATAGCTGTAGTCTTCTGTTTCAAACATCTTCCAGGAGGAAAACTAGGAACTGTTCATCAAATTTAAAAATATTTGAGCATTACTTAACCTATAGAAAAGCAAGCCCCTTAGACAATATTTGCATCCTTTCTCCAGGTCCAGTTGCACGGGGAAAGAAGGGGTAACATGTACACTCTTGGCAGATGGACCAAGTCTTTATCAAAGAATCATCTCCAGCTTCACCTGTATAACCATTGTGATCTCTTTGTGTCTGCCTCCCACAAGTAGTCGACTCCTGTTGTCTCCACACTGCTTTGCAAACTGCTCCTCCCTCAGGCTTCCTCCCACTTTCCATGTCAGTGAAATCATCCATCCTCGTTCTTAAGATACCGCACAGCTGAGCCATTGCTCTCAATGACTCCTGCCATCCTCTCTCTGTCCCTTTCACCTGTGAGCTCTGCCCAAATCTTTTTCTTTTCTTAGCTTTGACTTTGTTACCCCACTCACTGTTTGCCTTGAGAAGAGCTTGAATTGATTCAGGCTAAGCCTTTGTGAATGGGGAAATGTTCCAATTCTTTGTCTTGTAAAGTAACACTGTTTATAGCACAATAAAATAAATCCTCTACAGGGTTTTAAGGTAATTCTACTGTAAACCCAAAACCATCACCTTATGTTTGGTACAACTGTCAGTTTTTTCTATCTTGTGCTCTTAAATGGAAGACAGTCCCCACTTTTTCCAAACAACCTACATACCCTTTTTTGATCACTGCTATGAGAGTGGTAACATTAAGTCAGCAGGTGTTAATGTCTTCTGGAGGAATGATGCAGTTCTTCTGTCTAGCTTAACAGTCTGAAGCTCATGAGTTTAAAAGGGCTTTCTGCCATGAGTAAACAGTGAGTTGGCTATGAGAAGAAGGTTTAATCATGCTGGGTGTTTCAGAGCTGTGGGCTGCTGGCAGCTCCTCTGCTGTAGCACAGCTCCCAAGTGACACCAGCCACTCCGTGCCAGAAAACAGCCCCTCTCCGGCCCCCATCACTGCCCAGCCTGAAAGTAAGAGCTGATTTTCAAAAAAAAAAAAAAGATTTCCTATGATTTATTTTAAATACTGGTTGTAGGATTAGAAAATTGAGAGAGCAGTACAAGTGAGACAATTGAATAATTTTATCTGAAAACCCATGTTTGACATATCAAATGACACTGCTAAAAATATGTCTTGAACAAGGCTAGCATATTTAATTTTTAAAGTAATGCTGTCAAACATGGGTAGTTGGAGTCCATAATGGAAGTTGCTTTTTAAAATTCAGATTTTCAGGTTTTGCTTACATTTTTTGAAAGAAAAATAAGTACCCTGGGCTTAAACTCCCTAGGAAACCCTAACACTACTTTTTTTTCTTAAGTTCACTAAAAGAACATATAACTGATTGTTCCAAGACCCTTCACAAATTTATGTCTCATTCACAATATGGTTTTGACTAACAACTTTGGGGGACTCAGGTCACAAAGCAGTCTGTGTATTTTATAGCTACAGACTGTCAGCCAGAACATGAAAAAATTAGGTTCAGTTTCTTTTTCTGCCTAAATGCTTCAACTGTCGGGTACAAGTGTGGCTTTATGCAGCCCCTAATCTGTTGGGCAGGGGGTGAAGCAAAATGTGAATGCAAAACTTTGACATAGTTATTTCTTTGCAGGCATATGCCATGTTTTTGGTTCCTCCCAGCTCACACAGCCGACTCACTTCTGCCTGTGTGCAGAAGAGCCACAATTCACAATAGTCTTTGAATTTGGCTTTGAGTCCTTTGCGTTTTCTGTCCTTCACTGAAAGGGAACAACCAGCAACTCAAGGAGGTGATCTTAGCTGATTTGTTAGCAATGGTCTTTCTATCTGCAGTTAAACATTCCATCTCCCCAGAAAGCAGAGTCATGACTGCATCTGTTAAGGCTGTGGCTGCTTTGGGTCTTGTTGACTAAGTGAATTGAATCACCAACAGGACATTCATCTGACCTAGAATCAGGCTGTAATCTCTGTAATGTGTTTCCAGGCAGGGCAGATAGGGAAAGTGAAAAGGGCAGGAGTAAAGAGGGCAAAGATAGTGCCAGTTGTCTGCATTTACCTGGTAATGACCATCAGATGGGAGATGACCAGGATAATCTGGAGAGTTATAAGAAGAGGGGAAAAGCCTCATGTGAAACTTCCTCTGTGTTATTGAGTATTGATACCAATATGCTTGACTTGGCAGTAAATTCCCTGAAGCATCAAGTGGGTACTTCATTCCCAACTTGTTTCTTCTCTTCACTTTACAGAAATCCTTTTTCACCATGAGGACAGTCAAGCCTGGGAAAACTTTTCCCAGGAAGGTAGTGTTGTCTTAACCTTGACAGTTTTGAAAATCTGAATGAATATAAAGCTCTGAGCAGCCCAGTCCAATCCCATAGCTGATGCTGCTTGGAGTAGGACCTTGGACTACATTGCTCATGAGGTCCCTTCCAACATGAAGTAATCCTGTGAGCCTGTTTCTGGTTGGGACTCCAGCTATTTTTTTAGATGTCGTATAGTTTCTGCTTGCCACTGAAAAGAAAACAAGTCCTCTTAGTTATTCTTTTGGGTTCACAGCACAAACACAATTGGATTTGCAGAGGTAGACTTTAGGTGACTTGTGTTTACTGGAACAAAAAGCAGTTCTCTGGTATGCCCACTGGTAAACAAAAAAAAACCCAATTGCTACTTGATTTTCACTCCATTATAAATATTCTTTTTAAATTTTAATGCTTTCTGTTCTATCTCTTTAATTCACCAAACCTTCTTGATTTTACAGTAATTGAATTTTAAAACGTATTAAAACTGATTTTCTCCTTTGCTTGTATCTCTTACTGACTCCAGTGCACAGACAGGGAGATTTGTTTTTTTACAGATATGTTTCCTAACTTGCATTTTGTTCATGGCTCTCCATGCTGAGCGATTTTTTTAATACCAGCAAGCAGCTGATTACTTTTACTGACTATGTCCTAGCAAAACAAGGGCATTCCCAGAGTGTAGTGATGAAGTATTACAAAGCAGAACCAAAATCAAGGTGTTTGTGTGAGGTGACAATGAAGCTGCTGCTAAGGTGGCTGTACACCTCCATTTCTTTGACCTCCATTTCTTTGAGTTCTCCTTAGTGTTGGTGATGGCTCTACTAGACATTGGAAAAGGCACTTGTATCTTATATTGGCAGATGGATTTATTTCTTTTCTGTGATTTAGATTTTTAGGGGGACTTCCCAGAAAAAAATCATGACTCAGAGACTGGCTGTCCTACACAGATCCCTACCTGCTGCATGCCACCAATAATGTAAGAAAAGACAGAATAAAAACAAAAAAAAGGCAAATTAATCCTCCCATTCCACATTTTTCCCTATTGTGTTCCATGTTTTTTAACCTGTAGAACGGGGGAATGAATTTGAATCAGAGAAGATTAAAATCCACCCTGACAGGTGAGGCTGTCTATTTTAATAACTTGAAAAACACTGTTTTGATCTTCTTATGAAGATTTTAGGGTAGGAATGGAGGCAGTGGGCAGGTGCTCAAGACTGTTAAAGGTGTGGAGGTTGCCTTGGGAAAAAGGGAATGTTGATCTGTAGCAAACAGGTTCTCTTTCATGGTCTTGGAGTTTAGAACAAAGCTGATTGTTCCTCACAAAACAATCTAACAAGGTTACAGAACAATACTAAAACTTTTCAAAGGTGGGACACAACAAAAAATCTTGTCAGACCTTATAGACCAACTCTGTAATCCAGAAGCAGAATCACAGAATTGTGAAAAATCGACCAGATAATATTTGAGGTCTTAAAATTGAAGACTCATGGATACATTTCTTCTAGTCCTTCACCTCAAAAATTATTTACTCTGTCTCCTGAGTACTCACCATATGGTTAGTGCTCAAGAGGGCCCTTAGCAGTGGTTAACAAACAGGGCTGTGAAAAGGCTGAGTGCTCTGAGCTGAGCTCAGTGGAGGAAATGAGGTTGTTAGGTTGAAGGGCAGTGTAGGCAGGGACATGTCATGATTTGTAAATGGGCATCACTGAAAAACCTAGTATCAGGGCAGTCCTTCAAAGCCTCTGGGGTCTGCTACATGTACATAGATCCCTCTGCTAGTCCACCAGTGTTGAGCTTACCCAGCTGACTTCAAGTGGAGACCATGGTCCTCAAAGATTTCCAGAAGGAAAGTGCCCCATGGGCACCATCTGCCCAGGCACTGACCCTTGCTTTGTCCCTTCACTTGGAGACTTCTGGCTTCACTTGGTGACTGTCTGATGTACCTGGTAAACACAAACACCCTCAGGGTGATGCCTTGCCCCATCCCCAGCACCTTACACTGCTGTTGTTAGATGCTGGTTGACCTTCATGAGGTCTGTTCCAGATGACCAGGTTATGGAGCCAGTGGTGAATCCTAAGTATAATTTTTCACAAGGTCAAGCAAAGTCAGCAGAGAGCATTTAACTCTGCAAGTAAAGAAAACCATATGGCCCCTTTTCCACCCACTGAGGCCTATCTAGTGAGCAAAGTGTGGTATGTTTAACCCCCAGATTTATCTCTCTGTGTTACTAGAATTTGCTGTTGCAAAGCACCCTCTCCAGAATAGACACAGCAGGGACATGTTGTTAGAGGTCTTGTTAATTCCAATTCACTGCTTTTAAGCATGAAATCAATGCAATTTACAGAAGAAAATAACTTTCTGCCTCTGGTTTCCAATACAGTTCTCTCCAGAGGGATGTGGAAGAGCGATGGTTCTCTGTGCCCTTCCCACCAGACATTGCTGCAGACATGTCACTGTCAGAGCTGTTCTGACAGCTGTGTCATAGTGTGGTCAGGAGAGGAGATGCAGCTTGCTTTCCTTTATATTTTACTGGACCCTGGAGACCTAGTAGGAAGAAACCTTGTTTTTGTCATCAGACTGAGTCAATATGACTTAAGGCACCCAGGGAACAGATGCAGGGGATAGAAAATTGCTAGTTTGAGTTGTTTTTCTTTTTGGCCTCATTTTTTATCCCTGTGAGCTCCAAGTCAGGATGTCTCCTCAATCAGACGGCTTTTCTGGGTTGTCTATTGGGTGATAAGAAAATGATGATTCTTATTCTTGTTGTCCCAGTGCACACACTGCCCAAGGAGAAACTTTTAAATTAAAAGACAGCTCTGCAGATCAGAAATTGCCCCCAAATTTTGGTTTAAATGCCATCCCAGGAAAGGACAAGACTGTCGGTCCCTTGGCTTCCTCCACATCTCTATTGAAGAGAAGTTAAAGGGTTTTTATTCCCTGAAGCTTAGCATTGCCCCTCCATTCACCTCATAAATGCAGCTGTTAGAAGCCACAAAGACCTGTTGAAAGCAGAAAGTATTTTCTGCCACGCTTTCCCTCTACTCACAGCTTTTCCTGGTCCTTTTTTGGAACCGAGGGTGCCAGCATCAGTGGCCTGGAGAGGCTGTCTGGAAATCTGAGTGTTAAAGCTATTTCTGTTTGGGTCTTGACAAAAGCCAGGCTCCTTCCAGCATATTGTGTGTGAGAAAGAGATTCCAGACATGAGAGTCCTCCCTGCACTTGCTTGAACTTCTTCTCTCAGGGGAACTGGTGCCTCGTTCCCACTGCACGTCTCCTGCAGACATCCCAGTTCAGAGACAGTTTCTGATGTTGCTTCACAGTGAAGTTATCTTAAGGACAGATAAACCTGTCACCTTTATTTTCTGTCCCCAGGGTAATTTGAGATACAGTATGACCTGAAAGTTGCTAGCACTTATGTGGGGAAAATTAGTGAGGCAAAAAAAGATGACAGTTGATACTGTGAGCCCTGCATGCAGCTGGTTGGCAAGGGAAACCCATGTTCTTGATTAAAGTCAGATTATGAATAGGAAAATTAGTTTCCTTACAAGAACGCACAGCAAAAAGAAAAACAAAGCAAGCTCATGTCTTTGCTTATGTCTTTGCAGAGGCTCTGTGAAATCACACCATGCCTTCAGAATACAGCCCCCTGCTCTTCATGTCTTTTGCTTCCAATTGGAGTCTGTAGGATATAGTTCACTGCACATCCTGCCTGCTCCATCAGCAGCCAGCCAGCATCTCCCCACTGTCACCTCCTCTGCCCGTCTACCCAGTAGCACAACCTGCCTGAAGGGCAGGCAGGTCGTTTCCTAAAAAGTCCCTGATATATCCTGAGCCTTATAAAGTCCTTTATATATCTTGACATTTTTATAGTCCTTTATATAACCTGACCCTCCTCACTCCTCTTTTTCATCATTAAATTCAACCCCCCTCTGCTGTGCTTAAGTATCTGTGTGTACAACAGTAAAACCTAATGTATATCTTAATTATTGAAAAATAATTCAAACTGAAGCTGAAACCAAGAGGAACTGTACATCGCTGAAACACCTACTATCCTAGCTGTCTGTGGTCCTTATGTACACTCTCCTTTTTGTCTCAATTTCCTCAGGCAAGCAACTGCATCTTCTATACACACTCATTAGTCCCTTAGCTCTACTGCAATAAAGCCTTCCTTGCTGAGACCTTCGGGCTGTTTCTCTCCTCTTTTCTTCTACTCTTACAACTCTTCTGTTCCTTTCATTTCATCACTGCTCAGTCAGGCAGACAAACAGGTAGCTGTGCAACAATAAGCCATATGTATGTATGCAGTTGGCAATTTTAGCTCTTAAATATGTCAAGTGAAGCTGAAGATGTGCATGCTGTGGCCCAACACATACCTGACCTAGGCAGGCAAGGGCATAAAAAAAAGATAATTCTTTTATTGCTTTTGCATGTCTGCTTCCTTTTCCCTTAGAAGTGCTGTAGGTAATCCTTAGCTAATTGTCTTTTGATAGGCAAATCCAAGCTGGGATTTTCCTCCCTTCAGTGCATACAGCTGGTCATTCCAGAGGGAGGTAAAAATGTTGATCTGCCAGCATTTCTGCCTCACTGGTTCATTTAGGAGAGAGGGTCAGATTCAGCAGCTGCAGCATTGCCAGCAGTCTCATTTAGTGCTATGGTGTTGAGAGCAGGCAGCTGAGAGGCAGAATGAGGAGCCTCCCCTGCCTGTTGTTTGGAGAAGGTGGGCACATTTGCCAATCAAAAGGCGTGAGTCATTGCAGGATTAGTAGTGTGTGGAGCGAGACAGAGGGTCTGACATTCAGTCTTGGTTACACCTGCCTTCCCTTTGCCTAAACTCCCTTTTAGAGACTCCCAAATGCAGTGTTAAACCTTGTTCAGGCCAGCAGTGTTCTAGCATCCACCCTTTCTCCTTTGGGGCTGCCTGTGCCCCAGCAGGAGCAGCCCTGGGATGGCAGTGGCATAACCTCAGCCCTGAAAGGATATGCCAGCACCTGGCAGCTTGTGTTATCAAACCTCTTCTGAGCATTCCCCACGCACTGTCCCAGCAAAGGGGAACAAAGGTGTGAAATACATCAGCATTAAAATACTAGATCGCGACATAAACTCATTGACACTGGAGTTCTATATTAAGAACTGTCATCATCTTTCCCACTACGTTACTGCTTGCTTCAGCATGAGTCAGGCTTTCCCTGAGTCCCTCTGAGCTCTCCCTGCCACCGGAACTGCTGCTCCTTTGACAGAGGCTTCAGCTCAGCAATGCACACGTCTAATTTACAGCTGCAGGGCTCTGCAGTTTGGGATGGCATCTGTCATGCCCCAGCCCTGCTTCCCCTCCTGCAGCACAAAAAGCAGCTCCAGCCAGAACCTTGTCTTTCATCTTGTCTTTCAAGCCTCTTTCTCAGGGGTTTCAGCAGGCACATAGATTTTCTCTGGCCTGTCCTATTTCCTTCTGCAGAATGCTGGACAACACTGGAAGCATTGCTATGCTTTGTCACGCATCCCTTTGAGAGGGGTAAGGGAAAGGCAGCTGCCAAACCTCAGCCCTGCAGCTGTAAGGAGAAGGATATTAAAGAACATCCTGCCATCCTCTCTGCCATCCTTCAGTGGCTGATACCAACAGATAGCAGTCCTGCCTGAGAAGGCAGACAGGAGAGCCCACCACTGAGGATGGGAAGAGGTGGAATCATTTAGGATAGTTTGGGACTACTCCCTGCGCCCAGTTCTGATTTCTCTATCAAAGCAGGGTCTGAGCTGGAGAAGGAAGGTGGCAGCACCCTGTTCTCTGCCAAGGCACCCTACAGGGAACAGATTGCACACCCAGTGAGCCCAGTCCTTCAGAGCATGAGCCAAAAGACAAAGCCAGAGGTGAAGCTGTGAGCTTTCTCTAAAGTCTTTGCAAAGAGAAAGAGCAAAACAGCTCCCACTCCTCCCTGAGATGAGGCACCCACCCCAATCCAAATACCAAAAAATGACAGGCTAGGCCCTTTCAAACTATACTTGGGAGGTCTCCAGCTGCCCCAGATAAATCCTGCCTGCCTCCCTCCTCACTGCCTGGTGAGACTTCAGAGGAGAGGAGCAGGAGCCTTTGATCTGCAGGCAGGTATAACAACCTGTCTGCGACACTGAGTTGTCCCCAAGGGCCACCATGTCCCCTGTGATCTGTCAGCAGCCTCAGGTGCCACCCAGGCAACTCCTGCAGATATTTCTGGAGCAGGAGAGAGAAGTGTCAAGGCATGCTGCACACAAGAGTTCACACAGACATCTCCAAGATAATAGGGGCCACTATCCCTCTGAAATAGAATTCCTGCCAGCCTAATTAATGATAGCTTATTCAGCAGATTGGTTAATCATAAACTTATTAAATAACTAATTGAGCTCTAAGGCTGTGTGTCAAATTTCCAGACTGTGGCAGCCTCTGTAAAGGCGGAATCAAGTCAGTAATCCTGTTAGGGGAGAAGGTTTGCTCTCTGGGACAGCTGTGGCTGAGCTGCTGGTGATCCAAGTACTTGGGACTGTGGGTCATTACTTGAATAGCAGGAAGAGGCACCCTGAGCTGTACATATCCTGTTCTCCTGTAGAGATTCAAAGTAAACAGGCAATTCATCTCGTGAAACAATGCTTGAAAGTCCCCTTCTGGGCAAGGTGACTTGTCCTCCAAATACTGTGCTGACTAGCAATGCATTTTCTTTCCCTTTTCCAGGTAAGAAAACAGTAGGTATTGTACTACAGAGCAGAGATTTCTCAAAGCATGGTAGGGTGAGGAGTATCCATCCATTCAGCCTGTTAAGCAGCGTGGCTACCTTTCTCCATCTGCTTTCATCTTATTAGAGAGAAAATACAGAATTTTGTTTGAAATGTATAGATTTATAGAAATCCAGTGCAGCAGATGATAAAGCAGAATGGATCAGATATATGACATTTTGCTGCTAAATAAAACCAGAAACATGGCTTGGACTGTCAGCTGCAGTCCAGTCCTGGGTAGGTAAAGTCACAGGATCCTTTCCAAGAACGGTGCTGGACTCAGTGAGCTGCAAGTCCCTTCCAAGCTCATGTGCTGCCTCTGGTATTAGCACTTACAACTTTGATTTGCCTACTAGATGGGAACTCGATAAGTTGTTCCAAACAGGGGTCTCTGCCAGTCAATGAAAACTTTCCCAACTGCAACATATTAAAAAGAAATTAAATCTGTAGTTTATATAGACGATACAACACAGGCCCTCTGCCATGGGCCAGTCTTTAGCATGCAGTCATGGACATTTGACTAAGTGCTTATGCAGTTCAAGCCTACTTTTGCTAGACACTATTCAAGCGGGTTTTATACAAATACACACTATATGATGACCTCCTATGTAACCAAAGGCTGTGAGTATTCAGCTAAGCAAGTTTGTACTGTTACTCTGTGAAATACACATCACATTTACCACATGCACCAGTGACCTTAATGCTTCTTCAGAGAACATCAGGACTCATAACAAATGTGATGTAGGCACTAATATTACCTCTGTTTATCTGGTAGGTGATGCCTTTAGCATAAGTGCGGTTTTAAATGAATTGAGCTATTTAAATGAAGATAGTTAAATTGCACTTAATAGTCATGTCTTTTTATTTTCCTTTTTTTTTGTCTGCAACATCATTTAAAAGGGTCGAGTAAATGGATTTGACTTAAACCTGTGTTCAGTTGAGTAGAAATTATGAGGGAGCATTTGCAGATCTTTCCAGTGAATTAGCCTAATTCTCTTTGTCCCTTTAGATTATGTTAAAGGAAAGAGTAGCTCAGTTTTATGAATTATATTTTGTAGAGATCTGTTTATAAAGTGAAACTTTTTAGCTGGGCTTATCAGGATACAAATGCTTCCCCAGGTATCTAATTTTTTTCTTCTGGCTAGCAGGAAAAATATTCTTTGAAAAGTATGTGAAAATGCCAGATAAGTCCCTTTCTGAGGGCAAATGTGGAAAATGGAAAAAAAAAAGAAAAAAAAAAAAA